>CM042973.1:14241703-14811703 GCA_023678885.1 Pogostemon cablin | reverse complement strand
ACTAAAAATCGTTCCTAACACTCTATTCTTGTTCTGTTGTTTCTAGAACGCAAACCTTCCAAAATAAAAGGAAATGTTTTTGCAGCAAAATACGTGTGGATAATCTGCTTCATCAATTCCCGCATTTTTTCCCTTTCTCAATATTATGCCCAGACTGCAGCGCAAGAATATACATTAATACCATTAGATAAAAAAAATTGAATATGTAGAGATGAAATACAATTGATATGCAACTCCAGTTTAAAGTAATCCGTTAGCAACTTTAGATGAATGAACATCCTATATTAGAATAGTTATCCCATACATTAGACATATCTTACCTTCTCAACCAAGCAAGGGAGAAAAATGGCTGCCTCTGCTTCAGTCATTGTGTAGCCCTCATTCCTTAACTTGTCCATAAGCTAATTCCAGTACCTTAAAAAACAAGTTAGTGTTTCTTATGTCCTTGATTTTGTTTCATCAAAATAAATTATCAATAAATCATTTAACCTAAAATGCAGGCAGGTAGTTGAAATTGTATACATTTAATAAGCAAGATGTATTGGATTCACAGAACCTCAACACAAACCATTTCAAGAGTATATCTAGGACTTCAATTACCTCCCTTCTCATGGTTGGAAGAGCCTGAAAAAATGTAATAGCAATACTAGGTTTAAAAAGAGTGCATTCAGGCTTTATGTTAGAAGAACATCATATTATGTTTAAGGAACCTTCTGCAACATCTCAATCCCATCAACTTGCTTTTTAAAATCAGAACTCAAGAGCCTCCTATGCAAATCCTCTCTAAAATACTTCATAACATCACTCTGTTGAAACATAAGAAAAAACAATCACTAACAATCTCAAAAGAATTCAACATATCTTCACATTTAAGTTTTTCATGAAGCACCATCAATTCATCAAAAAATAAGCACTTTTATATGCCTTAAGGCCCTTATTACTAAACAAACAAACCCAATGGTGGACCTAAGTTCTGACATTTTGAAAATTACGATAAAAAAACTTACTGAAGGTGCAGTTATGTTCCCAGGTCGTGCAGCACGGTCCCCAACATTGGATTTTGCTGTTTTCAAGCTGCTTTTGGATGTTATGCCAGTTGATGTTGATCTACTAGATTCAAAATTTTCTGCAAGAGTAGCATAAAAGAAATCAATATGGGAACTCTGAAAGTAAAAAAAGCCCCTTGCCTTTAGGTAAAAGTTGGGATCGTGTAATGCATGAAAAAGAATACCTTGAAAACCTCCATATGCTTTCAACCTTTCAACAACAATAGCCAAAGCAGAACCTTGTATATCTTTCAAGTTTTTGGTCACCTATAGATAAAAAAGATAGACCAAACAATGAACCTTGCGGGAATTCACATACTTGAATAAGACTATAAGTTAACAAATTTTGAATCACACATACCATTTCTTGTCCGCAAACCCTCAATAATTCATTGAAGCATGCTTCAGCAGCTTTAAGAACATCTGCTGATTTATCCTGGAATGTTCATCAAGCAGTATTATTAACATAAAATAAAATAAGTAAATAAGAGGCAATTTTCAACCACTGATATTTAAAAAGAACACATTATTTGCCGAAATTGATACCGTCATGGCAGAAGCAGTGGGTTTGAGCAACTGTATAGCATCAAGAAAATCAGCTAATCCATTTAGATGTCTTGACAACCATTCAAAAAGATCCTTGCGCCCTTCTGCACCAAGCTAAGCATCTGTGAGAGCAGCCGTAATATACGGGACCTACAGAAGAGAGAAGAAAGTTATTAGTACATAAAACAAGATGCACAATAAAAAAAATCCGAAAAGGATGACTACAGACCATCTTATCAAGGTTAGCAGCACCAAGCCAAGAATCTAAGGTCTTCAAAATTCTCTCGTGTTCTTCTTGTTGTCACCTAGGCATTTCAAGATATCTGAAAGAATACCCTGCATGAACCACATTAATATTAATTATCTAACCTGTAAAAGAAAAGATCCAAGGTCATAATTACTATTGATCCAGTGGACTTAATAAAATGGGAATGCTTCATTGGGTTCAGATGGAACTGGGGATAAAATGTGAATTTATTGAAGAGGTTTTTTTTCTTGTAATCATACAACAATGTGTGGAGAATTGTACCTTGCTTGCCTTCTCAACGGGATGCCCCATTGCAGATGCAAGAGCACCAAGTGAAGAAAGGGTTGCCATAATTAAATTTTTGTTGCTATCATGCAAACGGCTGAAGCAAGTCGTACGAGTGAGAAAATTACTGCATTCAGATACTTCTAATTTACATTCAAAAAACAAAAATATCCTATCCAACAGGTTGAACGTGTTTATTTTCCTCTTCAAGTATTTTATTCACATTTTCAATAGACTCCAAACGAATCTAAAAAGAAAAAGAAAAAATAATAAAGCAAGTTCATATGCAAGAAATGGTTTAATAAATTTCTAGCTAACATCAACATAAAATTACCTTCCAATCAGAACTCTCCAGTCCCTTCAACAGAGCAGGAGTGATCTTTTCACTAATATCTTCACGTGGAAGTCCATCTAAACCGCAAGCAACAATTGTTGCAGAATCAGATAATTTCACAGTCTTCTTTGGTGCTGCAGACACCTGCACATAAAAAATATGTAGTAAAGTACAATCAAAGGGTTATCAAAGGAAAAGAACAAATAAAATCTGAGCATAAATTACCTCATACGGATTCTTCTCATACTCTGCATCAAGCGTACTCAAAAGAGCAGGTTTCACATCTGAGAGGAACCCTTTAATATCTACAAGAAGAATATGAAAATTGGCAAAAAAAAAAAAAAATTAAATCCTGCAGAAACAAAGATGAAATATGTCAGATGTTAAAACCACAACACTAAAATTCAAAAATGATATTATTAGCAGAAATTAAATTTATTTTAAGAAAAAGAAACAACAGAGATCATTGAAAAGGAGCTTCGAGCACCTTCATTTTGATATGAGAAGTACCAAAGTCGTCCACAACAGAAACCATCCACAACAGGCCTTCACTAAGAACCTTTGGATTCTTGTGTTCTTTCATAATTTTATACATCTGAAAAAGATCAAATGGCAGAACTGATCATATTTATAAAGTGAAAAAAACTTAACAAGTTTACAAACAAGTTGTCAGATCATCCACTAAAATAGGAAATGAACCAATATATGCCCACTTTACTAATTACCGAAGAGTTATCCACTACACAGAACAGGTTCAATTCCAAAAAAAGAAAGCCAATTGGACACAAGGATCTTCAGAGCACAATAAAACACACGAGATAAAAAAAATAAATCGAAGTTTAACTGTTCTACAATAATTACCCTTCAACCCAAATGGATCCAATATACTACAGAGATGGCAGGTGGAAAAGAGACTCACAGGTTGAAGGCTCAATCTAATGATTAACTCAAGTCAATTCCACTCATTACAAGCTTCTTTTCCATTTTTGAGCATCCAACTTATAGGCTAGTTTAATTGACCAAACTACTATCACAGTGGACCAAAATGTATGTTACCTAACACAAGCATATTTAAATACTATAAATCAAAAGTCAAAATAGGAAAGAAAAAAGATCAAAAGATACAATTCTAAACACTTGAAAGGTTTTCTTATCCTATGTGAAAAAATGTACAAACCTATCTTAGCAGAATGGAGAGAGTAATATATATAAGTATGTTTCTCTCAATATATTATTCTCAAAGAAGTAAATCAGTACCAATAATTTTTATACAATAGCGGCGATAACCAGAAGACAAGCAAATTACCCCTTAAATTGGTGAGTTAGGCCAATTGACGGAACAATTCTGGAGACGTGTACAGTTTGCAAGTTTACAATGGAAAATCAGATGCAAAAGTTAACTAATATGTGAATATGAAATAAAAAGTGAAAGTAGATTTGCTGTTTTTGTCTGCACCAATAGTTATTAAGGGCGCAAGGCGCACCAAGGCTCACCGAGGCATATTTGTGCCTGACGCGCATGGCGCACGCCTGAGGCGCGCCTTGGAATTAATGTATAATATAACACCATTATTTATTCTACACTAAATATAACCCATATACAACATATTTACCCAATAAAATAAGTTTAAAAGGCATATAATATAACAATTTATATGAGTATGACATATGAACTAGCCAAAATTAAACATGCACATACGAAAATTCATAATATTTGAAATAAAATAAGTCAATCAAAGCATCACACAAAATCTAGCAGCAAATATATTTTAATTATCATCTCTTCATCATCAAACTTCAAGTCCTCATCATCAATTTATTCTTCCTCATTAAAATCTTTTTCTCTTCAAATCCAACATTATCTTCTTCTTCTTCGTCCTCTTCATCTAATAATCTTAAAGTAGTTCCCTTTTCCTTCATTACTTCTTTCTCTTGCATTTTGGAACTAGTGGCAGTTGACCCCAATGAGATTACAAATTTATTTCAGACATGATATATATACCACAACTACAATAAAATCTTACAATTTCAATGAGAAAATGGAGGAGAACTAAACATCTTTTAGTGCTAGAGCTTGAATCAACAAAATACAAGCCTAGTATAGAATCATATCTTTATGTTAAATTGTTGTACAGTAATTGATAAATACATTCCAGAAGAGAGCAACCAAATGAGAAATAAAGGAGCAACACCACAACAGAGATTCTAAACGATATGAAAATAAATTTGAATTCCAATAGATAGTCATCACGTTTAAGTCCTTGATAAAAGCAATTCTTGAAAGAAAGAAGAGAAATTATTAGGGAGGCTTTGAGACGCTAACTTAGCCGGTAGATAAAGTAATCTTTCATGGACTGAAAATACTTGAGTTCTTTTCTAGAAACAATGATGATTCAAGTCATGAATAATGAACTTTTTAAGAACTTTACTCAATTATATTGTCGAAAACAATCATACCTCTAAGATCATAAGTTTGGGATTTCCAGCTGGAATGTCTTATGTTAAATCTTTGTCCTGTAATTAAAAACTCATTAATCTTTGTCCTGTAATTAAAAACTCATTTTATAAGAGAGCAAGCGAATGAGGAAAAAATAAAGAGCAGCATGCATAATAGAGATTCTAAACTATATGAATATATAATTAAATGTCGATTTCCGGTCATCATGTAAACTATAATAGCATATCTAGCAAGAAAGAAGAGAAATTATAACGAAGGCTGTGAGACTTTAACACTAACAGTAGATAAAGTTAACCATTAATGAAGTACTTGAGTTCTTATCTAGAAACAATCATTGAAAATTCCAGTCTTGAAATAAGATCTTATAGCACTTGAAAAGCAAATGAAAGAGTAGCATCCAAAAGAAAGAAACTACAATGATCATGATAGAGCTTAAGATCTTACTCACATAATGTAAATGGTAAAACCTGAAACGTGCATAAAAAAGAATGTCTTAAGTATTAAATTTCCAGTGGAAATAAATTCTTTTAGAGTAATTGCAATTGAACTATTATGATCTACATAAGGGATCAAGTTCAGAAATGTTTAATCCCTTGACATTACGATCTCACAATGCTAATATGTAGTGAAGTACAATCAAAGGGTTCTCAAAGAGTAGCATCCCAAAGAAAAAAACTACCATGATCATGATAGAACTTAAGATCTTACTCACAGAATGTAAAAGGTAAAACCTGAAACGTGTGTAAAAAAGAATGTCTTAAATATTAAATTTCCAGTGGAAATAAATTCTTTTAGACTACTTGCAGTTGAACTATTATGATCTACATAAGGGATCAAGTTCAGAAATGTTTAATCCCTTGACAATACGATCTCACAATGCTAATATGTAGAGAAGTACAATCAAGGGTTCTCAAGGATAAAGAACAATTAAAAACTTACCAGAAATGACCTTATACGGATTCCTTTCATACTCTGCTTCAATGGTACTACTATCCAGAGCAGGTTTGACATCTGAGACGCCTTTAATATTTTCAAGGAGAATAACATAAAGTCAGTAAAGCTATCATTTGAAGAGTATGAAAACGTGGCAAACGAAATTCATGCCACCTAGGACAACAAACCTGTGTAGAGCACCAATCAGCTTCACATTAGCATTTTTAGTTGTAATATAACTAGATTGAAACTGATACCTCGCATTAGTCAATTAAATCCTGCAGGAACAAACATGCCAGATGTTAAAACCACAACATAATAAAACTCAAAAAATGATATTACTGATTGTAATTAATTTTTTTTTAAGAAAAAGACCAAGAGAGATCATTAACAAAGAGATTCAAGCACCTTCATTTTAATATGTGAAGTACAAAAGTGGTGCACTACAGAAATTATCCAAAACAGGACTTCACTAAGAACGTTGGATTTTAGAGCTCTTTCATAATTTTATTCATCTGAAATATTTCAAATGACAGAAGTTATCATATTTATAAAGGGGGAAAATCACTTTAATAAAATACAAGTACATCGCAATTGCAATACCTGGACATTTTTTCTCATTCCATCCAGGAACTGCGCAATGTATGCTCATCAAAGCTCTCACGATTATTCTTTTTTTTTGACCTTTTTATGATCTTTTTTTTATCTCATTTTTTTTCCAATGCTCATATGATTTTTTTTTTTTGAGCTTCATGAGAGCCTTCTTAATTTTTTTTTTTTTTTTGCTCTTTAACTATTTTTTTCAAAGATCTCATGATAGTTTTTTTTAGTATGCCCTTCTTCACCATGCTCAGCATTAGGGAGAGCAGCCATAATAAAAGGGACCTGCAGAAGAGAGAAGAAGAAAATTAATAGTGCATAAAACAGGATTCACAACAAACTTTTTAAAAAGTCATTACATAGAAAGTTTTTAAAGGCCAGGGTTTTGGTATTCATAGCTCATCCTTGGGGATACTTTTGGTCCTTTGTACTTTTAGTTTTCCCTTTTCTATTAATAACATCATCTAATTAAATAATCTCCCCATTTTTGCCAAAGGACCTACCCTCCCCTAACTAAAATTTCAGCATTCAAACCACCAATCAGAAGCCATGTTCATTTGAGGGGTGTTATTATTTTTTTAGGGAATAAATTTTATTTACATGATGAGATTACAAATTGATTTCAGACATGATATATATACCACAACTACAATAAAATCTAACAATTTCAATGCGAAAATGGAGGAGAACTAAACAACTTTTAGTGATAGAGCTTGAATCAACAAAATACAAGCCTAGTATAGAATCATATCTTTATGTTAAATTGTTGTACAGTAATGATAAATACATTTCAGGAGAGAGCAACCAAATGAGAAATAAAGAAGCAACCCCACAACAGAGATTCTAAACGATATGAAAATAAATTTGAATTCCAATAGAAAGTCAGCTCGGTTAACTCCTTGATAAGAGCAATTCTTGAAAGAAAGAAGAGAAATTATTAGGGAGGCATCGAGACGCTAACTTAGCAGGTAGATAAAGTAATCTTTCATGGACTGAAAGTACTTGAGTTCTTTTCTAGAAACAATGATGATTCAAGTCATGAATAATGAACTTTTTTTGAACTTTACTCAATTATATAGTCAAAAACAATCATACCTTTAAGATCATAAGTTTGGGATTTCCAGCACGAATGTCTTATGTTAAATCTTTGTCCTGTAATTAAAAACTCATTTTATAAGAGAGCAAGCAAATGAGAAAAAAATAAAGAGCAGCATGCATAATAGAGATTCTGAACTATATGAATATATAATTAAATGTTGATTTCCAGTCATCATGTAAACTATAATAGCATATCTAGCAAGAAAGAAGAGAAATTATAACGAAGGCTGTGAGACTTTAACACTAACGGTAGATAAAGTTAACCATTAATGAAGTACTTGAGTTCTTATCTAGAAACAAACATTGAAAATTCCAGTCTTGAATTAAGATCGTATAGCACTTGAAAATTTATCATGCGCGGCAAATGAAAGAGTAGCATCCAAAAGAAAGAAACTACAATGATCATGATAGAGCTTAAGATCTTACTCACAGAATGTAAAAGGTAAAACCTGAAACGTGTGTAAAAAAGAATGTCTTAAGTATTAAATTTCCAGTGGAAATAAATTCTTTTAGACTAATTGCAATTGAACTATTATGATCTACATAAGGGATCAAGTTCAGAAATGTTTAATCCCTCAACATTACGATTTCACAATGCTAATATGTAATGAAGTACAATCAAAGGGTTCTCAAAGAGTAGCATCCAAAAGAAAGAAACTACCAAGATCATGATAGAGCTTAAGATCTTACTCACAGAATTTAAAAGTTAAAACCTTAAACTTGTGTAAAAAAGAATGTCTTAAGTATTAAATTTCCAGTGGAAATAAATTCTTTTAGACTACTTGCAATTGAACTATTATGATCTACATAATGGATCAAGTTCAGAAATGTTTAATCCCTTGACATTACGATCTCACAATGCTAATATGTAGTGAAGTACAATCAAAGGGTTCTCAAGGATAAAGAACAATTAAAAACATACCAGAAATGACCTTATACAGATTCCTTTCATACTCTGCTTCAATGGTACTACTATCCAGAGCAGGTTTTACATCTGAGACGCCTTTAATATTTTCAAGGAGAATAACATAAAGTCAGTAAAGCTATCATTTGAAGAGTATGAAAACGTGGCAAACGAAATTCATGCCACCTAGGACAACAAACCTGTGTAGAGCACCAATCAGCTTCACATTAGCATTTTTAGTTGTAATATAACTAGATTGAAACTGATACCTTGCATTAGTCAATTAAATCCTGCAGGAACAAACATGCCAGATGTTATAACCACAACATAATAAAACTAAAAAAATGATATTACTGATTGTAATTAATTTTTTTTTAAGAAAAAGACGCAAGAGAGATCATTAACAAAGAGATTCAAGCACCTTCATTTTAATATGTGAAGTACAAAAGTGGTGCACTACAGAAATCATCCAAAATAGGACTTCACTAAGAACGTTGGATTTTAGAGCTCTTTCATAACTTTATTCATCTGAAATGTTTCAAATGACAGAAGTTATCATATTTATAAAGGGGGAAAAAACACTTTAATAAAATACTAGTACATCGCAATTGCAATACCTGGACATTTTTTCTCATTCCATCCAGGAACTGCGCAATGTATGCTCATCAAAGCTTTCATGATTTTTTTTTTTTTTGACCTTTTTATGATCTTTTTTTAACCTCATTTTTTTTCCAATGCTCATATGATTTTTTTTTTTTTGAGCTTCATGAGAGCCTTCTTCATTTTTTTTTTTGCTCTTTAACTCTTTTTTTCAAAGATCTCATGATACTTTTTTTTAGTACGCCCTTCTTCACCATGCTCAGCATTAGGGAGAGCAGCCATAATAAAAGGGACCTGCAGAAGATAGAAGAAGAAAATTAATAGTGCATAAAACAGGATTCACAACAAACTTTTTAAAATGTCATTACATAGAAAGTTTATAAAGGGGGAAAAAACACTTTAATAAAATACTAGTACATCGCAATTGCAATACCTGGACATTTTTTCTCATTCCATCCCGGAACTGCGCAATGTATGCTCATCAAAGCTCTCATGATTTTTCTTTTTTTTTTTTGACCTTTTTATGATCTTTTTTTTATCTCATTTTTTTTCCAATGCTCATATGATTTTTTTTTTTGAGCTTCATGAGAGCCTTCTTCATTATTATTTTTTTTTTGCTCTTTAACTCTTTTTTTCAAAGATCTCATGATACTTTTTTTTAGTACGCCCTTCTTCACCATGCTCAGCATTAGGGAGAGCAGCCATAATAAAAGGGACCTACAGAAGAGAGAAGAAGAAAATTAATAGTGCATAAAACAGGATTCAAACAAACTTTTTAAAAAGTCATTACATAGAAAGTTTTTAAAGGTCAGGGTTTTGGTATTCATAGCTCATCCTTGGGGATACTTTTGGTCCTTTGTACTTTTAGTTTTCCCTTTTCTTTTAATAATATCATCTAATTAAACAATCTCCCCATTTTTGCCAAAGGACCTACCCTCCCCTAACTAAAATTTCAGCATTCAAACCACCATTCTGAAGCCATGTTCATTTGAGGGGTGCTATTATTTTTTTAGGGAATAAATTTTATTTACATGATGAGATTACAAATTGATTTCAGACATGATATATATACCACAACTACAATAAAATCTAACAATTTCAATGCGAAAATGGAGGAGAACTAAACAACTTTTAGTGCTAGAGCTTGAATCAACAAAATACAAGCCTAGTATAGAATCATATCTTTATGTTAAATTGTTGTACAGTAATGATAAATACATTTCAGAAGAGAGCAACCAAATGAGAAATAAAGGAGCAACACCACAACAGAGATTCTAAACGATATGAAAATAAATTTGAATTCCAATAGTAGTCATCTCGTTTAACTCCTTGATAAGAGCAATTCTTGAAAGAAAGAAGAGAAATTATTAAGGAGGCGTCGAGACGCTAACTTAGCCGGTAGATAAAGTAATCTTTCATGGACTGAAAGTACTTGAGTTCTTTTCTAGAAACAATGATGATTCAAGTCATGAATAATTAACTTTTTAAGAACTTTACTCAATTATATAGTCAAAAACAATCATACCTTTAAGATCATAAGTTTGGGATTTCCAGCTGGAATGTCTTATTTTAAATCTTTGTCCTGTAACTAAAAACTCATTTTATAAGAGAGCAAGCAAATGAGGAAAAAATAAAGAGCAGCATGCATAATAGAGATTCTGAACTTTATGAATATATAATTAAATGTCGATTTCCGGTCATCATGTAAACTATAATAGCATATCTAGCAAGAAAGAAGAGAAATTATAACGAAGGCTGTGAGACTTTAACACTAACGGTAGATAAAGTTAACCATTAATGAAGTACTTGAGTTCTTATCTAGAAACAAACATTGAAAATTCCAGTCTTGAATTAAGATCGTATAGCACTTGAAAATTTATCACGCGCGGCAAATGAAAGAGTAGCATCCAAAAGAAAGAAACTACAATGATCATGATAGAGCTTACGATCTTACTCACAGAATGTAAAAGGTAAAACCTGAAGCGTGTGTAAAAAAGAATGTCTTAAGTATTAAATTTCCAGTGGAGATAAATTGTTTTAGACTAATTGCAATTGAACTATTATGATCTACATAAGGGATCAAGTTCAGAAATGTTTAATCCCTCGACATTACGATTTCACAATGCTAATATGTAATGAAGTACAATCGAAGGGTTCTCAAAGAGTAGCATCCAAAAGAAAGAAACTACCATGATCATGATAGAGCTTAAGATCTTACTCACAGAATGTAAAAGGTAAAACCTGAAACGTGTGTAAAAAAGAATGTCTTAAGTATTACATTTCCAGTGGAAATAAATTCTTTTAGACTACTTGCAGTTGAACTATTATGATCTACATAAGGGATCAAGTTCAGAAATGTTTAATCCCTTGACATTACGATCTCACAATGCTAATATGTAGTGAAGTACAATCAAAGGGTTCTCAAGGATAAAGAACAATTAAAAACATACCAGAAATGACCTTATACGGATTCCTTTCATACTCTACTTCAATGGTACTACTATCCAGAGCAGGCTTGACATCTGAGATGCCTTTAATATTTTCAAGGAGAATAACATAAAGTCAGTAAAGCTATCATTTGAAGAGTATGAATACATGGCAAACGAAATTCATGCCACCTAGGACAACGAACCTGTGTAGAGCACCAATCAGCTTCACATTAGCATTTTTAGTTGTAATATAACAAGATTGAAACTTATACCTCGCATTAGTCAATTAAATCCTGCAGGAACAAACATGCCAGATGTTAAAACCACAACATAATAAAACTCAAAAAAATGATATTACTGATTGTAATTAATTTTTTTTTAAAGAAAAAGACGCAAGAGAGATCATTAACAAAGAGATTCAAGCACCTTCATTTTAATATGTGAAGTACAAAAGTGGTGCACTACAGAAATCATCCAAAACAGGACTTCACTAAGAACGTTGGATTTTAGAGCTCTTTCATAACTTTATTCATCTGAAATGTTTCAAATGACAGAAGTTATCATATTTATAAAGGGGGAAAAAACACTTTAATAAAATACTAGTACATCGCAATTGCAATACCTGAACATTTTTCTCATTCCATCCAGGAACTGCGCAATGTATGCTCATCAAAGCTCTCATGATTTTTCTTTTTTTTTTTTGACCTTTTTATGATCTTTTTTTTACCTCTTTTTTTTCCAATGCTCATATGATTTTTTTTTTTGAGCTTCATGAGCGCCTTCTTCTTTTTTTTTTTTTTTTTTGCTCTTTAACTCTTTTTTTCAAAGATCTCATGATACTTTTTTTTAGTACGCCCTTCTTCACCATGCTCAGCATTAGGGAGAGCAGCCATAATAAAAGGGACCTGCAGAAGAGAGAAGAAGAAAATTAATAGTGCATAAAACAGGATTCACAACAAACTTTTTAAAATGTCATTACATAGAAAGTTTATAAAGGGGGAAAAAACACTTTAATAAAATACTAGTACATCGCAATTGCAATGCCTAGACATTTTTTCTCATTCCATCCAGGAACTGCGTAATGTATGCTCATCAAAGCTCTCATGATTTTTCTTTTTTTTTTTTTTGACCTTTTTATGATCTTTTTTTTACCTCATTTTTTTTCCAATGCTCATATGATTTTTTTTTTGAGCTTCATGAGAGCCTTCTTCATTTTTTTATTTTTTTTTGCTCTTTAACTCTTTTTTTCAAAGATCTCGTGATACTTTTTTTTAGTACGCCCTTCTTCACCATGCTCAGCATTAGGGAGAGCAGCCATAATAAAAGGGACCTGCAGAAGAGAGAAGAAGAAAATTAATAGTGCATAAAACAGGATTCACAACAAACTTTTTAAAAAGTCATTACATAGAAAGTTTTTAAAGGCCAGGGTTTTGGTATTCATAGCTCATCCTTGGGGATACTTTTGGTCCTTTGTACTTTTAGTTTTCCCTTTTCTATTAATAATATCATCTAATTAAATAATCTCCCCATTTTTGCCAAAGGACCTACCCCCCCTAACTAAAATTTCAGCATTCAAACCACCATTCTGAAGCCATGTTCATTTGAGGGGTGTTATTATTTTTTTAGGGAATAAATTTTATTTACATGATGAGATTACAAATTGATTTCAGACATGATATATATACCACAACTACAATAAAATCAAACAATTTCAATGCGAAAATGGAGGAGAACTAAACAACTTTTAGTGCTAGAGCTTGAATCAACAAAATACAAGCCTAGTATAGAATCATATCCTTATGTTAAATTGTTGTACAGTAATGATAAATACATTTCAGAAGAGAGCAACCAAATGAGAAATAAAGGAGCAACACCACAACAGAGATTCTAAACGATATGAAAATAAATTTGAATTCCAATAGTAGTCATCTCGTTTAACTCCTTGGTAAGAGCAACTCTTGAAAGAAAGAAGAGAAATTATTAGGGAGGCGTCGAGACGCTAACTTAGCCGGTAGATAAAGTAATCTTTCATGGACTGAAAGTACTTGAGTTCTTTTCTAGAAACAATGATGATTCAAGTCATGAAGAATGAACTTTTTAAGAACTTTACTCAATTATATAGTCAAAAAGAATCATACCTTTAAGATCATAAGTTTGGGATTTCCATCTGGAATCTCTTATGTTAAATCTTTCTCCTGTAATTAAAAACTCATTTTATAAGAGAGCAAGCAAATGAGGAAAAAATAAAGAGCAGCATGCATAATAGAGATTCTAAACTATATGAATATATAATTAAATGTCGATTTCCGGTCATCAAGTAAACTATAATAGCATATCTAGCAAGATAGAAGAGAAATTATAACGAAGGTTGTGAGACTTTAACACTAACGGTAGATAAAGTTAACCATTAATGAAGTACTTGAGTTCTTATCTAGAAACAAACATTGAAAATTCCAGTCTTGAAATAAGATCTTATAGCACTTGAAAATTTATCACGCGCGGCAAATGAAAGAGTAGCATCCCAAAGAAAGAAACTACCATGATCATGATAGAGCTTAAGATCTTACTCACAGAAAGTAAAAGATAAAACCTGAAACGTGTGTAAAAAAGAATGTCTTAAGTATTAAAATTTCCAGTGGAAATAAATTCTTTTAGACTACTTGCAATTGAACTATTATGATCTACATAAGGGATCAAGTTCAGAAATGTTTGATCCCTTGACATTACGATCTCACAATGCTAATATGTAGTGAAGTACAATCAAAGGGTTCTCAAGGATAAAGAACATTTGAAAACTTACCAGAAATTACCTTAAACAGATTCCTTTCATACTCTGCTTCAATGGTATACTATCCAGAGCAGGTTTGACATCTGAGAAGCCTTTAATATTTTCAAGGAGAATAACATAAAGTCAGTAAAGCTAGCATTTGAAGAGTATGAAAAAGTGGCAAAAGAAATTCATGCCACCTAGGACAAAAACCTGTGTAGAGCACCAATCAGCTTCACAATAGCATTTTTAGTTGTAATATAACTAGATTGAAACAGATATCTCGCATTATTCAATTAAATCCTGCAGGAACAAACATGCCAGATGTTAAAACCACAACATAATAAAACTTAAAAAATGATATCACTGATATTAATTAATTTTTTTTTAAGAAAAAGACACAAGAGAGATCATTAACAAAGAGATTCAAGCACCTTCATTTTAATATGTGAAGTACAAAAGTGGTGCACTGCACAAATCATCCAAAACAGGCCTTAACTAAGAACCTTGGGATATTAGAGCTCTTTCATAATTGTATTCATCTGAAATGTGTCAAATGACAGAAGTTATCATTTTTATAAAGGGGGAAAAACACTTTAATAAAATACTACAAATCAATTGCAATACCTGGACATTTTTTCTCATTCAATCCAGGAACTGCACAATGTATGCTCATCAAAGCTCTCATGATTTTTTATTTTTTACCTTTTTATGATCTTTTTTTTTTTTGCCCTCAATTTTTTTCCAATGCTCATACGATCTTTTTTTTTAGCTTCATGAGAACTTTCTTTTTTTTTTTTTGCTCTTTTAACCTTTTTTTTGAAAGATCTCATGATACTTTTTTTTAGTACGCCCTTCTTCACCATGCTTAGCATTAGGGAGAGCAGCCATAATAAAAGAGACCTGCAGAAGAGAGAAGAAGAAAATTAATAGTGCATAAAACAGGATTCATAACAAACATTTTAACAAGTCATTACGTAGAAAGTTTTTAAAGGTCAGGTTTTTTGCATTCATAGCTCATCATTGGGGACAATTTTGGTCCTTTGTACTTTTAGTTTTCCCTTTTCTATTAATAATATCATCTAATTAAATAATCTCCCCATTTTTGAAAAAGGACCTGCCCTCTTCCTAACTAAAATTTTAGCATTCAAACCACCAATCAGAACCCATGTTCATTTGAGGGGTGTTAGCATTTTTTTAGGGAATAAATTTTATTTACATGATGAGAGTACAACTTGGTTTCAGACATAATATATATCATTATACTACAACTAAAACAAATATCTTACAATTTCAATGCGAAGATGGAGGAGAACTAAACAACTTTTAGGCTAGAGCTTGAATCAACAAAATACAAGCCTAGTATAGAATCATATCTTTATGTTAAATTGTTGTACAGTAATTACAAATACATTTTAGAAGAGAGCAACCAAATGATTAATAAAAGAAAAAAACCACAAAAGAGATTCTAAACAATATGAAAATAAATTTGAATTCCAATAGCTAGTCATCACATTTAAGTCTTTGATAAGAACAATTCTTGAAAAAAAGAAGAGAAATTATTAGGGAGGCTTTGAGATAGTAACTTAGCCGGTAGATAAAGTAATCTTTCATGGAATGAAAGTACTTGAGTTCTTTTCTAGAAACAATGATAATTCAAGTCATGAAGAATGAACCTTTAAAAAACTTTAATCAATTATATTGTCAAAATCAATCATACCTTTTAGATCATTAGTTTTGAATTTCCAGCCGGAATCTCTTTTTATGTTAAATCTTTGTCCTGTAATTAAAAACTAATTCTATAAGAGAGCAAGCAAATGAGTAAAAAATAAAGAGCAACATGCATAATAGAGATTCTAAACTATATGAATATATAATTAAATGTCGATATCTGGTCATCATGTAAACTATAATAGCATATCTTGCAAGAAAGAAGACAAATTATAACGAAGGCGTGAGACTTTAACGCCGACAGTAGATAAAGTTAACCATTAATGAAGTACTTGAGTTCTTATCTAGAAACAAACATAGAAAATTCCAGTCTTGAAATAAGAGAGCAGGCAAATGAAGAAAAACAAAAGAACTTTAACGCTGACAGTAGATAAAGTTAACCATTAATGAAGTACTTGAGTTCTTATCTAGAAACAAACATAGAAAATTCCAGTCTTGAAATAAGAGAGCAAGCAAATGAAGAAAAACAAAAGAGCAACATGCATAACAAAGATTCTTAACAATATGAGAATAAATTTAAATGCCAATGTCACGTCATTATGTGAACTCTTAAATAACAGCAATTCTTGCAAGAAAGAAGAGAAATTTTAGGAAAGCTGTGAGACTTTAAAGTAGACAGTAGATAAAGGTAACCAGTCATTACATAAAGGTACTTGAATTCTTATCTAGAATTTGAAAATTCCAGTCTTGAAATATGACCTTATAGCACTTAAAATTCATCATGGCAAATGAATGATCATCATCCCACAGAAAGAAACTACTATGATCATGATAGAGTTTAAGATCTAATGCGTAGAAAGTAAAAGGTAAAACCTGAAATGTGTGTCAAAAAGATTTTGTATTAAGCATTTAAGTTTCAGTGGAACTAAGTACTTTTAGACAACTTGTAATTGAACTATTATGTTCTAAATAAGGGCTCAAGTTCAGAAATGTTTCATCCCTTGCCTTTACACAGTCTCACAATGCAAGCATTTCATTTCTTTTGGCAATATACCCCAATACAAGAACTATTAGTTATTATGAATCTATAAGTGCTGCACAGTTAAAAATTTAAGGTGCATATAAATCGTATGATAACAAAAAAGTAGCAAAGTAATACATGGAATCTGAATATATCAAGGATGTGTCTTTGAAATTCAAACTAATATTTCTTATATAGCCTATTTTCTGAGTGGAAAATGTACTTTTATTTATTGTTGATCATCATATATTATTAGAAGAAGAAATCTTTTTGTTAACAGCATGAAAAAAATGAATATTGGCATAATTCAGGGGATTATTATCCATGGCAGCTTCATATGGATGCCAGGATCCAAAGCATATAGAGTGCTACAGACACAGCAGAAATTCAGCGTAAAAAGAGCATACACACCCATCCCAGCTTTCCATGTAATGTTGAAATGATGCTTCGTTAGCCAGTAAAGGATTTTGCACTTCATCTAACAAGGACTACAAGCGAAATACCTTCTTGATCGATGCCTGACTCTATAATCATTGAGTTCAATGATAATTCAATAGTAATTTAAAAAAAAGAACATCAAGTCCAATGGTCTCCTAGTAGTCAAACGCTTTATCCCATGTTCATTCTACCCATTAAAATTCATGCATTCCCCATGGTATCCTACCTGAAGATATCCAGAATCAAATGACATATTTCATCCTAAGCATATTGATAACTAAAATACAATAAATTAGTTTCCCTTGCATTTAGTGGCGACGTGTCCCCATAGTAAGAAACCTCATAGTAGGTCATTACGATGTACAAAAATAGATCCAATTGTAAATATAAATTGGAAATGCATCTTGATGAACATGAATAGAAAATGTTATGCAAGTTCCAAATCTTTCATAACGCTTCACACACAAAAAGGAAAATTAACGTTTTGTCATTTTCATCAACTGGACACAATTTTTTTTTAAAAAAGCAAGTCAGCAGAGTAATATTATAACTCAAACAATTAGTTATGAATCTTACCAAGGGTATATGCTCGGAATGTCTTATTGTCCAGATCAATCCAAACCTTCTCAAGTTGTTCCTTGGTGGCACTCTTGGATATCCGTGATGATAACATTCATCAGTCTTCTACTTCAACGCATCTGTCAAATCTTGGATGTCATTCTCATAGTTGACAATCATCTTTGTTCATAAAAAATTTTCTGCAATTAAAATACAATAAAAACTATAAGTTAAAAAAAAACAAATAAAAAGATAATGACATATAAGAAATGGAACTGTTGCCAATAATTCAAACAGATAATAACATATATCAAACCTGAGCAGAAGGATATTCCATGTCACTAGAACAGTTCTTACATACAAAGGATTCATGAGGCATCCAAGAGACTGCAAACATTAGAAGACAATCAAAATATTTTTCAGTTATTTTCTGAAAAACTCAAACAATATTTAGAAAAAATAGCTGCAAAAAATAAAAACCTGAAACGCTCTCCCAACACAAATTCCAATAACTACTGGGCTTCCAAGAACCGCTTCAAACCTTAACACAAGATTTCCATCATCCTAAATAGAAACTCATATGGTCAGCTAATAAACAACCAAACATCTGCTTGAATTGTTGACAATTGAACACGTTTATTTAAATATCTTTAGAGGTGAACATAGATAATTTAAATCATGATAAAGATAAATCCCTAAATTTCTCTACTCCAAGAACCTCGAAATCTTACAAAAGAAACTGTATTATTGGATCTTCCCAACTTAAGAGACCCTAATCATGCATCTCCTAGCTTAAAAAATCCTAATCTTGGGTCTCCCCAACTTATTATAAATGTGGTGAAAAAGTACCTGTAGAACAATAATTCGAAACCAGCTTTGAACTACATCCCATAACATAAAAGAACTCTTCTTCGTGGGCACAACCAAGAAGCAGCTAGAAAATGATGCCAGGATCGGGAAGACCACACGGAAGTGTGGCGTAGGGCCCAAAGCTGAAAGTGAAAGAACATCCGATGGGCAGATGCCGAAGTTGCAGCATGATCCGGAAACCCCCTCTAGTAGGCGCCTCGCATCGGAAGTGAAAACATGAGCTCCGTCCCGCAAGCATGGATATATAAGGGGGATGCAGAGGCTGCTGGAGCACAGCCGGCGAAAGGGCTGGTTAGAAATCCGGCGACCATGGCAGGCCGCACCGAGAGGAAGTCGTCTCAGATATAAGACTCGCCGTCTCAGATCTTGAAAGAAGCTGGGAAACGGCCGTAGAGACTGAAGGGGACACCAAACCATCAGGATACAAGCTAGAGAAAGATAGAAAACTTACATGGAGGTGTGTAATGAAACTTAATGAAAAGACAGGAACAGGAAAATAAAGAAAAGGGGTGGTGAGGGGGCAGGTATCTACGCCGGAAAGCACAGCCGGAGCCTCCGGAAACCTGCCCCTCGCCGGAAGAAAGCTAGGGAGGGAAGAGGCTAATAGATGATACTCATATAATAAAAAGGAACTGATGGATGGGTTATTTCAATACCTGGGCGCCACCTCCCCCTGCTCTATCCGAGGGCCTGGTCTCCAACAGCCTCTCGTTATTTTCCTTCCCAGGACTGTGCGAACTTGAACATCTGCGGCGGATTGGAGGTTGTCCTAGGCAGCGGAGAAGACGAGCGAACGAGGCGACTGCTCGGCGGTAGCATCCAGTAAAGACTGGAATCTGCGGCGTCAGATTGACGAGAAGCCGGCAAACGGAGGTGGGTCAGCGCGGTTGATAAAAAGGATGGAAGAAATTCGTACCAAGGCCTGCTGCGTGAAAAAAAAGGTGGAAAACCAACCACAAGGAAGATCGGGTCAATCCCAAAATCAATTTATGTGGTAAGCCAGGGGAAGGTCCGATCGGTAATAGATCCAACTATAGACGAAGGGCTATGGCGGATTTAGGCCAAAAGTTTAGGGAAGAGGGTTTGTAGAGAGAAGGAGCCTTCTGCCTTCTATTATGCTAATATGACCGTTGATGGTCAGCGAAATAAGGTTCCTTCTATCTCATAAGAGAATTTCAAATTTTTAATATTATTTTAAATATTTTTGCGAAATAAGGAGTCTTGTATCTCATAAGAGAATTTCAAATTTTTAATATTATTTTAAATATTTTTATCCAATTATGCAAGTATTATTAGTTAACGGTCAGCGAAATAAGGAGCCTTCTGCCTCATAAGAGAATTTCAAATTTTTAATATTATTTTAAACATTTTTATCCAATTATGCAAGTATTACTAGTTATTATTTATTAACGCTTAATTGGATAATTAGTTTGCTGCCTTAAACTTGTTATTTAAATTCTTTAAATAATAACTAATAGTTAAATTCTTTATTAGCATAATTGGAAAAATTCTTTATTTAAATTCTTTAAAATAATAACTAATAATAATTTGAAAAATATTAAATTTAAGTTAAAATAATATTAAATAATTAATATAGAGTATATAATTTTAAATAATAAATATAAAATAAAAACTTGATAATAATTAGAATATACTCTGCTTGAAATCGATTAAAACGATCAAACAATTTGTTGAATAAGCTTAAACAAACTAATACTTGAATTTAAGTCCAATTTTTGTAAGGTTATGAGATTACATATGTTTTCTTTTGTAAAATTGTAAACTTTGAGTATTTGAAGATGAAAAAAACGAAAAATGTAAATTTAAATTTATGATAAAGAGTAAATGTATTTATATATAAAATTGTGCAAGACTTTGCCAATGTAAAATCAATAAAAATAAATACCCTTAACAAAAATATATGGTAAAATAACAAAATTACTAAATGGTTATTTATTTGTATATATTAAGAGAATTTTAATATTACACAACCAACTTTGAATATATTTAACATTTACATTGTGTTTATAAAAATAAAAAAATTACATGCATTATAACAAAATACTCGCAAAAGAAAAAAAATATATATATATATATATATAATATGTAATTTTAAAAAAAACATTTATTACTCTATTAATTTAAATTATTTTTTATTGATAAATTGTGGGAGTATATCTCGGATACAAATAATTGCACTATTCCAATCATATTGTGATATGATGAATTGAATAATGAAAAAATTATTTTAATATACTGGATATATTAATAGATTATGAACAGTTTCAATACAAAGTAATGCATTTTTCTTTAAGTTATTTTATTCATCCATGGCCTAAAAAATGGGTAAACTATTCATTCGGGATCTGAATTATTTTTTCCATCCATGGCACAACTCGTGTCGGCCAGGAAGGGAGGTCGTGCCACCGAGAAGCGCCTAGTCATGCCGCACAGCGTGCGGGCACCAGCACCGAGTGCGCTGAGAATGCCTGCTGAGAGCGCCGAGCACGAGCGCCATGCCACCAAGAGCTGCCGACTCGTGCTGCCGAGAGTGCCGAAGGATCCACTAGCAAGCTGCCGGCACGACTCGTGCCACTTCCCAACAAGGCTCGGTCGTTGTTTTTCATCATTTACAACCCTACATACTTTTCTATACCCTTTCCCTGCTACGATATCGACATCAAGATTCACCATTTCATCTACCCATTCTGGAGAGTTCATCAGTGTTGCTTACTTGAGAATGAGAATAAGAAGGTTCAGAATCACGGAAGAGAGAACGGAGAATCACACCACATCTAGGGTTTTTCTTATTCTTTCTTTTAAGCTTTTGAATTATAGACTTATGGCTATGCCTTCATACCTAACCATGTGTGTTTCCTGTAACAGCATGGGCCAATACTTCTTGGATAGTGCTAGGTTTTGAAGGTTGAATTGGTTTGAATTGATGATCTAGAATATGTTAGATACCTGCAGTATACTTATTCCTTTATTAATGCTTTGAATTTAGACTTATATTTTTGTCTTATATGATCTGTCCTCATGCATGTCTATGTCATTTGTCTTATGCATATTTATGCATGTTGCTTGTTTTATATAAGAATTATATTTGTCGACCTCTTATGGGTAAAGGGGATCTAACCATATAACATTTATTCATTAAAATAATTAATATTAGACACTTAATATATTTATTAATTATCATTTTATAGGATTTGGTTTCTTAGATTGTTAGGTGAGAATTGAGGATTAATTCTTAAGTACCTATAAAGGGAAGTCTAGTGCTATAGCCTATTAGGAAATTTGCATGAAGTAACTAGAAAGGGAGTATGAATTATTCTTCTGCATCTGAGGGTTTAAACCAGGTTTATGTGTTAAGTTTACTTTAAAAGATGGATTTAACAGAGTTACGTGATTACTTTCATAAGAACTGCAGGAATTCTAACCGATTGTCTAGTGATTTGATTTGACCGATTTAACTGGATTTCCTAGTGCTACAGATCTTCTCTCTTGAACACTTCCATATTTAATTTATCTGCTATTTTATATTTTTAGTAATTATTTTCTACATCTTTAGTTTAATTAATTCTCTTAAAATACCTTGATTTGTCTTAAATTAGAATAGTCATAATTAGATTAAATAATTAGTCTAGAATTATCCTTTGGGTTCGATAATAAACTTGGTCACACGCTGAGCTACAATTAATTCCCACACTTGGGGACACATAAAAAGGTGAACAAGTACCATTACTTAGTACTCCTTAACGAAAGCTGTCGGTATGGTTTGAGCTTAAGAAAAACCCAACTTCCCACTGGAAAACTTCTCTCCGCCTATGTTTGTTTACTGTCTTTTTCATCCTTTCTTGAGCCTGCTGGAGCAATCTCTTCAAGTGTTGATGCATATCTTGTCTTTGTTGAATGGTTTGCTCCACTCCAATCACCGGTGTATTAAGGTGAGGGCCAAAAGATAGAGGTATTGCTTTATAACCATATAGAGCCTCAAAGGGAGTCATTGTTATGGCTGAATGATAAGAAGTATTGTACTAGAACTTAGCCATTGGTAACCAATGCATCCACTATTTAGGACTTATTCCACACATGCACCTCAAGTATGTTTCGAGGCACTAATTCACTCTTTCCGTTTGCCCATCGGTTTGAGGATGGTAAGCAGAACTCACCTATCAACTTGAAAAGTTGTTGCCAAAAAAATCTGGTGAAAATCTTATTACGATCTGAAATAATAGTACAAGGTAAACCATGTAATTTATAAATAATATCTAAGAACTTGTGTGCAAGTGATGGAGCAGAAAATGGATGTTTAAGTACAATGAAGTGTGCATATTTAGTAAATCTATCCATTATCACCCACACAGTGTCATTTCCTGATGAAGTAGGTAATTGTTTAATGAAATCCATAGTGATATCAACCCAAGCTTGTGAAGGAACATGTAGGGGTTGTCAAGTCCTGGTGTTCTAACATTCTCATGCTTGCTTAGTTGACAACGCAAACAAGTAGATATAACCTCCTGCACCTCCTCTTTTAATTTTGGCCACCAAAATACTACATTTATTCTCTGTAGTGTAGCGGTCTGCCCCGAATGTCCTCCAAAAGCGGAAGAGTGCATGTATTGTAGAATCAAATGACGAAGATCAGTAGAGGATCCCACATACAGCTTTCCTTTAAATCTCAAAAGCCGTGAAGTGTGATGAAAATAAGACATATTGTATAGTATAGTGATGGCTTCAATAATAATCTCTTCAGCAAGGGAATCTCCTTTATAGCTAAGTTGTAACTCAGACTTCCAAACAGGTTCTAATACTGTAATATGGCTCAATTGTGACTAATCCTGATCTCGCCTTGACAATACATCCGCAACTTTATTTTCAATCCCCTTTTTGTACTCAATGTAGTAATCATACCCCAGTAACTTGGTTAAGTATTTATGCTGAAGTGGAGTTGAAATTTTCTGCTCCATTAGGTACTTGAGGCTATGGTGATCTGTACGGATACAAAACCTCCCGTGAACCAAGTAAGATATCCACTTTTCAATAGCATGTATAATTGCCAAAAAAAATTTCTCGTAAATGGACAGCCCCAAAGTTCTTGCTGATAAGGCTTTGCTAATAAAAGCCAAAGGATGTCGTTCTCACATCAACACCGCCCCAATTCCTTCATAACAAGCATCTGTCTCAACCATAAAGTGTTTGCTAAAATCTGGTAATTGTAGCACTGGTGCAGTAACCATTGATAGCTTTAATTCCTCAAAAGCTATAGTTGCTTCCTTTGACCACACAAACTGCCCCTTTTTGTCAAATCAGTGAGTGGTTTGGCTTTAATTCCATGATGCCTCACAAAATTTATATAGTAACCAGTCGGACCCAAGAAGCCCCTCAAAGCCTTGAGAGTTTTAGGTTCGGGCCATTCTTTTACAGCTTGCACCTTACTTGGGTCAGCTGATATACCTTGTCCACTAATAATATGACCCAAGTACTCAACATGAGATGTGCCAAAAGAACACTTGGAGGCTTTTGCAAGCAAAGAATGATGTGAAAGGATTTGAAAAATAGTCTCCAAGTGATGTTTATGATCAGCAATGGATTTGCTATATATGAGGATGTCATCAAAGAAGACAAGAACAAATTACCTTAGATGGGGACAAAAAATGGAGTTCATAAGGGATTGAAAAGTGGCTGGGGCGTTGGTGAGACCAAATGACGTTACCTTGAATTCATAGAGGCCGAATGAGGTCACGAAAGTAGTTTTTAGAATATCTTTAGGTGGCATTGTAATTTGGTGGTATCCTGCGCTTAAGTCAATCTTTGAAAATACTTTTACCCCCCCTCCAAGTTCATCCAAAAGATCATCAATCAAAGGTATAGGATAACTATCTTTTATTGTGAGAGAGTTAAGCTTCCTATAGTCAACAAAAAACCTCCATGTACCATCTTTCTTTTTAACTAATAGGACACGGGAAGAAAATGGGCTTGTAATGGGTTGTATTATACCCGAGAGTAATATTTCATGGACTAACTTCTCTATCTCTTGCCTTTGCAAATAAGGGTACCTATAATGAGGTTGCTTAAAAGGTTTAGTATCGGCTTTAAGTGGATGGTTATGGTTATGAGACCTAAAAGGTGGAAGGCCCTTAGGTTCCTCAAAAATTCTCTGAAATTTATCTAATAGAGTCTGAAATTCTAGGGAACATGTGCTAGTAGTATTTAGGACGGGTGAGATCATACACAAACACCCTAGGATAACCCCTCTACCCTTCTTATATATCTTTTTAAATTGAGCTCCTGTGATTTGTTTTAGGGTAATTTCTTGCTGTTGTCCATCCAGTGTTATTACTCTACTATTTCTATTAAATTGTACTTTATGATTCTCAAAGTCAAAAGTTACATGGCCTTATTGTCTTAACAAATCTACCCTAATAACCATATCACAACCCCCGTGCTGAAGTACTCTAACAGTAGCATTAAACTTATAACTCCCCATTCTCCACTCAAAACCACTACATTTAGTATTGCATTCCATTTTACCCCCATCTGCTATAGTAACTAACAAAGGATTTGTAAGCTTTAAGGTGCATCCTAATTTACTAGTCGTAGTAGGATCAATGAAACTGATAGTGCTACCCGTATCTAGCAAAATAGAAATCTTATTCCTCCCAACCTCTCCTTCTAACTTGATGGTGCTAGGGGTAGTATTACCATCTAATGCATGTACAGACAGACACTTTGATTTCTATATCCTCATCACTCTCCTCCTCTAACATCAAATCTTCTTCTCCTATTTCAGATTCCTCACCAACTATAACAAACAACTTCTTGCATTTATGGCCTACATGGTAGGTTTCATCACAATTAAAGCATAAATTCTTTTTTCTTCTTGCTGCCATTTCTTTATGGGAAAGTCTTTTAATTGTGAATTTTTCAGTTTGACTGTTGTTTTTATATTTGGATCCATTCTCTGTTTTTTTCCAAAAAGTCTCACTATTATTTTGTGTTTTCCCAACCCACCTATTTGTCTTATTCATGGTTATTATTGCCATTTGCATAGCCATTCCTAGAGTAGCAGGTGCTAAAAACTCAACCATCTTCCCCACTTCATCTTTAAACCCACTCACAAAACTCTGAACAAAATATTCCTCACTCAAATTTCTATTAGATTCAACCATGAAAGCTTTTAGTTCTTCAAATTCCTGGATATAGTCTTAGATAGTACCCTGTTGTTTCAACTTATTAAATTGTCCTATCAGGCTCTTACTCCCTCTTTCAGAAAATCTTTCCATTACTAATTGTTCAAATCCCACCCAACTAAGCTCATATTGGCCTTCTATGTATTCAAGGTACCAATGGTCAGCCTTGCCCTCCATGTGGAGTCCGGCAATAAGGATTTTTTGTGGATCTGAAAGGGTATTGAAAGCAAAGTATTTTTGACATTTTCTGAGCCAATTTCTGGGATTATCACCTGAGAATTTAGGAAAATCAAGTTTGGGGAATTTAGGAAAATTCTGGAAATTGTTACCTCTTTGACCGATTTGGCTACTTGATGCAGAGGTACTTGAACCAGAGTTGTTACCAGAAGTCGTCGGTTCTCTTCTCGAAATCTCTGGTAGGAGTTTCTTAATTTCCTCTACCTGGTGCGTAAAGCTTTCCATCATCACTTTATTCATCTCTCTTTGTCTTTGAGATTCTTCCTGATTAATTTTCATCATTTGAGCCAACTGCAATTCCAAAGAATCGATCATTGTCTCCATCTTAGAAGAATTTATGGTCATGAATATCAAACAACGAAAGAGAATCGTACTGCTCTGGTACCAATTGTCACGCCCATACACCTGAAAACATACAATTTCCCTACCTAATCCTTCACTTGTTGGAGCCATTCATGGTGGATCGCACTGAGCAACCGGAAGTTACCTGGTGAGTTTGTGTGTGTGTGAAAAGTGTGTGCGAGGTAGTGAGAAGAAGAGTAACTGATAACGAAAATATGCAAACTATCAGAAATAATATCATCAATATAGATTTCTCAGTTGAGCGGGTATTTAACCCTATGACAAGGAAAGACACCATTTTGACTAAAGTGTATTTATTTTTATAAAATCGTAATCACGTTTCTTATTCTCCCTTTATATTGTGACAAACTCAAGCTAGCCTGAGATGGAGAGAAATCCCGCGATGAAAGGAAAAGGCCAACGGTGGAAGAGACCAAGGTGAACGTTCACGGAACAGGAAAAGCGATATAGGAGCGGTAGCCACATCCCCACATAGAGGGAGATTTTTGTCAACATGTAAAGACAGTTGGTGGAGTGGAGACTTACCTGCAATCGGTTGAAAGTGGCCACCAATAGGTTTAAGCCTTATTATAAATAGTAAATATATATAGATATAGAAATACTGGCCGAGAGGGTAACAACTTCCAATTAATTATCTACATCAAATTTTATGTGGCCAAGGACACGCATATCTAGATCAAATTTTACAATGAAGAAAATATGCATCATAATGAAGAAAATGAGCATCCTGATGAAGAAAATGAGCATCATGATCAAGAAAATACGCATCATGATTGAAGAAAATTAGCATCATAAAGAAGAAAATGAGCATCATGATGAAGAAAATGAGCATCATAATGATGAAAATATGCATCATGATGAAGAAAATGAGAATCATGATGAAGAAAATGGATATCATGATGAAGGAAATGAGCATCATGATGAAGAAAATATGCATCATGATGAAGAAAATGAGCATCATGATGAAGAAAATATGCATCATGATGAGTAAAATGAGCATCATAATGAAGAAAATATGCATCATCATGAAGAAAATATGCATCATGATGAAGAAAATGAGCATCATGATGAAAAAATGTGCATCTTGATGAAGAAAATATGCATAATGATGAAGAAAAATAAGCATCATGATGAATAAAATCAGCATCATGATGAAGGAAATGAGCATCATGATGAAGAAAATGAGCATCATGATGAAGAAAATATGCAACATGATGAAGAAAATATGCATCATGATGGAGAAAAAAATGCATCATAATGAAGAAAATCAGCATCATGATGAAGAAAATATGCATCACGATGTAGAAAATATGCATCACGATGAAGAAAATGAGCATCACAATGAAGAAAATGAGTATCCTGATGAAGAAAATATACATCATGAAGAAGGAAATGAGCATCATGAGGAAGAAAATATGCATCACGAATAAAATGAACATCATGATGAAGAAAATATGCATCATGATGAAGAAAATTTGCATCATGATTAAGAAAATGAGCATCATGATGAAGGAAAAGAGCATCATGATGAAGAAAATGAGCATCATGATGAAGGAAATGAGCATATTTTCTTCATCATGATGCTCATTTTCTTCACCATGATATTCATTTCCTTCATCATGATTCTCATTTTCTTCATCATGATGATCACTTTTTCTTCATCATGATGCATATTTTCTTCAACTTGATGTTCATTTTCTTCATAATGATGCTCATTTTCTTCATCATGATGCATTTTTTCTTTATCATGATGCTCATTTTCTTCATCATGATGCTCATTTTCTTCATCATGATGTATATTTTCTTCATCATGATGCTAATTTTCTTCATCATGATGCTCATTCTATTCATCATGTTGCATATTTTTTTCATCATGATGCATATTTTCTTTATCATGATGCTCATTTTCTTCAACATGATGCTCATTTCCTTCATTATTATGCCCATTTTCTTTATTATGATGCTCATTTTCTTCATCATAATGCAAATTTTTATTCATCATGATGCATATTTTCTTCATCATGATGCTCATTTTCTTTATCATAATACATATTTTCTTCACCATGATACTCATTTTCTTCATCATGATGCTCATTTTCTTCATCATTATGTATATTTTCTTCTTCATGACGCTCATTTTCTTTATTATGATGCTCATTTTGTTCATTATGATGCATATTTTCTTCATCATGATGCTCATTTTCATCATGATGAAGAAAATAAGTATCATGATGAAGAAAATGTGCATCATGATGAAGAAAATGGGCATCAATGATGAAGAAAATGAGTATCATGAATAAGAAAATGAGCATCATAATGATGAAAATATGCATCATGATGAAGAAAATGAGCATCATGATGAAGAAAATGAGAATCATGATGAAGATAATGAGCATCATAACAAAAAAAATATGCATCATGATGAAGAAAATGAGCATCATGATGAAGAAAATATGCATCTTGATGAAGAAATTATGCATAATGATGAAGAAAAATAAGCATCATGATGAATAAAATGAGCATCATAATGAAGGAAATGAGCATCATGATGATGAAAATGAGCATCATGATAAAGAAAATATGTAACATGATGAAGAAAATATGCATCATGATGAAGAAAAATGTGCATCATAATGAAGAAAATAAGCATCATGATGAAGAAAAATGTGCATCATAATGAAGAAAATGAGCACCATGATCAAGAAAATATGCATCATTATGAAGAAAATAAGCATCACGGTGATAAAAATTAACATCACGATGAAGAAAATAAGTATCCTGATGAAGAAAATATACATCATGAAGAAGGAAATGAGCATCATGATGAAGAAAATGAGCATCATGATGAAGAAAATATGCATCACAAAGAAAATGGGCATCATAATGAGCATCATGATGAAGAAAATTTGCATCATGATTAAGAATATGAGCATCATGATGAAGGAAAAGAGCATCATGATGAGGAAAATGAGCATCATGATGAAGGAAATAAGCATATTTTCTTCATCATGATGCTCATTTTCTTCATCATGACATTCATTTCCTTCATCATGATTATCATTTTCTTCATCATGATGCTTATTTTCTTCATCATGATGCTCACTTTCTTCATCATGATGCATATTTTCTTCAACATGATGCACATTTTTTCATCATGATACTCATATTCTTCGTCATGATGCATATTTTCTTTATCATGATGCTCATTTTCTTCATCATGATGCTCATTTTCTTTATCATGATGCATATTTTCTTCATCATGATGCTAATTTTCTTCATCATGATGCTCATTCTATTCATCATGTTGCATATTTTTTTCATCATGATGCATATTTTCTATATCATGATGCTCATTTTCTTCACCGTGATGCTCATTTCCTTCATCATGATGCTCATTTTCTTTATTATGATGATCATTTTCTTCATCATAATGCAAATTTTATTCATCATGATGCATATTTTCTTCATCATGACGCTCATTTTCTTCATCATGATGCATATTTTTCTCACCATGATACTCATTTTCTTAATAATGATGCTCATTTTCTTCATCATTATGTATATTTTCTTCTTCATGATGCTTATTTTCTTCATCATGATGCTCATTTCCTTCATCATGATGCTCATTTTTCTTATTATGATGCTCATTTTCTTCATCATAATGCAAATTTTATTCATCATGATGCATATTTTCTTCATCATGATGCTCATTTTCTTCATCATGATGCATATTTTCATCACCATGATGATCATTTTATTCATCATGATGCTCATTTTTTTCATCATTATGTTTATTTTCTTCTTCATGACGCTAATTTTCTTCATCATGATGCTCATTTTGTTCATTATGATGCATATTTTTTCATCATGATGCTCATTTTCATCATGATGAAGAAAATGAGCATCATGATGAAGAAAATGAGCATCATGATGAAGAAAATATGATCATGATGAAGAAAATGGGAATCAATGATGAAGAAAATGAATGTCATGAAGAAGAAAAAGAGCAACATGATGATGAAAATGAGCATCATGATGATGAAAATATGCATCATGATAAAGAAATGAGCATCATGACGAAGGAAATGAGCATCATGATGAAGATAATGAGCATCATCATGAATAAAATATACATCATGATGAAGAAATGAGCATCATCATGAAGAAAATATGCATCATCATGAAGAAAATATGCATAATGATGAAGAAAATGAGCATTGGTATGAAGAAAATGAGCATCATGATGAAGAAAATAAGCATCACGATGAAGAAAATGGGCATCCTGATGAAAAAAATGAGCATCATGATGAAGAAAATATGCATCATGATGAAGAAAAATAAGCATCATGATGAAGAAAATGAGCATCGCGATGAAGAAAATTTGCATCACGATGAAGAAAATGAGCATTATGATGAAGAAAATATGTATCAAGATAAAGAAAATGAGCATCATGATGAATAAAATGAGCATCATGATGAAGAATATATACATCATAAAGAAGAAAATGAGCATCATGATGAAGAAAATGAGCATCATGATGAAGAAAATATGCATCATGATGAAGAAAAATAAGCATCATGATGAAGAAAATGAGCATCGCGATGAAGAAAATTTGCATCACGATGAAGAAAATGAGCATTATGATGAAGAAAATATGTATCAAGATAAAGAAAATGAGCATCATGATGAATAAAATGAGCATCATGATGAAGAATATATACATCATAAAGAAGAAAATGAGCATCATTATGAAGAAAATATGCATCATGATGAATAAATATGCATCATGATGAACAAATGAGTATCACGATGAAGAAAATATGCATCGTGATGAAAAAATGAGCATCATGATGAAGAAAATATGTATCATGATGAAGAAAATTTGCATTATGATGAAGAAAATGTGCATCATGATGAAGAAAATGAGAATCATGATGAATGAAATGAGCATCATGATGAAGGAAATAAGCATCATGAAGAAGGAAATGAGCATTATGATGAAGAAAATATACATCATGATGAAGAAAATGAGCATCATGATGAAAAAAATGAGCATCACGATGAATGAAATGAGCATCATGATGAAGAAAATGAGCATCTTGATTAAGAAAATATGCACCATGATGAGTAAAATGAGCATCATAATGAAGAAAATATGCATCATCACAAAGAAATTTGTATCATGATGAAGAAAATGATCATCATGATGAAGAAGATATGCATCATCATGAAGAAAATGGGCATCAATGATAAAGAAAATGAGTGTCATGAAGAAGAAAATGAGCATCATGATGATGATGTAAATATGCATTATGATGAAAAAATGAGCATCATGATGAAGAAAATGAGAATCATGATGAAGGAAATGAGCATCAAGATGAAGAAAATGAGCATAATGATGAAGAAAATATGCATCATGATTAAGAAATCTGCATCATCATGAAGAAAATATGCATCATGATGAAGAAAATATGTATCATGATGAAGAAAATGAACATCATGATGAAAAAAAATGAACATCATGATAAAGAAAATGAGTATCATGATGAAGGAAATGAGCATCATGATGAAGAAAATATGCAACAGGATGAAGAAAATATGCACCGTGATGAAAAAAAGAGCATCATGATGAAGAAAATGAGCATCGCGATGAAGAAAATATGCATCACGATGAAGAAAATGAGCATCATAATGAAGAAATAATGCGTCATGATGAAGAAAATGATCATCATGATGAAAAAAATATGCATCATGATGAAGAAAATGAGCATCATGAAAAAGAAAATGAGCATCATGATGAAGAAAATATACATCATGAAGAAGAAAATGAGCATCATGATTAAGAAAATGAGCATCATGAAGAAGAAAATGAGCATCATGATGAAGAAAATGAGCATCATGATGAAGACAATACGCATCAAGATGAAGAAAATAAGCATCATGATGAAGAAAATAAGCATCATGTTGAAGAAAATGATAAAAAAATATGCATCATGATAAAGAAAACGAGCATCAAGATGAAGAAATGATCATCATGATGAAGTAAATGAGCATCATGATGAAGAAAATGGACATCATGATGAAGAAAATATGCATCGTGATGAAAAAATGAGCATCATGATAAAGAAAATGAACATCATGATGAAGAAAATATGCATCATGATGAGGAAAATGAGCATCACGATGAGGAAAATGAGCATCATGATGAATAAAATGAGCCTCAAGATGGATAAATTGATCATCATGATGAAGAAAATGAGCATCATGATGAAGGAAATGAGTATCATGATGAAGAAAATATGCATCATGATGAAGAAAATGAGCATCGTGATGAAGAAAATAAGCATCATGATGAAGAAAATGAGCATCATGATGAAGGTAAAGAACATCATGATGAAGAAAATGAGCATCCTGATGAAGAAAATATGCATCATGATGAAGGAAATATACATCATGAAGAAGAAAATATGCATCATGATGAAGAAAATGATCATCATGATGAAGAAAATATGCATAATGATAAAGGACATGAACATCATGATGAAGGAGATGAGCATCACGATGAAGGAAATTAGCATCATGATGAAGAAAATGAGCATCATGATGAAGAAAATTAGCATTATGATGAAGAAAATATGCATCATGATGAAGAGAATGAGCATCATTATGAAGAGAATGAGCATCATGATGAAGAAAATGAGCATCATGATGAAGAATGTAAGCATCTTGATGAAGAAAATATGCATCGTGATGAAGAAAATGAACATCATGATGAAGAAAATGAGCATCATGATGAAGGTAAAGAACATCATGATGAAGAAAAATAGCATCCTGATGAAGGAAATGAGTATCATGATGATGGAAATATGCATCATGATGAAGAAAATATGCATCATGATGAAGAAAATGAGCATCATGATGAAGAAAATATGCATCATGATAAAAAAATGAGCATCATGATGAAGGAAATGAGCATCATGATGAAGGAAATTATTGGCGTTTGGATCTTTTGGTTAACATGAACCGTTAGGGTTCCATGCAACTCTACAGAAGCGGAAGCATAAGTGTAAAATCAAATTACCTTTCACCAAGGTTGATGTTGAGATTGAATTCTCACTGACAGCCTGCGCAGCCTCACGGTTTTGGGCATATCTCTCTCATCCGATATCGAATCGAGTGATCTACGCACCAAAACGATCCTCTCTTCAGTGACTTTCCAATTGTGTATCACACGTACAATTTTGACTTCCACAAGATTTTAGAAAATTTTGTGAAATTGATGGACAGAAACTGCAAATGACCTTTCGGTCTTCTGTTGTATTCCTAAGCCACGTCTTGATGTTGTGTGGGCAACGATATACAAGACAAACTTAACCTACAGTCAAAACCCCTCTTTCACGTGTTTGAGCGTGTGAAGTATATCTAAACTACTAAGATTGGCTATTATTGTTGGCAATTGGATCGTGTGGTTGAAACGTGATCCGTTTAGGACTTCAGGCAAACAATCACAGCGGAAGCAAAAATAATGTTTACCGTACTTCTGGATTGATGTAGAGGATGAATCGCTGCAGAGAACTACCTCTGATCTTCTACTGTATGTCCCAAGTGTGATTCTGCTGTTGTGTGGGCAACAGTCTGTAGGATCTCTCAATCTGCTTATTTCCCTTCTCACGTCAAAAGAGGCGCAGGAAAACTTAGGGTTCCAAGAGGCTGAGTTCACTTATATACTGGGCTACAGCAGAGATCAGGAGGAGAATTGGAGTTGGGCCTCCATTGGAATAAATATCCAAGCTTAGCCCAAAGTTTATATTTAATCCAATAATAATAATAAAGTCCACTAAATTATTATTACTGCACTACCCACTCCAACCCAAAATTACGTTTTGGGCTCCTTCTTATTATGAGCCCGAAGTCTCCCCATATTTAAGATATACAATGCCCATTAATTAATTAAGTTACTGACAACTTAAATTAATTAATATCTTATCCGAGAGTAGTACTACTCGACCTTATTATCATGCCAGAGATTAATCCACTTGCAAGATTTACATGATAAACCTTATGAGCTCCTCAAGGGGACATCATCAACCTATGTCGGACATGAATTCCTTCTACAGTCAACAGCACACCATAGATACATCACTATTTCCCAACTCACCGAGTTTGTTGATTTAATACTTATAAATCTCACCCATTGATGAATCAAAGAAATACATACTGCCCTACGTGTCGAGGTTATTGTATAGGGATTAAGAGCATGAACTTTCATAATAACAGAGATCAAGTTCTACTATATAGTCAGTATAAGACGAACGATCTCAGGCGATCCTACTCAATATGCACAAAGCATACTAATGTGATTTTATAGTCAAGACAAACTAATACCAAATCACACTACAACCATACCGGTAGAGAGTCTCATCTATCTCGGTTGTGAGCATCTGTTTATACTTTATAAGAAAACTGATAATATGATCTTCCGCGTGCTGTCGCACAACATATTATCTACAGTATAAAGTAAATAGACTATTGCACCGTGCATATAAATAAATTATAAGATGCAATCATTTGATCATATGATTCTCTTTTCAAATATTGTTATAAAATTGTTCATACTAAAGCTAGACTTTTAGTATACAACCCAACAATTATATAGGCTACAATGGGGACCAGGAGGAAAAATTAGGGTTTGGGCCACCCATTGGGCTTAAGCATCCAAGTTTAGCCCAAAACTTATACTTAAGTCCAATAATAATAAATCATTCCACTAAAGAAATATTATTGCACTGCCACCCTAATCCCAAATTACGTTTTTGAGCTCCTTCTTATTATGAGTCCGTTACTCTCCCAGGTTTTAAGATTTAATGCCCATTAATGAATTAAGTTACTGACAACTCCATTAATTAATATAATTATCAAGAGTAGTACCACTCAACCTTATTATCATGTCAGAATAAATCTACCTGCAGGGTTTACATGATAATCATTATGAGCTTCTCAAGGGGACATCATTAACCAGTTTTGTTAGGACACAGATTCCTTCTACAATCAACAACACACCATAGAGACATCACCATCTCCTAACTCATCAAGCATATTGATTTAACAATTAAATCTCACCCATTGATGAAATAAAGAAATAAATACTGGCTTACGTGTCGAGGTTAATGTATAGGGATTAAGAGTACGAAAATCCATAATAACAGAGATCAAGTTCTATTATATAGTTAGTGTAAACCGAATGATCTTAACAACGGTCCTATTCAATACACCCAAAGCGCACTAGTGCAATTTTATAGTCAAGACAAACTAATGCCAAATCACACTACAACCATACCGATAGATAGTCCCCTTCTATCTCGGTTGTGAGTATCTATTTATACTTTATAAGGAGCCGATAATATGATCTTTCGTGTGACGCCGCACACCATATTATCTACAGTATAAAGTAAATGAAATTTTACAATAATAATAATGGCAAACGTTTGATCACATGATTCTCATTCTAAATATTGTCAATGTTGGCATTCGATCGTTTGGTTAACGTGACCTATTAGGATACCATGCGTTTCTATCACAGCGGAAGCAATAAATCATAGAAACGATTACCGTTCACCAGGGTATGTTGATGAAGATTGATTCTCACAGGCAGCATGCGCAGTCCCACGAGAATGGCCATAACTTCCTCTTCTGATGTCGGAATTGAGTGATCTTTGCGTTCTGACGATCCTCTCTCCGACGGCTTTCCGTCAGTATATTGATCATCAAATTCTGAGTACTGTACGAATTTATACAAATTTCGTAAGGTCGCAGACAGCAGCAGCAAACTACCTTCTGATCTTCTGCTGTATGTTCCAAGTCCGATCTCGACGTCGTGTGGGCGACGATCTATGAGACCTCCTCAATCTGCTCTCAACCCTCATCACACGTGAATAATGAATTAGATTAGATTAGGTTCCAGATAAGCTGAGGTGACTTATATACATGGGCTACAGCAGGGACCAGGAGGAGAAATTTGGTTGGGCCTCCATTGGGCTTAAGTATCCAAGCTTAGCCCAAAGCTTATACTTAAGTCCAATAATAATAATATATTCCACTAAAATATTATTATTGCACTACCGTACCAATCCCAAAATTACGTTTTGGGCTCCTTCTTATTATGAGCCTGTTAGTCTCCCTATGTTTAAGATATACAATGTCCATTAATTAATTTAAGTTACTGACAACTCAATTAATTAATATCTCATCCAAGAGTAGTACCACTCAACCTCATTATCATGTCAGAATAAATTCCACCTGCAGGGTTTACATGATAATCCTTATGAGCTCCTCAAGGGGACATCATCAACCTATGACGGACACGGATTCCTTCTACAATCAACAGCACACCATAGAGACAGCACTACTTCCCAACTCATCGAGTTTGTTGATTTAATTACATGTAAATCTCACCCATTGATGAATCAAAGAAATACATACTGCCCTACGTGTCGAGGTTATTGTATAGGGATTAAGAGCACGAACTTCCATAATAATTGAGATAAAGTTCTCCTATAAGTCAGTATAAGTCGAACGATCTCAAGCGGTCCTGCTCAATACACACAAGTGCACTAATGTGATTCTATAGCGAAGACAAGCTAATACCAAACCACACTACAACTATCCCGATAGAGAGTCCCCGTCTATCTCGGTTGTGAGCATCAGTTTATACTTTATAAGGAAACCGATAATATGATCTTCCGCGTGTTGTCGCACAACATATTATCTACAGTATAAAGTAAGTGGACTATTGCATCGAACATATAAATAAATTATAAGATGCAATCATTTGATCATATGATTCTCATTTCAAATTAATTGTTACAATATTGTTCATACAAAAAGCTAGACTTTTAGTATACAATCCAACAATCTCCCACTTATACTAAAAGACTATGCTGTCATGTCTTCTGCCATACATCTGATTTCCAGTCCCACTACACAACCATCAAAAGCTCTCGCCTTAAGGTCCTTGTAAATGGATTTACTAGGTCATCATCCTATGCAATCTAGGCGACAACAACCTTCCCCTCATCATACGATTTCTCGTAATAGGTAGTACTTGCACTCCATGTGTTTAATTGCCTTATGGGCTCGTGATTCCTTCAAGTTTGCAACTGCACCAATATCATCAATATAAATTGTGATATCCTTGGGCAAACTTAGAAACACTTCGAAGTCCATCTTGAAGTTTCTAGAGTCATACAGATACTTTGGCTGCCTCATAGGCTCCAATTTATCATCTTTCCATGATGGAGTCCGGAGTCTGAAATATATTTCTATATAACACTCCTCAACATTATGACTCAACTTCCTAAAATTAAACGCATAACCTTTGAGGTAGATTTACTGTCGTCCCTATCTGATTTGAAAAATCTGAATCTATGTAACCCATAAGAATCAGTGAATCTGTTCGGTAAGCCCACATATAGTTTCTAGTCCTTTTCAGGTACATACGTATATGTCTTACCACAGTTTATCATTCTTGTTCCGAGTTACGTTGATACCCACTGTTCATGCCATCGGCAAAACAGATATCCAATCTTGTGCATAACATTCCTTAGATTAAGCTTCCTCATTTGCCGAAGCATAAGGAACCGCTTTCATCTTCTTTATCTACTTTTGTGTCACAAGACACATTCACTTAGATAAATTCACATGCTAAACGAGTAAGGATTGTATCATTATATGAAACTTGAGATAAGCATAACATCCTTTCTTGTGATCCGTATTACCGTGATCAAAAGGATATTTTTGCTCTTCTTAAGTCCTTCATCTCATACCGCTTTATCAACCATACCCATACGCCCGACAGTACTCTTTCATTGTCTCCAATGAGCAAGATACTATCTACGTATAGTACAAGAAATACCACCACGTTTTCATCACTCTTTTCAATACACAAGACCCATCCGATCATTGATTAGATCCATGTCACTGGATTACCTCATCAAAACGGATGTTTCATGATCTTGAAGCTTGTTTTAGTCCATTAATGGACACTTTTAAGCTCACTATCACAATGCTCTTAGCTCTTTGCAATGAATCACTCTGGTTGCTTCACATAGATGTTTCCCTTAAGACTTCCAATCAGGAAAGCTGTCTCGACATCTATTTGCTATTCCTCATATTTCATATGAGTAGCAACAAATAAAAGAGTTCGGATCAACTTAGGCATAGCTACCGGTGAACAGGTTTTCTCATAATCGAACCCTTTCTTTCTGAGTATACCTTTTCGCAACAAGCTTGCTTCCAAGGTTTTCACCTTATTCTATGATCCTCTTTTATTCTTGCATGCCCGCTTCTAATGGCTTTTACACCATTTAGCGGTTCAACAAGCATCCAGACCTAATTTAAAATCCATCGATTCTATTTTAATATTCATTGCACTTACTAAGATTCCGCATTTTAATTTTGTAGTGCAACGTCGTATCCCTAGGATAATACTATGTTTGCTAGGGATCAAGTCTTACGACTTTCCCAAAACATGTATCTCACGGGTTGTCGAATAACCCTCCCACTGCGACAAGGCACTACATGTAATTGTGTATCAGACGTGACACGCGTTGCAGTTTACCTTGTGGTATATCCTCTTATACAATTGGTACTTATACTTTGTGTTTTTCCCTCTCACTTCCTTTAGAACAATTTATACATGGGTTTATGATTTAATACATAGTCTTTTTCCAAAAATCTAGTGTTTGTGTTAACAATCACCCTTCGATCTTTTGGACTAAATAAATCACCCTTCATTTTTCTAAGATATCCCACAAACAGACAAACATTCATACGAATTACTGTTTCTAGGGCATACCCATAAAATGAATTTAGTAATTCCAAATAATTCATCATCCATCTAATCATTTCCATAAGAGTGCTACACCTTCTATCCGCCACACCATTCAGCTGGGGTATGCCCGGTGTAAACAATTTGAGATTTAATCTCAACCTCTGGTTAATAGTTCCTAATTATCCTAAGAGGTACTCGTAATGACGATTAAATCGTCATTACTTGATATATTTTCCATGATGCTTTACTGTACCAACCTTGTAATTCTTGAATAAATTAAAGAATTTAGACATGCAGTGCATCAAATAAATATATCGGTATCTAGAATAATCTTCGATTATTCATTACCACCTCTCGCTTGGATAATATTAGGTCCGCTTGAATCAGAATGAACCAATTCCAACATATATATCTATGGCTCTACACCCTTTACCTTGAAAAGATAATTAATCATTTTTACTTCCAAGAAAGACTCGCAAGTCCGATAGTTTCCACTTCAGATAAACCTTACGGTCCATCTGCTATCAACTTTTGAGTCCTACTCAAGTAAAATGATCTAGTCTTAGACGCCAAATGCATGTTTAGTTCATCTTCGAAGGTTACTTTCTCTTACTAAGATCAGAAGATGCATTATTAATTACTATTTGTTGCATCTGTGGAATATACATGATTTAAGAGTATACAAATTGTCCATCAACGTACCATAACAGATTACAACTCTATCCTTCATTATAATGACCATGTCATTTAAATGAAATGGAGTATCCATCTATTAATGCATAGAAACCGAAATCAAATTATTTCTATGAAAACGTACGTAAAGACAATTTTACAAAATCAAACGTTTATTCATATCGTAAGATAAATAAACAACTCCCACCGCAATAGCCACTAGTCTTGTAGTTTTACCCATGTCATAACAATCTTATCCTCACTTAGTAATGAACATTCAGTGATTCCAGTATCTACACACTTCGTGTCAGTAGATGCCATCACTAATCATGTTTAAACAACTAGCAAGTAAGATTCTATCCTTGTTCACTCCTTTTATGAAATTGGATTTCCTTTACCACATGTTTTGTCAGAAGTTTCCCACCATATACAACCTCTTGTAATTCATGAGAAACTTACTCAAAACATCTAGGCAATTATGAAGAATAAAATTGACTTAGGTTTCCCCTTCAACTTCTATTCCATGTATTTCCAATTCATTCATCAAATTCAATCATGACCGACGTCCTTTTAAATTACTCAAGTATCCGAAGAGTTATATGAGACCATCATATTTCTATGAACCTCTCATCTCTTCACTAGAGACTTTAATAGGCATCATGAGACGTCCTTTGTGAGAACACACATGTATTTTCTTAAGCAGTAAAATTCAAAACCAAGATTCTTTTCTAATCATCTAATTTGGACAAGTAAATATAATTTCTTTTAGTTAATAATAAGTGAGATAAAACCATTTGAAAATCAGAGAATCACAAATAAATATATCGATCAAAACTTTGAATTTTATCCTTTTATATTGATTCCCTCAAAACAATATAAAAATAAAATTCACCGACATCTCAAGCACCGTGAGTCTGCAAGCCACGATAGTATGGACGTTTACAAACCCGAACATTTACAAGAGAAGGTTTTACCCATTAATTTCATTTGTCAACCTAACTTTATGATAAAATAATTAATAGTCGGTTCCTCTTTAGCCATGCAAATAAAAGCAGTGACTCCGATGGGGAGGATACTTATTATTTACACCTAAGTGTACACCATTATTTGACTCCAAGTTCGCGGCCCAAGCTTATGTGCCTTACAGATGGAGAAGTACACACGCGCTCGGATAACTTCCTACAGTCATCAATTATAAGTCTGTACAGTGATCCGCACATGAACTCATCCGATAGGGAGGAAGGTCTATGCCAACGCGCAAGTTCATATGCATCACATTACAAACATAATTATTCAAAGAAGTCAGTCCCAGCAATCCATGAATAAACTCATCCGATGGGGAGGAAGGCTCTAATGCCGACGCGCAAGTTTATTCACATTGCTAACAAACCAATAATGGAGGCCGCGGGAATTTTTACCAATCCCCTCTCCCACTTAGTTATTCAACACCGAGGGTTTTTACATGTATATAATATTTAAAAATAAAATATGCAACCTAGCATGCTCATACTTCCAAATATATAACAATAATTGACCAATAAAACAATTATAGCAGTTATATATAAGGAAATAAATTGCCAAAAATAAGTTGACTTGATCAACACTCCAACATACATGCATATAATATACCAAATATAATACGCAATCTAGTATGCTTCTATTTAAGGCAATAAATCATAGAGAATCATGCAAACATATATAACAATAATCAATTAATAAATCAATTATAACAGTTATATAACAGCGAATTCGATTGTTCGCCACCAATCACGAATGCGGACAACTGCGATGGGGATCGACCTTCCCGCAGCTTGCTCCACCACTCTGGCATCCTGCCCGATCATATTATGAAGACTCACGCGGAACCTGATGCAGACCAGTCGAACTTGATGCAAACCCGCTCGAACTTGGTGCAGAGTCGATCAAACCTGATGCAGACCAATCGAACCTGATGTGAATCTGCTCGAACCTGGTGCAGCATTGATCGAACCTGATGCAGACCAATCAAACCTGATGCAAATCCGCTCGAACCTGGTGCAGCATCGATCGAACCTGATGTAGACTAATCGAACCTGATGCAAATCCGTTCGAACCTGGTGCAGCATCGATCGAACTTGATGCAGACCAATCGAACCTGATGCAAATCTATTCGAACCTGGTGCAGCATCGATCGAACCTGATGCAGACCAATCGAACCTGATGCAAATCTGCTCGAACCTGGTGCAGCATCGATCGAACCTGATGCAGACCAATTGAACCTGATGCAAATCCGTTCGAACCTGGTGCAGCATCGATCGAACCTTATGCAGACCAATCGAACCTGATGCAAATCTGCTCGAACCTGGTGCAGCATCGATCGAACCTGATGCAGACCAATCGAACCTGATGCAAATCCGCTCGAACCTGGTGTAGCATCGATCGAAGCTGATGCAGACCAATCAAACCTGATGAAAATCTGCTCGAACCTGGTGCAGCATCAATTGAACCTGATGCAAATCCGCTCGTCCAAGGGCCTACTTGCATGGAACCAAGTTCAGCCCAATGCGCAACATCAAACTACACCAACTGTCGTTCAGGGTTCGCAACTTTAGGAACCTGGGAATCCAATCTCCACCGTCCAGAGTCTAGGCCTGTGAGTTTTGAACATGCTGTCCAAATTATAGGTTGATCCAACGGTTAGATTGTGAGAAACAGCTCTTTTCCCTCGACTGCGTAGAACAGAATCGCCCAAAAAACTGCTTCTGTTTTCGGCGTATTCCCGACAACAAAAAGCTCCAAATAATATCTTCACCGTTCAGAATGTACATCCACAAAATCCAAACGTGCTAACCAAAATTCAGCCTGATCCGACGGTTGAAAATCTGGTTATTGCCTCTGCAATATCACTGCACTGGATTTTCTCTCAATTTCTTCCTTCCATGTGAAATTGACGAACAGTTTTCGTCGAATCCTCTCACACACAACCATCAACGAACATATATGATATAGGGTATATTTCACATAGGGATATTCATGGTTTGCGCAGTAAAACCAAAACCCTAAACATGCGATCCTAATTTTGAAAAATTAACCACATAAACCCTAGTCTAACGTGTCACGCTTCACCACGAAACCGAAGCTCTGATACCAATTGTTGGCATTTGATCATTTGGTTAACGTGACCTGTTAGGATACCATGCGTTTCTATCACAGCGGAAGCAATAAATCATAGAAACGATTACCGTTCACCAGGGTATGTTGATGAAGATTGATTATCGCAGGCAGCCTGCGCAGTCCCACGAGAATGACCATAACTTCCTCGTCTGATGTCAGAATTGAGTGATCTTTACGTTCTGACGATTCTCTCTTCGACGGCTTTCCGTCAGTATATTGATCATCAAATTCTGAGCACTGTACGAATTTATACAAATTTCGCAAGGTCGCGGACAGCAGCAGCAAACTACCTTTTGATCTTCTGCTGTATGTTCCAAGTCCGATCTCGACGTCGTGTGGGCGACGATCTACGAGACCTCCTCAATCTTCTCTCAACCCTCATCACACGTGAATAATGAATTAGATTAGATTAGGTTCCAGATAAGTTGAGGTGACTTATATACATGGGCTACAGCAGGGACCAGGAGGAGAAATTGGGTTGGGCCTCCATTGGGCTTAAGTATCCAAGCTTAGCCCAAAGCTTATACTTAAGTCCAATAATAATAATATATTTCACTAAAATATTATTATTGCACTACCGTACCAATCCCAAAATTACGTTTTGGGCTCCTTCTTATTATGAGCTCGTTAGTCTCCCCATGTTTAAGATATACAATGTCCATTAATTAATTTAAGTTACTGACAACTCAATTAATTAATATCTCATCCAAGAGTAGTACCACTCAACCTCATTATCATGTCGGAATAAATTCCACCTGCAGGGTTTACATGATAATCCTTATGAGCTCCTCAAGGGGACATCATCAACCTATGACGGACACGGATTCCTTCTACAATCAACAGCACACCATAGAGATAGCACTACTTCCCAACTCATCGAGTTTGTTGATTTAATTACATGTAAATCTCACCCATTGATGAATCAAAGAAATACATGCTGCCCTACGTGTCGAGGTTATTGTATAGGGATTAAGAGCACGAACTTCCATAATAATTGAGATCAAGTTCTCCTATAAGTCAGTATAAGTCGAACGATCTCAAGCGGTCCTGCTCAATACACACAAGTGCACTAATGTGATTCTATAGTCAAGACAAGCTAATACCAAACCACACTACAACTATCCCGATAGAGAGTCCCCGTCTATCTCGGTTGTGAGCATCAGTTTATACTTTATAAGGAAACCGATAATATGATCTTCCGCGTGTTGTCGCACAACATATTATCTACAGTATAAAGTAAGTGGACTATTGCATCGAACATATAAATAAATTATAAGATGCAATCATTTGATCATATGATTCTCATTTCAAATTAATTGTTACAATATTGTTCATACAAAAAGCTAGACTTTTAGTATACAATCCAACAGTCAAAACATTGTTCATACCAAAAGCAAGACTTTTAGTATACAATCCAACAGTTCCGGATTACCTTGATACTCACTGACTATGCCTTTGGCAAAATAGATATCCAATCTCCTTTATAGCATTCCATAGATTAAGCTTCCTTATGTCCGAAGCAAAGGGAACCGCCTTTATCAATTTTATCTTCTTTTGTGTCTTAAGAGACAAATCCTTAGATAAAGTCACATGCTAAAATGAGCAAGGATTGTATCATTTCATGAAGCTTGAGACAAGCACAACATCCTATCTTGTGATCATTATTACTATGATCGCAAGGATATACTTTACATCTCTTAAGTCCTTCATTTCATACTGCTTTATTAACCATGCCCATACGCTCGATAATACTCTTTCATTGTCTTCAATGAGCAAGATATTATCTACGTACATACAAGAAATACCATCACATTTCTGTTACTCTTTTTAACACATAAGATCCATCCGAACATTGATTAAATCCTTATGACTGGATTTCCTTATTAAAATGGATAATCTTGAAGCTTGCTTTAGTCCATTAATGGATACTTTTGAGCTTTCATTTAAAATGTTCTTAGCCCTTTGCAATGAGTCACTCTGGTTGCTTCAGAAAGATGTTTTTCTCAAGACTTCCAATCAGGAAAGCTGTCTTGACATCTATTTGATTTACCTCATAATTAATATGAGCAGTAATAAAAGAATCCGGATCGACATAATGTGATCGATCCTCTTTTAATTTTTTGTAGAGCCACACATCCAATGGCTTTTATACCATTTAATGGTTCTACAAGCTTCCAGAGTTGATTTAGAATCCATTGCAACTTGCTAAGATGCTGCATTTTGATCTTGTAGTGCTTCGTCGTGTCCATGGGCCAATTTTATATTTACTAGGGACCAAGTCTCACGACTCTCCCAAAATATAAATTTTTTTGGTTGTGAAACAAACCTCCTACTACGACAAGGCACTACATGCAATTGTGTATCAGATGTGACACGTGATACAATTTACTTGTGGTATATCATCTTGTAGTCTTGGTACTAAAATTTGTGTTTTCCTTCTCATACTTTTTGAATAACTTATACATGAATTTGTAATTTATTACATAGTCCTTTCCAAAATCTAGTGTTCGTGTTAACAATCATTTTCTGATCCTTTTGGACTATTAAATAAACCACCCTTCATTTTTCTAGGATATCCAATAAACATCAATTTGACATGTTGTTCTAGAGCTTACCTACAAAATGAATTTAGTAATTTCAAATAACTCATCATCCATCTAACCTTTTCCATAAGAGTCTTATTCCTTTTTTTCACCACACCATACAGCTGAGGTATGCCCGGTGTAGACAACTTGGGATTCAATCCCAACTTCTGATTAATAGCTCCTAACTATCCTAAGAGGTACTCGCCATCACGACTAAATTATAATGACTTGATATATTTTTCATGACGCTTCACCGCATAAGTCATGTACTTCTTGAATTTAATCATTGTACTCAGACTTGCAGTGCATCACATAAATATATCTTATTTCTAGAATAATCGTCAAACAAAATGACGAACATTCATAACCACCTCTCGACAGGATAATCTTAGGATTGCATAAATCAGAATGAACCATTTTCAACATATCTTTGTTGGATTGTATACTAAAAGTCTAGCTTTAGTATGAACAATGTTATAACAATTTATTTGGAATGAGAATCATATGATTAAATGATTGCGTCTTATAATTTATTTATATGTTCGATGCAATAGTCCACTTACTTTATACTGTAGATAATATGTTGTCCGACAACACGCGAAAGATCATATTATCAGTTTCCTTATAAAGTATAAACACACTCACAACAGAGATAGACGGGGACTCTCTATCAGGATGGTTGTAGTGTGATTTGGTATTAGTTTCTCTTGACTATAGAATCACATTAGTGCACTTTGTGTGTATTGAGTAGGACCGCTTGAGATCGTTCGACTTATACTGACTTATAGAAGAACTTGATCTTTGTTATTATGGATGTTCGTGCTCTTAATCCCTATACAATAACCTCGACACGTAGGGCAGTATGTATTTCTTTGATTCATCAATGGATGAGATTTACATATAATTAAATCAACAAACTCGGTGAGTTGGGAAGTAGTGATGTCTCTATGGTGTGCTGTTGATTGTAGAAGGAATTCGTGTCCGATAAAGGTTGATGATGTCCCCTTGAGGAGCTCATTAGGATATCATGTAAACCCTGTAGGTGGATTTATTCCGGCATGATAATGAGGTTGAGTGGTACTACTCTCGGATGAGATATTAATTATTGGAGTTGTCAGTAACTTAATTAATTAATGGGCATTGCATACCTTAAACATGGGGAGACTAATGTGCTCATGATAAGAAGGAGCCCATAACATAATTATGGGATTAGAACGGTAGTGCAGTAATAATATTTTAGTGGTATATGTTATTATTATTGGACTTAAGTATCAGCTTTGGGCTAAGCTTGGATACTTAAGCCCAATGGAGGCCCCGCTCAAATTTCTCCTCCTGGTCCCTGCTGTAGCCCATATATAAGTCATCTCAGCTGTTCTAACCCTAGATGAGACACGCCTAACACATGAATAGAGTAGACATAATAGCAGATTGAGAAGATCTCGAGGATCGTCGCCCACACGATGTCGAGATTGGACTTGGGAATACATCAGAAGATCAAGAGGTCATTTGCTGCTGCTATTCGTCAACTTGCATGATTTTTATAAAATCGTATAGACCTCAAAATTCAATGTGTGATATACTGATGGAAAGCCATGGAAGAAAGAATCATTTTGGAATGTAGATCACTCAAATCTGATATTGGATGAGAGAATTATGCCCAAAACGGTGAGGCTATATAGGCTGCCAGCGAGAATTCATCTTCTCCAACATACCCTGGTGAAAGATAATATGTTTCTTGTTTTCTTGCTTTCGCTAACTGTTAGAAACGTTTGGAACCCTAACGGTTCACGTTAACCAAATGATCAAATGCCAAAAATCTTTTCATGGCTCTATACCCCTTTGCCTTGAAAAGGCAATTAATCATTTTCACTTCCAAGTAAGACTCACTAGTTCGATAGTTTCCACTCCCAATAAACCTTACGGTCCATCGACTATCAACTTAGAATGGTACTTAAGTAATATGATCTAGTTTTAGATCTTAAAAGTATGTTTGGTTCATTTCTAAAGGTTTCTTTCTCTTACTAACATTAAAAGATGCATTATTAATTACTATTTGTTGAATCCATGGATTAACATGATTTAAGAGTGTACAAATTGTCACCCTCGTACCATAACAGATTATAGCTCTATTCTTTAATATAATGACCATGTCATTTAAATGAAATAGAGTATCCATCCGTAAATTCATAGAAACCGAAATAAAATTCTTTCTATGAAAACGTACGTAAAGTCAATTTCTCTTAGTCAAACATTTATTCATATCATAAGATAAATAAATAATTCCCACTGCAACAGCCACTACTTTCGTAGCTTACCCATATACTTAATTATCTAATCATCACTATGTTTAAAACATTTAATGATTCCGGTACTACTCACAACGTGTCAGTAAACACCATCATTAATCATGTTTCAACAATAAGTAAATAAGATACTTCCCTTGTTCACTTATTGATGAAATTGGTTTTCCTCGCCACACGTTTTGTTAGAAGTTTCCCACCATATAAAACTTATTGTAATTCAGGTGAAACTTGCTAAAAACATTTAGGCAAACTATGAAAAACAAATTGAGCTAGGTTTCCCCTTCAATTTCTATTCCAAGTATTTCCAACTCATTCATCAAGTTAACCATGACCTCTTGTCTTTCAAATTATTTAAGTATCCAAAGAGTCACATTAGACCATTATATTTCTATGAACCTCTCACCTCTTTTCTAAAGACTTAAATAGGCATCCGAAGGCGTCCTAAGTGAGAACACATTTTATTTTCCTTAGCAGTAATAATTAAAACCAAGATTCTTTTCTAATCATTTATTATGGACCAGTGAATATTATTTCCTTTAGTTAACAATAAGCGAAATAAACCATTCAAAAATTCAGAGAATCAAATAAATAAATACGACGATCAAACTCTTCGAATTTAAATTTTATATTAATTTTATTAATAAATAATATAAAATAAATTTACCGACATCTTAAGCACCGTGAATTTGTGTGCCACGTTAGTGTGGATGTATATAAACCCGAACATTCGCAAGAGAAGGTTTTACCCATTAATTCCATACGTCATAATTAATCTTATGACTCAATGATTAATAGTCGGTTGTCCTTTAGACATGCAATTTAATAGCAGTGACTCCGTTGGGGAGGATACATATTAATTGCACCTAAGTGTATACCATTATTTGATATTAACTACATTACCCGAGTTTATGTGTCTTACAGTTGGAGAAGTCCACATGCCCTCAAATAATTTCCTACAATCATCAAATATTAATTTGTACTATTGATCCGCAAATAAAACTCATCCGTTGGGGAGGAAGGCACTATAGTCGACTCATAAGCTTACTTGCATCACATTACAAATAATAATTTTTAATGAAACTTATTCCAGTGATCCACAAATAAAACTCATACGTTGGGGAGGAAGGCACTAAAACTGACTCATAAGCTTACTTGCATCACTTAATATATCAACAATGGAGGCCGCGGGATCACGACCAATCCCTCTCCCACTTAGTTATTTAACAAGAGGGTTTTTGCATGCATATAATATAACAGATATAATATATGCAAATAAACATGCTATTATTATGGCAAATAAGACAGTAAATCAAATAACACATGCATTCTAAATATATAATAATAATTGGCAAATAAAATAATTACAGCAATTATATATAAGAAAAAATAAATAAATAAGTTGACATGGTCAACAAGCATGAAGCATGTGACTTTTCCAGCAATTAGGATAAAATTTGGGCCCTTAGTCAAACATCCCACATATATTGCAAGAACCACTCATGTACCGAGCCCACAACCTCCCTGCCTAGTCATCATCATCACACACGGATTCATAGCCCCAAGCCAATTCCCTCATGATTACATAGCCTGTAGCAGAAACCACTGCCCGAAACTGCCTAAAACTGCAAAGTGACTGCAGCTGCTGATAAAATTGCCCGCCAAAAATGCCGCCATTCCAGCCAGCTCACCAAAAAATTACTGTGGTCGAAGTACCATTGTGAACGTGAGTAGGCTGCCGATGCAGCGCTATCCTCCGACGAACTTTCACCAGAATTTCCATCCCTGATCATGCTGGAGGACGCCAGAGCTCCCTTCATACTCCCGTTAGAGCTTATCGGAGTCGCACTATCTGCGATAATAATCGCCAGCGACTAGCAACATCGTGTTGCCAACAACCGCCCTTGCTATCATGTTCTACCACCGTGCCAAAAATTGGCTGTCGTGTTCCGCCATGCCGGTGCCAGAGAATAAAGCCATCACCAGCCACGCCTGACCCGCCCGAACCCTATGCAGACCGACATAAGACCATTTTAGACTTGCTCTAAATAGGTTGTGACCCACTCAGAACGTGCATAGACTTGCTCAGAAGACTTGCTAGGCCCGTTCGAAACTATGCTTGGTTCGATCGCAACCCTGCCTGGCCTGCCATGAAACTCCGCCGAAAGCACGTCGTGAGTCAGTGGGATACCAGGTGTTCCTCCTTCGATGCCAACCACTGCTCACCATAAAGTGACGAAAACAATGCAGCCAGCAGGAGAATTCGCTCGGAATAATGCTTCGAACCTGCCACTACCATGTCTGACCTGATCAGAATAGATCGGAAATCCCTCAGACTCGCCCGAAACTGGCATGAATCACCCTTACTGGCACACCCAATAGCGTTGTGCCCTTACAACTTTTAGCACGTTTCACCGTAGTCCAGCGCTCATGCCGTAAAATGGAAAGACCCACAACGAACCACGTCAAGCACCAGGCCACTACTGATAATGGTTCGTGCGATCATTATCCAGCCTGCACTGAAGCAATGCTAAAAAATGCCCGCCACCTGAAGAACCAGCGCCTTCAATTGCCGGCTATATGCCAGCAGTGGCTACCGGTCACCCCATCTGCCGCCATTGTAAATAAGATGCCATTCATATTGCTTTCATCCAACAGCCATGAAGCCCTAACAGCGCCATCCAAGGAGGTTCATCCACCGACAGTCACGACTTCATATAGCGTACGCAGCCTGACCCATCGACCACAAGCCACCTTTTAGCATTCTACTTTCATCAAGGACCATGATAGCCGCGCTCATTCATCACTGCTGCAGCCCTCATCATGTACAGCCGTAGGCTTTCACACCCATCACCGGACACGCCGTCGACTTCAACACCATCGCTCAACCCAACCATCATTTAAGCTCGTGAGATGTCGGGCGATGTTCATGTGTGAGTGTACAATATGGGGCAGTCATGCATAATATGATTAGGGTTTATACAGATTGCACCAAGAATTCAAAACCCTTTCACCATGCGATCATTATTCAAAATAATTCTCATAATTCACTTCAAACCCTAGCCTAACGTGTCACGTTTAACCTTAGAACCTACGCTCTAATACCAATTATTGGCATTTGGATCTTTTGGTTAACGTGAACTGTTAGAGTTACATGCAATTCTACAGCAGCGGAAGCATAAGTGTAGAAACGAATTACCTTTCACCATGATTGATGTAGAGATTGAATTCTCATTGACAGCCTGTGCAGCCTCATGGTTTTAGGTATATCTCTCTCATCCAATATCAGAATTGAGTGATCTATGCTCCAAAATGATTCTCTCTTCAGTGGCTATCCAACTACGTATCAAATGTACAGTTTCGACTTCCATACAATTTTAGAAAAATTTGTGAAGTTGATGGATAGAAATAGCAAACGACCTTCCGCTCTGCTATTGTATTCCTAAGCCACGTCTTGATGTTGTGTGGGCAACGATCTACAAAACTATCTCAATATGCAGTCGAAATCCCTCTTTCACATAATTTAGTGTGTGAAGTATATCTAGACTGATGAGATTCGCTATTATATAGGCTACAACAGGGACCAGGAGGAGAAAATGAGCATCATGATGAAGAAAATGAGATTCATAATGAAGAAAATGAACATTATGATGAAGAAAATGAGCATCATGATCAAGAAAATATGCATCATGATGAAGAAAATGATCATCATGATGAAGAAAATGAGAATCATGACGAAGAAAATATGCATCATGATTAAGAAAATAAGCATCATGATGAAGAAAATGAGAATCATGATGAAGAAAATATGCATCATGATGAAGAAAATGAGCATCATGATGAAGGAATGAGCATCATGATGAAGAAATGAGCATCATGATGAAGAAAAATATGCAACATGATGAAGAAAATATGCATCATGATAAAGAAAAATGAGTATAATGATGAAGAAAATGAGCATCACAATGATAAAAATATGCATCATGATGAAGAAAATGAGCATCATGATTAAGAAAATATGCATCATGATGAAAAAAATGAGAATCATGATGAAGAAAATATACATCATGATTAAGAAAATATGCAATATGCTGAAGAAAATGAGAATCATGATGAAGAAAATATGCATCATGATGAAGAAAATGAGCATCTTGATGAAGAAAATGAGCATCATGATGAAGGAAATGAGCATCATGATGAAGAAATGAGCATCATGATGAAGAAAATATGCAACATGATGAAGAAAATATGCATCATGATGAAGAAAAATGAGCATAATGATGAAGAAAATGAGCATCACGATAATAAAAATATGCATCATGATGAAGAAAATGAGCATCATGATTAAGAAAATAGGCATCATGATGAAGAAAATTTGAATCATGATGAAGAAAATTTGAATCATGATGAAGAAAATGAGCATAATGATAAAGAAAATGAGCATCATGATGAAGGAAATGAGCATCATGATAAAGAAAATGAGCATCATGATGAAAAAAATATGCATCATGATGAAAAAAATGAGTATCATGATGAAGAAACTGTACATCATGATGAAGAAAATGATCATCATGATGAACAAAATATGCATCATGATGAAGAAAATGAGCATCATGATGAAGAAAATGAGCATCATCATGAAGAAAATATGCATCATGATGAAGAAAATGAGCATCATGATTAAGAAAATATGCATCATGGTGAATAAAATGAGCATCATTATTAAGAAAATATGCAATATGATGAAGAAAATTTGCATTATGATGAAGAAAATGAGCATCATGATGAAGAAAATGAGCATCATTATGAAGAAAAAGAGCATCATGATGAAGGTAATGAGCATCATGATGAAGAAAATATGCATCATGATGAAGAAAATGAGCATCATGATGAAGAAAATATGCATCATGATGAAGAAAATTTGCATAATGATGAATAAAATGAGCAACATGATGAAGAAAATGAGAATCATGATAAAGAAAATATGCATCATGATGAAAAAAATGAGCATCATGATGAAGGAAATGAGCATCATGATGAAGAAAATGAGCATCATGATGAAGAAAATATGCAACATGATGAAGAAAATATGTATCATGGTGAAGAAAAATGAGCATCATGATGAAGAAAATGTGCATCACGATGAAGAAAATGAGCATCATGATTAAGAAAATATGCATCAAAATTTGCATCATGATCAAGAAAATGAGCATCATGATGAAGAAAATGAGCATCATGTGAAGGAAGAGAGCATCATGATGAAGAAAGAGAGCCTCATGATGAAGGAAATGAGCATCATGATGAAGAAAATGAGCATCATGATGAAGGAAATGAGCATCATGATGAAGAAATGAGCATCATGATGAAGAAAATATGCAACATGATGAAGAAAATATGCATCATGATGAAGAAAAATGAGCATAATGATGAAGAAAATGAGCATCACGATAATAAAAATATGCATCATGATGAAGAAAATGAGCATCATGATTAAGAAAATAGGCATCATGATGAAGAAAATTTGAATCATGATGAAGAAAATTTGAATCATGATGAAGAAAATGAGCATAATGATGAAGAAAATGAGCATCATGATGAAGGAAATGAGCATCATGATAAAGAAAATGAGCATCATGATGAAGAAAATATGCATCATGATGAAGAAAATAAGCATCATGATGAAAAAAATGAGTATCATGATGAAGAAACTGTACATCATGATGAAGAAAATGAGCATCATGATGAAGAAAATATGCATCATGATGAAGAAAATGAGCATCATGATGAAGAAAATATGCATCATGTTGAAGAAAATGAGCATCATGATGAAGAAAATATACATCATGATGAAGAAAATGAGCATCATGATTAAGAAAATATGCATCATGGTGAATAAAATGAGCATCATTATTAAGAAAATATGCATTATGATGAAGAAAATTTGCATTGTGATGAAGAAAATGAGCATCATGATGAAGAAAATGAGCATCATGATGAAGAAAAAGAGCATCATGATGAAGGTAATGAGCATCATGATGAAAAAATATGCATCATGATGAAGAAAATGAGCATCATGATGAAGAAAATATGCATCATGATGAAGAAAATATGCATAATGATGAATAAAATGAGCAACATGATGAAGAAAATGAGAATCATGATAAAGAAAATATGCATCATGATGAAGAAAATGAGCATCATGATGAAGGAAATGAGCATCATGATGAAGAAAATGAGCATCATGATGAAGAAAATATGCAACATGATGAAGAAAATATGTATCATGATGAAGAAAAATGAGCATCATGATGAAGAAAATGTGCATCACGATGAAGAAAATGAGCATCATGATTAAGAAAATATGCATCAAAATTTGCATCATGATCAAGAAAATGAGCATCATGATGAAGAAAATGAGCATCATGATGAAGGAAAAGAGCATCATGATGAAGAAAGAGAGCCTCATTATGAAGGAAATGAGCATCATGATGAAGGAAATGAGCATAATGATGAAGAAAATATAAATCGTGATAAAGAAAATGAGCATCATGATTAAGAAAATATGCATCATGATGAAGAAAATGAGCATCATTATTAAGAAAATATGCATTATGATGAAGAAAATTTGCATCATGATTAAGAAAATGTGCATCATGATGAAGAAAAAGAGCATCATTATGAAGGTAATGAGCATTATGATGAAGAAAATATGCATCATGATGAAGAAAATGAGCATCATGATTAAGAAAATATACATCATGATGAAGAAAATTTGCATCATGATGAAAAAATGAGCATCATGATGAAGGAAAAGAGCATCATGATGAAGAAAAAGAGCATCATGATGAAGGAAATGAGCATCATGATGAAGGAAATGAGCATCATAATGAAGAAAATAAGCATCATGATGAAGAAAATGAGCATCATGATGAAGAAAATATGCATCATGAAGTATAAAATGAGCCTCATGATGAAGAAAATGAGCATCATGAAGAAGAAAATGAGCATCATGATAAAAAAATGCATCATGATGAAAAAAATGGGCATCATGATGAAGAAAATGAGCATCATGATGAAGAAAATGTGCATCATTATGAAGAAAATATACATCATGATAAAGAAAATTAGCATCACGATAAAAAAAATGAGCATTATGATGAAGAAAATATGCATCATGAACAAGAAAATGAGCATCATGATGAAGAAAATGAGCATCATGATGAAGAAAATGAGAATCATGATGAATAAAATATGCATAATGATGAAGAAAATGAGCATCATGATGAAAAAATATGAATCATGATGAAGAAAATGAGTATCATGATGAAGAAAATATGCATCATGATGAAGAAAATATGCATAATGAAGAATAAAATGAGCAACATGAAGAAGAAAATGAGCATCATGATGAAGAAAATATGCATCATGATGAAGTAAATATGCATAATGATGAATAAAATGAGCAACATGATGAAGAAAATGAGAATCATGATAAAGAAAATATGCATCATGATGAAGAAAATGAGCATCATGATGAAGGAAATGAGCATCATGATGAAGAAAATGAGCATCATGATGAAGAAAATATGCAACATGATGAAGAAAATATGTATCATGATGAAGAAAAATGAGCATCATGATGAAGAAAATGTGCATCACGATGAAGAAAATGAGCATCATGATTAAGAAAATATGCATCAAAATTTGCATCATGATCAAGAAAATGAGCATCATGATGAAGAAAATGAGCATCATGATGAAGGAAAAGAGCATCATGATGAAGAAAGAGAGCCTCATTATGAAGGAAATGAGCATCATGATGAAGGAAATGAGCATAATGATGAAGAAAATATAAATCGTGATGAACAAAATGAGCATCATGATTAAGAAAATATGCATCATGATGAAGAAAATGAGCATCATTATTAAGAAAATATGCATTATGATGAAGAAAATTTGCATCATGATTAAGAAAATGTGCATCATGATGAAGAAAAAGAGCATCATTATGAAGGTAATGAGCATCATGATGAAGAAAATATGCATCATGATGAAGAAAATGAGCATCATGATTAAGAAAATATGCATCATGATGAAGAAAATTTGCATCATGATGAAAAAATGAGCATCATGATGAAGGAAAAGAGCATCATGATGAAGAAAAAGAGCATCGTGATGAAGGAAATGAGCATCATGATGAAGGAAATGAGCATCATAATGAAGAAAATAAGCATCATGATGAAGAAAATAAGCATCATGATGAAGAAAATATGCATCATGAAGTATAAAATGAGCCTCATGATGAAGAAAATGAGCATCATGAAGAAGAAAATGAGCATCATGATAAAAAAAATGCATCATGATGAAGAAAATGGGCATCATGATGAAGAAAATGAGCATCATGATGAAGAAAATGTGCATTATGATGAAGAAAATATACATCATGATGAAGAAAATTAGCATCACGATAAAAAAAATGAGCATTATGATGAAGAAAATATGCATCATGAACAAGAAAATGAGCATCATGATGAAGAAAATGAGCATCATGATGAAGAAAATGAGAATCATGATGAATAAAATATGCATAATGATGAAGAAAATGAGCATCATGATGAAAAAATATGAATCATGATGAAGAAAATGAGTATCATGATGAAGAAAATATGCATCATGATGAAGAAAATATGCATAATGAAGAATAAAATGAGCAACATGAAGAAGAAAATGAGCATCATGATGAAGAAAATATGCATCATGATGAAGAAAATATGCATAATGATGAATAAAATGAGCAACATGATGAAGAAAATGAGAATCATGATAAAGAAAATATGCATCATGATGAAGAAAATGAGCATCATGATGAAGGAAATGAGTATCATGATGAAGAAAATGAGCATCATGATGAAGAAAATATGCAACATGATGAAGAAAATATGTATCATGATGAAGAAAAATGAGCATCATGATGAAGAAAATGTGCATCACGATGAAGAAAATGAGCATCATGATTAAGAAAATATGCATCAAAATTTGCATCATGATCAAGAAAATGAGCATCATGATGAAGAAAATGAGCATCATGATGAAGGAAAAGAGCATCATGATGAAGAAAGAGAGCCTCATTATGAAGGAAATGAGCATCATGATGAAGGAAATGAGCATAATGATGAAGAAAATATAAATCGTGATGAACAAAATGAGCATCATGATTAAGAAAATATGCATCATGATGAAGAAAATGAGCATCATTATTAAGAAAATATGCATTATGATGAAGAAAATTTGCATCATGATTAAGAAAATGTGCATCATAATGAAGAAAAAGAGCATCATTATGAAGGTAATGAGCATCATGATGAAGAAAATATGCATCATGAAGAAGAAAATGAGCATCATGATTAAGAAAATATGCATCATGATGAAGAAAATTTGCATCATGATGAAAAAATGAGCATCACGATGAAGGAAAAGAGCATCATGATGAAGAAAAAGAGCATCATGAAGAAGGAAATGAGCATCATGATGAAGGAAATGAGCATCATAATGAAGAAAATAAGCATCATGATGAAGAAAATAAGCATCATGATGAAGAAAATATGCATCATGAAGTATAAAATGAGCCTCATGATGAAGAAAATGAGCATCATGAAGAAGAAAATGAGCATCATGATAAAAAAATGCATCATGATGAAGAAAATGGGCATCATGATGAAGAAAAAGAGCATCATGATGAAGAAAATGTGCATCATTATGAAGAAAATATACATCATGATAAAGAAAATTAGCATCACGATAAAAAAAATGAGCATTATGATGAAGAAAATATGCATCATGAACAAGAAAATGAGCATCATGATGAAGAAAATGAGCATCATGATGAAGAAAATGAGAATCATGATGAATAAAATATGCATAATGATGAAGAAAATGAGCATCATGATGAAAAAATATGAATCATGATGAAGAAAATGAGTATCATGATGAAGAAAATATGCATCATGATGAAGAAAATATGCATAATGAAGAATAAAATGAGCAACATGAAGAAGAAAATGAGCATCATGATGAAGAAAATATGCATCATGATGAAGTAAATATGCATAATGATGAATAAAATGAGCAACATGATGAAGAAAATGAGAATCATGATAAAGAAAATATGCATCATGATGAAGAAAATGAGCATCATGATGAAGGAAATGAGCATCATGATGAAGAAAATGAGCATCATGATGAAGAAAATATGCAACATGATGAAGAAAATATGTATCATGATGAAGAAAAATGAGCATCATGATGAAGAAAATGTGCATCACGATGAAGAAAATGAGCATCATGATTAAGAAAATATGCATCAAAATTTGCATCATGATCAAGAAAATGAGCATCATGATGAAGAAAATGAGCATCATGATGAAGGAAAAGAGCATCATGATGAAGAAAGAGAGCCTCATTATGAAGGAAATGAGCATCATGATGAAGGAAATGAGCATAATGATGAAGAAAATATAAATCGTGATGAACAAAATGAGCATCATGATTAAGAAAATATGCATCATGATGAAGAAAATGAGCATCATTATTAAGAAAATATGCATTATGATGAAGAAAATGAGCATCATGATTAAGAAAATATGCATCATGATGAAAAAAATGAGAATCATGATGAAGAAAATATACATCATGATTAAGAAAATATGCAATATGCTGAAGAAAATGAGAATCATGATGAAGAAAATATGCATCATGATGAAGAAAATGAGCATCTTGATGAAGAAAATGAGCATCATGATGAAGGAAATGAGCATCATGATGAAGAAATGAGCATCATGATGAAGAAAATATGCAACATGATGAAGAAAATATGCATCATGATGAAGAAAAATGAGCATAATGATGAAGAAAATGAGCATCACGATAATAAAAATATGCATCATGATGAAGAAAATGAGCATCATGATTAAGAAAATAGGCATCATGATGAAGAAAATTTGAATCATGATGAAGAAAATTTGAATCATGATGAAGAAAATGAGCATAATGATAAAGAAAATGAGCATCATGATGAAGGAAATGAGCATCATGATAAAGAAAATGAGCATCATGATGAAAAAAATATGCATCATGATGAAAAAAATGAGTATCATGATGAAGAAACTGTACATCATGATGAAGAAAATGATCATCATGATGAACAAAATATGCATCATGATGAAGAAAATGAGCATCATGATGAAGAAAATGAGCATCATCATGAAGAAAATATGCATCATGATGAAGAAAATGAGCATCATGATTAAGAAAATATGCATCATGGTGAATAAAATGAGCATCATTATTAAGAAAATATGCAATATGATGAAGAAAATTTGCATTATGATGAAGAAAATGAGCATCATGATGAAGAAAATGAGCATCATTATGAAGAAAAAGAGCATCATGATGAAGGTAATGAGCATCATGATGAAGAAAATATGCATCATGATGAAGAAAATGAGCATCATGATGAAGAAAATATGCATCATGATGAAGAAAATTTGCATAATGATGAATAAAATGAGCAACATGATGAAGAAAATGAGAATCATGATAAAGAAAATATGCATCATGATGAAAAAAATGAGCATCATGATGAAGGAAATGAGCATCATGATGAAGAAAATGAGCATCATGATGAAGAAAATATGCAACATGATGAAGAAAATATGTATCATGGTGAAGAAAAATGAGCATCATGATGAAGAAAATGTGCATCACGATGAAGAAAATGAGCATCATGATTAAGAAAATATGCATCAAAATTTGCATCATGATCAAGAAAATGAGCATCATGATGAAGAAAATGAGCATCATGTGAAGGAAGAGAGCATCATGATGAAGAAAGAGAGCCTCATGATGAAGGAAATGAGCATCATGATGAAGAAAATGAGCATCATGATGAAGGAAATGAGCATCATGATGAAGAAATGAGCATCATGATGAAGAAAATATGCAACATGATGAAGAAAATATGCATCATGATGAAGAAAAATGAGCATAATGATGAAGAAAATGAGCATCACGATAATAAAAATATGCATCATGATGAAGAAAATGAGCATCATGATTAAGAAAATAGGCATCATGATGAAGAAAATTTGAATCATGATGAAGAAAATTTGAATCATGATGAAGAAAATGAGCATAATGATGAAGAAAATGAGCATCATGATGAAGGAAATGAGCATCATGATAAAGAAAATGAGCATCATGATGAAGAAAATATGCATCATGATGAAGAAAATAAGCATCATGATGAAAAAAATGAGTATCATGATGAAGAAACTGTACATCATGATGAAGAAAATGAGCATCATGATGAAGAAAATATGCATCATGATGAAGAAAATGAGCATCATGATGAAGAAAATATGCATCATGTTGAAGAAAATGAGCATCATGATGAAGAAAATATACATCATGATGAAGAAAATGAGCATCATGATTAAGAAAATATGCATCATGGTGAATAAAATGAGCATCATTATTAAGAAAATATGCATTATGATGAAGAAAATTTGCATTGTGATGAAGAAAATGAGCATCATGATGAAGAAAATGAGCATCATGATGAAGAAAAAGAGCATCATGATGAAGGTAATGAGCATCATGATGAAAAAATATGCATCATGATGAAGAAAATGAGCATCATGATGAAGAAAATATGCATCATGATGAAGAAAATATGCATAATGATGAATAAAATGAGCAACATGATGAAGAAAATGAGAATCATGATAAAGAAAATATGCATCATGATGAAGAAAATGAGCATCATGATGAAGGAAATGAGCATCATGATGAAGAAAATGAGCATCATGATGAAGAAAATATGCAACATGATGAAGAAAATATGTATCATGATGAAGAAAAATGAGCATCATGATGAAGAAAATGTGCATCACGATGAAGAAAATGAGCATCATGATTAAGAAAATATGCATCAAAATTTGCATCATGATCAAGAAAATGAGCATCATGATGAAGAAAATGAGCATCATGATGAAGGAAAAGAGCATCATGATGAAGAAAGAGAGCCTCATTATGAAGGAAATGAGCATCATGATGAAGGAAATGAGCATAATGATGAAGAAAATATAAATCGTGATAAAGAAAATGAGCATCATGATTAAGAAAATATGCATCATGATGAAGAAAATGAGCATCATTATTAAGAAAATATGCATTATGATGAAGAAAATTTGCATCATGATTAAGAAAATGTGCATCATGATGAAGAAAAAGAGCATCATTATGAAGGTAATGAGCATTATGATGAAGAAAATATGCATCATGATGAAGAAAATGAGCATCATGATTAAGAAAATATGCATCATGATGAAGAAAATTTGCATCATGATGAAAAAATGAGCATCATGATGAAGGAAAAGAGCATCATGATGAAGAAAAAGAGCATCGTGATGAAGGAAATGAGCATCATGATGAAGGAAATGAGCATCATAATGAAGAAAATAAGCATCATGATGAAGAAAATAAGCATCATGATGAAGAAAATATGCATCATGAAGTATAAAATGAGCCTCATGATGAAGAAAATGAGCATCATGAAGAAGAAAATGAGCATCATGATAAAAAAAATGCATCATGATGAAGAAAATGGGCATCATGATGAAGAAAATGAGCATCATGATGAAGAAAATGTGCATTATGATGAAGAAAATATACATCATGATGAAGAAAATTAGCATCACGATAAAAAAAATGAGCATTATGATGAAGAAAATATGCATCATGAACAAGAAAATGAGCATCATGATGAAGAAAATGAGCATCATGATGAAGAAAATGAGAATCATGATGAATAAAATATGCATAATGATGAAGAAAATGAGCATCATGATGAAAAAATATGAATCATGATGAAGAAAATGAGTATCATGATGAAGAAAATATGCATCATGATGAAGAAAATATGCATAATGAAGAATAAAATGAGCAACATGAAGAAGAAAATGAGCATCATGATGAAGAAAATATGCATCATGATGAAGAAAATATGCATAATGATGAATAAAATGAGCAACATGATGAAGAAAATGAGAATCATGATAAAGAAAATATGCATCATGATGAAGAAAATGAGCATCATGATGAAGGAAATGAGTATCATGATGAAGAAAATGAGCATCATGATGAAGAAAATATGCAACATGATGAAGAAAATATGTATCATGATGAAGAAAAATGAGCATCATGATGAAGAAAATGTGCATCACGATGAAGAAAATGAGCATCATGATTAAGAAAATATGCATCAAAATTTGCATCATGATCAAGAAAATGAGCATCATGATGAAGAAAATGAGCATCATGATGAAGGAAAAGAGCATCATGATGAAGAAAGAGAGCCTCATTATGAAGGAAATGAGCATCATGATGAAGGAAATGAGCATAATGATGAAGAAAATATAAATCGTGATGAACAAAATGAGCATCATGATTAAGAAAATATGCATCATGATGAAGAAAATGAGCATCATTATTAAGAAAATATGCATTATGATGAAGAAAATTTGCATCATGATTAAGAAAATGTGCATCATGATGAAGAAAAAGAGCATCATTATGAAGGTAATGAGCATCATGATGAAGAAAATATGCATCATGATGAAGAAAATGAGCATCATGATTAAGAAAATATGCATCATGATGAAGAAAATTTGCATCATGATGAAAAAATGAGCATCATGATGAAGGAAAAGAGCATCATGATGAAGAAAAAGAGCATCGTGATGAAGGAAATGAGCATCATGATGAAGGAAATGAGCATCATAATGAAGAAAATAAGCATCATGATGAAGAAAATAAGCATCATGATGAAGAAAATATGCATCATGAAGTATAAAATGAGCCTCATGATGAAGAAAATGAGCATCATGAAGAAGAAAATGAGCATCATGATAAAAAAAATGCATCATGATGAAGAAAATGGGCATCATGATGAAGAAAATGAGCATCATGATGAAGAAAATGTGCATTATGATGAAGAAAATATACATCATGATGAAGAAAATTAGCATCACGATAAAAAAAATGAGCATTATGATGAAGAAAATATGCATCATGAACAAGAAAATGAGCATCATGATGAAGAAAATGAGCATCATGATGAAGAAAATGAGAATCATGATGAATAAAATATGCATAATGATGAAGAAAATGAGCATCATGATGAAAAAATATGAATCATGATGAAGAAAATGAGTATCATGATGAAGAAAATATGCATCATGATGAAGAAAATATGCATAATGAAGAATAAAATGAGCAACATGAAGAAGAAAATGAGCATCATGATGAAGAAAATATGCATCATGATGAAGAAAATATGCATAATGATGAATAAAATGAGCAACATGATGAAGAAAATGAGAATCATGATAAAGAAAATATGCATCATGATGAAGAAAATGAGCATCATGATGAAGGAAATGAGCATCATGATGAAGAAAATGAGCATCATGATGAAGAAAATATGCAACATGATGAAGAAAATATGTATCATGATGAAGAAAAATGAGCATCATGATGAAGAAAATGTGCATCACGATGAAGAAAATGAGCATCATGATTAAGAAAATATGCATCAAAATTTGCATCATGATCAAGAAAATGAGCATCATGATGAAGAAAATGAGCATCATGATGAAGGAAAAGAGCATCATGATGAAGAAAGAGAGCCTCATTATGAAGGAAATGAGCATCATGATGAAGGAAATGAGCATAATGATGAAGAAAATATAAATCGTGATGAACAAAATGAGCATCATGATTAAGAAAATATGCATCATGATGAAGAAAATGAGCATCATTATTAAGAAAATATGCATTATGATGAAGAAAATTTGCATCATGATTAAGAAAATGTGCATCATAATGAAGAAAAAGAGCATCATTATGAAGGTAATGAGCATCATGATGAAGAAAATATGCATCATGAAGAAGAAAATGAGCATCATGATTAAGAAAATATGCATCATGATGAAGAAAATTTGCATCATGATGAAAAAATGAGCATCACGATGAAGGAAAAGAGCATCATGATGAAGAAAAAGAGCATCATGAAGAAGGAAATGAGCATCATGATGAAGGAAATGAGCATCATAATGAAGAAAATAAGCATCATGATGAAGAAAATAAGCATCATGATGAAGAAAATATGCATCATGAAGTATAAAATGAGCCTCATGATGAAGAAAATGAGCATCATGAAGAAGAAAATGAGCATCATGATAAAAAAATGCATCATGATGAAGAAAATGGGCATCATGATGAAGAAAATGAGCATCATGATGAAGAAAATGTGCATCATGATGAAGAAAATATGCATCATGATGAAGAAAATTAGCATCACGATAAAAAATATGAGCATTATGATGAAGAAAATATGCATCATGAACAAGAAAATTAGCATCATGATGAAGAAAATGAGCATCATGATGAAGAAAATGAGAATCATGATGAATAAAATATGCATAATGATGAAGAAAATGAGCATCATGATGAAGAAAATGAGAATCATGATAAAGAAAATATGCATCATGATGAAGAAAATGAGCATCATGATGAAGAAAATGAGCATCATGATGAAGAAAATATGCAACATGATGAAAAAAATATGTATCATGATGAAGAAAATGAGCATCATGATGAAGAAATTGTGCATCACGATGAAGAAAATATGCATCATGATGAAGAAAATGAGCATCATGATTAAGAAAATATGCATCATGATGAAGAAAATTTGCATCATGATGAAGAAAATGAGCATCATGAAGAAGGAAAAGAGCATCATGATGAAGAAAAAGAGAATCATGATGAAGGAAATGAGCATCTTGATGAAGGAAATGAGCATCATAATGAAGAAAATAAGCATCATGATGAAGAAAATGAGCATCATGATGAAGAAAATATGCATCATGAGGTAGAAAATGAGCATCATGATTAAAAAATGAGCATCATGAAGAAGAAAATGAGCATCATGATAAAAAAAATGCATCATGATGAAGAAAATGGGCATCATGATGAAGAAAATGAGCATCATTATGAAGAAAATATGCATCATGATGAAGAAAATGAGCATCATGATGAAGAAAATGAGCATCACGATAAAGAAAATGAGCATTATGATGAAGAATATATGCATCATGAACAAGAAAATGAGCATCGTGATGAAGAAAATTAGCATCATGATGAAGAAAATGAGAATCGTGATGAAGAAAATGTGCATAATGATGAAGAAAATGAGCATCATGATGAAGAAAATGAGAATCATGATAAAGAAAATATGCATCATGATGAAAAAATGAGCATCATGATGAAGGAAATGAGCATCATGTTGAAGAAAATGAGCATCATGATGAAGAAAATATGCCACATGATGAAGAAAATATATATCTTGATGAAGAAAAATGAGCATCATGATGAAGAAAATGTGCATCACGATGAAGAAAATATGCATCATGATGAAGAAAATGAGCATCATGATTAAGAAAATATGCATCATGATGAAGAAAATTTGCATCATGATCAAGAAAATGAGCATCGTGATGAAGAAAATGAGCATCATGATAAAGGAAAAGAGAATCATGATGAAGAAAGAGAGCCTCATGATGAAGGAAATGAGAATCATGATGAAGGAAATGAGCATAATGATGAAGAAAATATGCATCGTGATGAATAAAATAAGCATCACGATGAAAAATGAGCATCATGATATAGAAAATGTACATCATGATGAATAAAATGAGCATCATGATGAAGAAAATATGTATCATGATGAAGAAAATGAGCATTGATGAGGTGGATGAGATCGTGAAGGAAGATATGTCCTTAATCCTTTCTAAGGATCCTTTGGAGACATGCGTGATGGAGTCTCTTACTTTTCCTACCACAGAGCTAGATGAGCTCTCTAATGAGGTATACATTGAATTTCTTGTAAACCTACGTGCTTTGGGTGATGATAGGTATGAGTCACAAAGGACCAATATTGAAGAGGTTAAGTGGACTAGGAAATATTTACCATTGGATAGAGAAAGCACAATTAAAGAAGAAAAAAAGAGGAGCTGAAACCATTACTGGAACACTTGAAGTATGCCTATTTAGGTGACAATGAAATATATCCGGTTGGTCCCTTATTGATGATCAACTCCATGAATTATTAGATGTGCTTAGGAAGTATAAGTCTATGATTGGTTGGTCTCTTGATGATTTGAAAGGAAATAGTCCATCATATTGCATGCATAGGATAAGATTGTTAGATGAGGCCAAGAGTAGCCTTCAGAATCAGCGGGGGGTAAATCCCTCTATTCAAGAAGTGATTAGAAAACAAATCCTAACATGGCTAGATGCATGAATTATATATCCAATTAGTGATAGTCCCCATGCGAGTCTATTACATGTTGTTGCTAAAAAGGGGAGCATGACTATTGTGAAAGCCGATGATGGAGAGACTCTAGCCACTAGGATTTCTATGGGATGGTGTGTGTGTACTGACTACAGGAAACTGAATGAAAACACATGGAAAGACTATTTTCCCATTCCTTTCATGGATCAAATGCTTGATTGTCTTGCAGGGTATGATTTTTATTGTTTATTGGATGGGTACTCGGGTTATAATCAAATCACGATTGCACCCGAGGACCAGGAAAAGACTACTTTCACATGCCCTTGTGGAACTTTTGCTTTTAGAAAGATGCCTTTTGAATTGTGTAATGCACCTGCTACATTTCAGCGCTGCATGATGACCATATTTGATGGGTTTATAGAAAAGATCATGGAGGTGTTTGATGCACGTTTTCTTTGATGGGTCGAAGTCCTATCGTGAACGCGAGTAGGCTGCCGATGCAGTACTATCCTCTGATGAACTTTCACCAGAATTTCCATCCCTGATCACGCTGGAGGATGCTAGAGCTCCCTTTATAATCCCGTTAGAGCTTACTGGGGTCGCGCCGTCTGCAATAATAATCGCTAGCGTCCAGCAACATCGTGTCACCAACAGCAACCCTTGCCATCATGTTCTGCCACCACACCGAAAATTGGCTATCGTTTTTCCCATGCCGGTGCTGGAGAACAAAGCCGTCACCCAGCCACGCCAGACCTGCCCGAATCCTATACAGACCGACCGAAGACCATTCCAGACTCGCTCCAAATAGGCTGTGACCTGCTCAGAATGTGCATAGACTTGCTCAGAAGACTTGCTAGGCCCGTTCGAAACTATGCCTGGTTCGATCGCAACCCTGCCTGGCATGCCATGAAACTCCGCCGAAAGCGCGTCGTGAGACAGCGGGATACCAGGCCTACCTCCTTCGACACCAACCGTTGCTCACTGCGAAGCGACGAAAATAATGCAGCCAGCAAGAGAATTCGCTCAGAATAATGCTTCAAACCTTCCACTACCATATCTGACCTGATCAGAATAGCTCGAAAATCCCTCAAACTCGCCCAAAATTAGCGTGACTCACCCATACCGACGAAACCCAACAGCACTGTGTCCTTACAGCTTTCAGCCCATTTAACCGTAGTCCAGCGCTCATACCGTAAAGTGGAAAGACCCATCGCGAGTCGTCAAATACTAGGCCACTACTGATAATAGTTCGTGCGATCATTATCCAACCTGCACTAAAACACTGCCAAAAAATGCCCGCCACCTGAAGAATAAGTGCCATCAATTGCCGGCTATATGCCAGTAGCGGCTACCGGTCACCCCACCTACTGCCGTCGTAAACAAGATGCCATTCATGATGCTTTCATCCAACAGCCATGAAGCCCTAACAGTGCCGTCCAAGGAGGTTCATCCACCGACAGTCACGACTTCATACAGTGTATGCAGCCTGACCCATCGACCACAAGCCACCTTTCAGCATTCTACTTTCATCAAGGATAGTGATAGTCCCCATGCGAGTATTACATGTTGTTTGTAAAAAGGGGGGCATGACTATTGTGAAAGCCGATGATGGAGAGACTCTAGCCACTAGGATTTCTATGGGATGGTGTGTGTATGTACTGACTACAGGAAACTGAATGAAAACACATGCAAAGACCATTTTCCCATTCCTTTTATGGATCAAATGCTTGATCGTCATGTAGGGTATAATTTTTATTATTTATAGGATGGTTACTCGGGTTATAATCAAATCATGATTGCACCCGAGGACCAGAAAAAGACTACTTTCACATGCCCTTATGGAACTTTTGCCTTTAGAAATATGCCTTTTGGATTGTGTAAAGCACCTGCTACATTTCAGCGCTGCATGATGGCCATATTTGATGGGTTGATAGAAAAGATCATGGAGGTGTTTGATGTGCGTTTTCTTTGCACGCAAAATTAATCCCCAAGTATTAAGGATATCAGTTGCAGCTTAAGCAAGCGACCAAGTGAATATCGAACCCAAAGGATGGCGTATTATCAATTTAATTATTATCTAAATTAATTAATATAAGATGGCAATTAAGATTGAGGTTTGAATTATTAATCTATTGACAAAAATATAAAATAACAATTAAAATAAAATAAACACTAGAAGAATTACGAAAGTGACTCAAGAGAGAGAATAGGTAGCCTTAGGATAATCCAGTTTCACTCATTAATTTCCCTTCCATGTATTGATGTCCGACTCTGCCTTATGGAATATGGACGCATCACTAAATCATGCATATCTACTCTATAAACACAAGTAAACATGCGTGTAACATGTGTGAATAACCTTGGAGCAAGAGATATAATTCCACCCCTTTCTTGTAACTATCAGTATCAATTATTTCCCTGGCCAATTGGTACTCTAACCTGATATGATCTCCCTTTATAGGTACTATAAAGTTATCCTCTTTATCCTACTTAATAACCTTAATTCAATTCAATTAATAAGTATTCATATAAGATAGTTCTATTGAAGCTTCGGAGTCCCCTCACTTAGAATCATAACATGAAATCCTGTTCAGCGGTGAACCCACTCAATCTACAACTAAGGTATATATTCAGACTCTATATACCAATTGAAGATGCACAAAATGACCGTGAATATGGATTAAGAAAGTATAATCATATATAAAATAAATCCACAAGTAGTGTTGTACGGAGTTTACACACGAAAGTTCAATTAATTCATAAAAACCTTAACAACCCTAGTTCTAACAAAAAGGCTCTAGCCCATGATGTTGCGAAGAACAATCATGGGTGTTTGATAGATCTTACCCGTAGTCCAGAAAATACAAGATAAATAAGAAAACGAACAAACCCTAGATGTGGGCATCGTCGCGTCCTTCTCTATCTTGAATCCTCCTCTTAGTTCTCATCTTGATTCTACAAACGAATCTTCAAAGTGATGAATGGATGGAGGAAATGATGTGGATGATGGTTGGGGGATGATCCCCTCTTGTGGGGTGTGGTATTGCGTTGTGGCCTCTCTCTAATCCAATCTATATTCTCTTCTCCCCCAATTTATGAATAATGATGTGAAATATATATAGGTGTGAGAAGGGAATTAAATAAGAAAATAAATATATATATAGGTGAACCATGGAGGATTATGTGATAATGAGATAAATTAGGTAATTTTCGGAAATTTTTGGAAATTCTCAAAAATTCTCGCTGGCAGCTGCGCGACTTCACGATTTTAAACATAAATTTGAGTGATTCTTACGCTCATACGATTCTCTCTTCCTTGGCTTTCTATCCATATAAATAACTGACAGAAACTCCAAGATTTGAAGGTATAACAAGCCATGCAAAGTAACACAGCTGTTCTGTTCGCCACAGCTCGCGCGACGTCACCATGTTGATCATAACTTTCTCGTTAGGATTCTAATTGAGGTGTTCTTTATGCCAAAACGACCCTCTCTTCAGTGGATTTCCAACCATGTATCACACTTCCCATTTAGAGCTCCACACAAATACAGAAAAATTGCACAAATTGGATGTGCGTTTTTTAGTTCATACACAAATTGCATCTTTTCTCCAACTTTGCACTTTTGATCCCTTTTTCCACTTAAAACATAATAAAACACCTCAAGTGCACTTTTATCTCATATATATGGAATATAAGATACAGGTGCTAATATATAACAATAATTCTCATAAAAATGTGTTAAATTGGACAATCAAACACGCTAATTTGCACTCTCAACAGTGTTTATGGATGATTTTTTCTGTGTTTGGTTCCTCTTTTGATATTTGTTTATCTAACCTAGCTACTGTTTTGAAGAGATGTCAAGAAATTAATCTTTTCTTGAATTGGGAGAGGTGCCACTTCATGGTGAGAGATGGGACTGTTCTTGGACACCATATTTCGGCATAGGGATTGCATGTGGATAGAGAAAAAGTGGTGGCTATTGAGAAGCTTCCACCACCTACTAATGAAAAGGGAGTGTGGTCCTTCCTTGGACATGCAGGATTTTATAGGAGAATTATCAAAGACTTTTCAAAATACTCCAATTCGTTGTCTCACTTACTTGAAAAAGATGTTCCTTTTGTTTTTGATGATGAATGTCTAAGAGCTTTTTAGGTTTTAAAGGTGGCACTTATTACTGCACCTATCTTGATCAAACTGGATTGGACTCAACCGTTTGCACTTATGTGTGATGCAAGTGATCAAGCACTTGGAGTGGTGCTTGGGCAGATGAATGAGAAGAAGTTTTGTGCCATCTACTATTCGAGTAAGACATTTGATGAAGCACAAAAGAACTACACTGTCACTGAAAAGGAGTTTCTAGCTGTGGTGTATGCATTCAATAAGTTTCATTAATATTTGATTGGCATGAAGACCATTGTGCACACAGATCATTCTGAGATCCGATACTTGATGGAGAAGAAGGAAGTGAAGCCAAGGATCATTAGTGTTGGTAATTGGATCGTGTGGTTCAACGTGATCCGTTAGAATTTTAGATAAACGATAACAGCGGAAGCAATAAATATGTTTACCGTACTTCTGGGTCGATGTAGAGGATGAACAGCAGTGAAGAACACCTCTGATCTTCTACCGTATGTCCTAAAGTCAACTCTGGTGTTGGGTGGTCAACAATCCCCAGAGTTCTCTCAATCTGCTCTCTGTTTTCTCCCGTATGTCAAATGAGGCACACCCTTAGGTTTAACAGGAACTGAGATGACTTATATACTTGGGCTACAGCAGGGACCAGGAGGAGAAATTGGACTAGGCCTCAATTGAATTTAATAAACCAAGCTTAGCCAAAAGCTTTTAATTAAATCCAATAATAATAATACAGTCCACTAAAATATTATTACTGCACTACCCGTCCAATCCCAAATTATGTTCTGGGCTCCTTCTTATTATAAGCCCGATGGTCTCCCCATGTTTCAGATATACAATGTCCATTAATTAATTAAGTTACTGACAACTCAAATTAATTAATATCTCATCCGAGAGTAGTACCACTCAATCTTATTATCATGCCGGAAATTAATCCACTTGCAAGATTTACATGATAAACCTTATGAGCTCCTCAAGGGACATCATCAACCTATGTCGGACATGGATTCCTTCTACAATCAACAGCACACCATAGAGACAGCACTACTTCCCAACTCACCTAGTATATTGATTTAATACTTATAAATCTCACCCATTGATGAATCAAAGAAATACATACTGCCCTACGTGTCGAGGTTATTGTATAGGGATTAAGAGCACGAACTTCCATAATAACAGAGATCAAGTTCTACTATATAGTCAGTATAAGAAGAACGATCTCAAGCGGTCCTGCTCAATACACACAAGTGCACTAATGTGATTCTATAGCCAAGACAAGCTAATACCAAACCACACTACAACCATACCGATAGAGAGTCCCCGTCTATCTCAGTTGTGAGCATCTGTTTATACTTTATAAGGAAATCGATAATATGATCTTCTGCGTGTTGTCGCACAACATATTATCTACAGTATAAAGTAAATGGACTATTGCATCATGCATATAAAATAAATTATAAGATGCAATCATTTGATCAATGATTCTCATTTCAAATATTGTTATGACATTGTTCATACTAAAGCTAGACTTTTAGTATACAATCCAACAATCTCCCACTTATACTAAAAGACTATGCTGTCATGTCTTCTGCCATACATCTGATTCCTACTCCCACTACACGACCATTAAAAGCTCTCGCCTTAAGGTCCTTATAAATGGTTTACTAGGTCATCATCCGATGCAATCTAGACGACAACAACCTTCCCCTCATCATACGATTTCTCGTAACAGGTGGTACTCGCGCTCCATGTGTTTAATTGCCTTATGGACTTGTGATTTCTTCAAGTTTGCAACTGCACCAATATCATCAATGTAAATTGTGATTACCTTGAGCAAACTTAGAAACACTTCAAAGCCCATCATGAAGTCTCTAGAGTCATACAGATACTTTGGCTGCCTCATAGGCTCCAATTCATCATCTTTCCATGATGGAGTGCGGAGTCTGAAATATATTTCTATATAACACTCCTGCACATTATGACTCTACTTCCTTAGATTAAACACATAACCTTTGAGGTGAATTTACTGCCGTCCAATCTGACTAAAAAATCCAAATCTACGTAATCCGCAAGAATCAGTGAATCTGTCCAGTAAGTCTACATATAATTTCCAGTCCTTCTCAGGCACTTTATATATGTCTTACCACAGTTCATCATTCTTGTTCCGGGTTACGTTGATGCCCACTGTTCATGCATCCAGCAAAACAGATATCCAACATCGTTCATAGCATTCCTTAGATTAAGCTTTCTTATTCGCCGGAGCATAAGGAACCGCTTTCATCCTCTTTATCTTCTTCTTGTGTCTCAAAGACACATTCACTTAGATAAATTCACATGCTAAATGAGTATGGACTGTATCATTTATGAAACTTGAGATAAGCATAATGTCCTTTCTGTGATCCGTATTACCGTGATCAAAAGGATATATTTTGCCTTTCTTAAGTCCTTCATCTCTACCGCTTTATTAACCATACCCATACGCCCGATAATACTCTTTCATTGTCTCCAATGAGCAAGATGCTATCTACGTATAGTACAAAAAATACCACCACGTTTCCGTCACTCTTTACAACACACAAGACTCATCCGCTCATTGATTTAAATCCATGCCACTGGATTACCTAATCAAAACAGATGCTTCACGATCTTAAAGCTTGCTTTAGTCCATCGCTGGACAATTTTAAGCTTACTATCAAAATGCTATTAGTACTTTGCAATGAATCACTCTGGTTGCTTCACATAGATGTTTTCCTCAAGACTTCCAATCAGGAAAGCTGTCTTTGACATCTATTTGTTGTTCCTCATAGCAGCAATAAAAGAATCCGGATCAACATAAGCATAGCTACCAGCGAACATGTTTCCTCATAATCGAACCATTTCTTTCTGAGTACACTTTTTCGCAACAAACTTTGCTTCCAAGGTTTTCACCTTTCCATATGATCCTCTTTTATTCCCTTTGACCACTTGCAATGGCTTTTACACCATTTAGTGGTCATACAAGTTCCCAGACTTAATATAGAATCCGTAGATTCTATTTCAACATTCATTGCAACTTACTAAGATTCCGCATTTTCATCTTGTAGTGCTACGTCGTATCCGTGGGATAATACCATGTTCACTCGGGATCAAGTCTCACGACTCTCCCAAAACATATATTTATGGGTTGTCATACAACCCTCCCACTACGACAAGGCACTACATGTAATTGTGTATCAGACGTGACACGCGTTGCAGTTTACCTTGTGGCATATCCTCTTGTACAATTGGTACTTTAACTTTGTGTTTTCCTCTCACTTCCTTTAGAACAACTCATACATGGGTTTGTGATTTATTACATAGTCCTTTTCCAAAAAAAATCCAGTGTTTGTGTTGACAATCACCCTTCGATCTTTTGGACTAAATAAATCACCCTCCATTTTTCTAGGATATCCCATATACAGACAAATGTTTCACGAATTACTGTATCTAGGGCATATCCATAAAATGAATTTAATTATTCCAAATAATTTATCATGTATCTAATCATAACCGTAAGAGCCTTATTCCTTCAATCCACCACACCATTCAGTTTGGGGCATACCCAGTGTAGTCAACATGAGATTTAATCTCAACTTCTGATCAATAGCTCCTAACTATCCCAAGAGGTATTCGCCATCATGATTGAATCGTAATAACTTAATATATTTTCCATGACGCTTCACTGTACCAGCCTTACAATTCTTGAATTAATCAAAGAACTTAGACATGCAGTGCATCATATAAATATATTGGTTTCCAAAATAATCTTCGAATATTCATAACCACCTCTCGCCTGGATAATATTAGGTTCGCTTGAACCAGAATGAACTAATTCCAACATATATATCTTTGGCTCTACACCCCACATCCTTGAAAAGACAGTTAATCATTTTTACTTCCAAGCAAGACTCGCAAGTCCGATAGTTTCCACTTCAGATAAACCTTACGGTCTATCGGCTATCAACTTTTGAATCCTACTCAGGTAAAATTAATTTGTCATAGACGCCAAATGTATGTTTAGTTCATTTCCGAAGGTTCCTTTCTCTTACTTATATTAGAAGATGCATTATTTAATTACTATTTATTGCATCTGTGGGATGTACATGATTCAAGAGTATACTTTTTATCCACCAACGTACTTTAACGGATTATAGCCTCATTCCTCATTACTATGACCATGTCATTTAAATGAAATGAAGTATCCATCCGTTAATGCATAGAAACCGAAATTAAATTCTTTCTATGAAACGTACGTAAAGACAATTTCTCATAATCAATCGTTTATTCTTATCATGAGATAAATAAACAACTCCCACTGCAATAGTCACTATCTTTGTAGTTCTACCCATGTTATTAACAATCTTATCCTTACTCAGTGATAAACATTTAGTGATTCCAGTATCTACATACTTCGTGTCAGTAGATGCCATCACTAATCATGTTTAAACCATTAGTAAATAAGATATTAAACTTGTTCACATCATGATGAAAAATGGCTTTCTTTTGCCACATGTTTTGTTAGAAGTTTCCCACCATATACAACCTCTCGTATTTCAGGTAGAACTTGCTCAAAACATCCAGACAAATTGTGAAGAATAAATTGATTTAGGTATCCCTTTCAATTTCTATTCCAAGCTTTTCCAATTCATTCATCAATTCAACCATGATCTTCTGCCTTTTAATTTACTCAAGTATCCGAAGAATTACATGAGATCATCATATTTCTATGAACCTCTCATCTCTTCACTAGAGACTTTAATAGGCATCATGAGACGTCCTCTGTGAGAATACACATGTATTTTCTCAAGCAGTAATTTTCAAAACCAAGATTCTTTTCTAATCATCTAATTTGGACAAGTAAATATAATGTCTTTTAGTTAACAATTAGTGAAATAAAACCATTCGAAATTCAGAGAATCACAAATAAATTTACCGATCAAATCTTCGAATTTTATTCTTTTATATTGATTCCCTCAAAACAATATAAAATAAAATTCACCGACATCTCAAGCACCGTGAGTCTGCAAGCCACGATAGTGTGGACGTTTACAAACCCGAACATTTACAAGAGAAGGTTTTACCCATTAATTTCATTTGTCAACCTAACTTTATGACAAAATAATTAATAGTCGGTTCCTCTTTAGCCATGCAAATAACAGCAGTGACTCCGATGGGAAGGATACTTATTATTTACACCTAAGTGTACACCATTATTTAATCCCAAGTCCGTGGCCCAAGTTTGTGTGCCTTACAGATGGAGAAGTACACACGCACTCGGATAACTTCCTACGATTATCAATTATAAGTTTGTACAGTGATCCGCAAATAAACTCATCCGATGGGGAGGAAGGTCTAAGCCAACACGCAAGTTCATTTGTATCACATTATAAACAATAATTATTTAATGAAGTCTGTACCAGTGATCCACAAATATACTCATCCGATGGGGAGGAAGGTCTATGCCAACACGCAAGTATACTTGCATCACTTACAAACCAATAATGGAGGCCGCGGGAATTATTTATCAATCCCCTCTCCCACTTAGTTATTTAACACCGAGGGTTTTTAACATGCATATAATATTCTGAAATAAAATATACATCTTAGCATGCTTCTATTAACATCAATTTAAATAAATAAATCACATAGAACATGCATTTCATATATAACAATTAATTGTCAAGTTAAAACAATTAAATTAGTTATATATCATAATTAATTGCATAAAAAGTGGATCAATTAATTGGGCCCTAGAGCAACAAATAAGCACAAATTGAGCAGCAGATTAAATAATTAATCAAGCCCATTATCCATGGCCCATAATCTTAGCCCAAAACCAAATTAAATCCACTAAGCCCACTAGCACAAAATAAGCCCATTAATAAATAACTCATCATGCTTGGCACATTACCCACAATTAATTAAACAAAACAGGGCCCAGCAGTTCAAATAATTAAATGCCATCCATAAATCCCAAAGCTTATCAATTAAAATTGGGCCCAAAGGGGGCAGCCCAAACTCAACTGCAACCCTAAAAAAAATAGCTGCATTTTGCCCCTTACGCGACAACAATCACACAGCGTTAATCACCGCAGAATCCACCGGCACCTCTGCTTCAGCCCAACCGGAATCGTGATGCCAGCCACTTGTCGTGCGTGGTTCCAAACCGAGACCCTCCATCAGCGCCGCCTTCAATTCGCTTAGAAGCCACTGACGTCTCTTCTTGAACTCGCATCCTTCAGCGCCAACAGTCATCTCGATTTCATCGCCATCACTGCTGCAACGTCGCCGTCACCCCTGACCAAGCACACAATCTGCCTGCCACGACACCTCCCTAGCCTGTCGCACGATCACCGACAGCTACCTGCAAATGCGACGTGATGATGCTCGAAGACCATGCCTGGTCCGCTTTCCGTCGGCGCCATCTCACAACCTGCAGTAGCTTACCGTCGGAGTTTTTAGGAGCCGCTACTGGCTAACGACTGCCATCATCCGATAGCCAGCGCACTGTGAAGACCCAAGTCGGCTCGCTGGGAAGAATCCCGGTGCTCGAAAACTTAATCAGCCACTCCTGGACTCGGCCGCTACTAATTCGACGCCACTACAAGATCGACACCAGAGCCTCCCACCAAGCGGCAGCGACAGTCAGTTTTCCAGCCATCGATTTGACTCACCAGGGTTTCTGACTTATCCGCCGTGCATCCAGTCGAGACAGCCGCCGCCGTGGAGATATACACCAGACACCACCGTCAACAATCAAGAGCCTCCAGCCATCGACTATCAACACCGGTCAGTCACGCCCCACCTGACTGCTTCGACTGCCCTTGAATCTGCACCGCACTCAATCGGAATGTTGCTATTCGACACTGTCCCCGACTGGAACCTGTTGAAGGTTGTCCAATGATCCCTATTGCCTGAATCGTCATTAGGCGCACTGCGCCCATCGTCGTGATACAGGACATCAGTCATTTCTTTCTCCCTTTTTCAAGCCCATTAACCGTGTGTGTATTGTACAGCCAAGTGTGATAGAATTTACAATTACCAGCGAATAATACACATAGGGTTTCATGGATAATTCAAAATTATACAAACCCTATGAAGCACTTTCTCATGCGATTATTTCAGATTAGATCAATAAATCAAATAATCACAAAAACCCTATCCTTACAAATCACGTTTCACCACGAAACCAATGCTCTGATACCAATTGTTGGCAATTGGATCGTGTGGTTCAACGTGATCCGTTAGAATTTTAGATAAACGATAACAGCGGAAGCAATAAATATGTTTACCGTACTTCTGGGTCGATGTAGAGGATGAACAGCAGTGAAGAACACCTCTGATCTTCTACCGTATGTCCCAAAGTCAACTCTGGTGTTGGGTGGTCAACAATCCCCAGAGTTCTCTCAATCTGCTCTCTGTTTTCTCCCGTATGTCAAATGAGGCACACCCTTAGGTTTAACAGGAACTGAGATGACTTATATACTTGGGCTACAGCAGGGACAAGGAGGAGAAATTGGACTGGGCCTCAATTGAATTTAATTAACCAAGCTTAGCCCAAAGCTTTTAATTAAATCCAATAATAATAATATAGTCCACTAAAATATTATTACTGCACTACCCGTCCAATCCCAAATTATGTTCTGGGCTCCTTCTTATTATAAGCCCGATGGTCTCCCCATGTTTAAGATATACAATGTCCATTAATTAATTAAGTTACTGACAACTCAAATTAATTAATATCTCATCCGAGAGTAGTACCACTCAATCTTATTATCATGCCAGAAATTAATCCACTTGCAAGATTTACATGATAAACCTTATGAGCTCCTCAAGGGGACATCATCAACCTATGTCGGACATGGATTCCTTCTACAATCAACAGCACACCATAGAGACAGCACTCACCCATTGATGAATCAAAGAAATACATACTGCCCTACGTGTCGAGGTTATTGTATAGGGATTAAGAGCACGAACTTCCATAATAACAGAGATCAAGTTCTACTATATAGTCAGTATAAGAAGAATGATCTCAGGCGGTCCTGCTCAATACACACAAGTGCACTAATGTGATTCTATAGCCAAGACAAGATAATACCAAACCACACTACAACCATACCGATAGAGAGTCCTCGTCTATCTCAGTTGTGAGCATCTGTTTATACTTTATAAGAAAACCAATAATATGATCTTCTGCGTGTTGTCGCACAACATATTATCTACAGTATAAAGTAAATGGACTATTGCATCATGCATATAAAATAAATTATAAGATGCAATAATTTGATCAATGATTCTCATTTCAAATATTGTTATGACATTGTTCATACTAAAGCTAGACTTTTAGTATACAATCCAACAATTAGATGGATCCTTCTTCTGTAGGAATTCGAAATGGAGAGAATGTGTTGGCGGATCACCTATCAAGGTTGGAGACAAGGGAGCATTGTGATGATTCTTTTGAATACATAGAATAGATGTTTCCCGATGATAAGATCATGGCAGTGTTTGCTGAAGGAGCAGAGAGAGCTTGTGTTGTAGCTGCCCAACGAGTGGATCCATGGTATGCGAATTACGTAAATTACATAGCCGTAGGAGAAATTCCAAGAGATCTCAACAGGTATCAACTTGTGAAGTTTAAGAAGGATGTTGAGACTTCCATATGGTATGATTTGTTCGTCTACAAGATTTATATGTATTCTATCGTCTGTAGGTGTGTGCCCGAGATGGAGATGAAGAGTGTTCTCAATTTTTGCCATGCACAACCTAACGGGGGGCACTTTGGAGCTCAAAAGACAGCAGCTAAGGTACTTCAATCTGCTCTTTATTAGCCTACTTTGTTTAAAGACTGTGAATCCTATGTAGCGACATGCGATAGATGTCAAAGGATGGGAAACATAAGTAGAAGAGATAAGATGCCACTTCAGCCGAGAATTGTTGTTGAGATCTTTGATATATGGGGAGTCAATTTTATGGGGCCTTTTCCCCTATCTAATGGATTTCTCTACATCCTTCTAGCTGTGGATTATGTTTCTAAGTGGGTGGAGGTCATTCCTACCCGCATGAATGATTCAATTACTGTGTTGTCTTTTTTGAAGAAATATATCTTTGCCTGCTATGGAGTTCCTAGAGCACTTGTAAGTGATGGAAGTTCCCACTTCATCAATAAGCTTCTTGAGAGAGTGCTCAAGGATTATGGTGTGAAGCATATGGTTACTACACCCTATCATCCTCAAGCGAATGGGCAAGCGGAAGTTTCCAATCGACAAGTGAAGCAAATTTTGAAAAAGGTAGTTGGAACTAATAGGAAGGATTGGGCTATGAAGCTTGATGATATTTTGTGGGGATTCCAAACTGCATACAAGACTGTGCTTGACATGTCCCCTTATCAAATTGTCTATAGAAAGCCATGCCACTTACTCGTAAAGATTCAGCATAAAGCTTTTTAGGCAATGAGAAGTTTGAACTTGTGTCTTAAGGATCAAAAGGAGTTGAAGTTTACTCAAATAAATCAACTAGACGAGTTCAGAAATCAAGCTTACAAGAATTCGGTGATCTACAAGGAAAGGATGAAGAAATGGCATGATTCGAAGATCACTTACAAGAAATTCAAGCAAGGGGATGAGGTATTACTTTTTAACTCTCATTTGAAGCTCTTTGTAGAAAAGTTGAAATCGAAGTGGATGGGACCGTTTATTATCCATAGAGCCTGCGAAGGGGGGAGTTTTGAAATCATGGACAAAGACGAAGATATCATAGCGGCGAATGGGCATCGATTGAAGCATTATAAGTTGCCGGATGATGCTTGCATCATCTTTGAGAATACCTTGCAGTGAATTGGTACTGTCGTGACTCTCCGATATTACATAAGAGCGCCTGTTTGGGGCTTTCCCTCCTTTTTTGTGTTTTTTCATTAGTGTGAGTAAGAAATTTTTATATTTGACGTGCTTACTTATCGGAAATTACATCTTCTTGCAAACTTAGTTTTGACTATAGTTTCTACTAAGTTTGGGGGGGTGTGATGTACTTACCTCATCATAGCACGAAGAGTATAATCTTTTCTTTGTAACGTTTATTAGGGGAGTTCATCTTTTACGGCATATTTAAATTTTAACCTGTTTGGATGTGTCAATTTTTTTTGTAATTTGCCTAATGTTTAGTAATGTTTTCTTTTGTGTGTCATATACGGAGTATATACACATGATTATTGAGTCTTAATAGTGATTCTCTAGTATAGTTTTGCTCTGTTTTGGTACCTAATGATCGTTTTTGAGCTTGTAGTTTGCAAGGGATGAAGAAGAATTGGATTTAAGGAACAAGGGTTCATTTCGACCAAAGGCGTAGATCGAACCGAGTGGTTCGACTCGAACCATGAACCAGAGAAATTGTTATAAAGTGATTCAACCAGGTGGTCTGAAGTTCGACCAGGGTTCAACTCGAACTAAATATCTACCAATTTGGTTACAGGTTTGTCCGACTTCGATGCCCTGGTTCGACTAGGATCAAAGGTCGAACCAAGTGAAGAAGAGCGCCAGAAGTGTGGTTTGACCACCTTGTTCGAATCGAACCCGTGCACATGTAAGTTATTTTAAGTTCGATTTTCAACCCCATTCCGAATATTTATTGATACGACCCTCACTCGAATCCCTTCTGAACCAAACATCCCTTCTTCCAAACTTTGTTTTGCTTCATTCTACGCTGATTAAACCACCTTCCATGCTTCCATTACTCGAATTTTCACGGATTTGGAGTATTTTAGTTGAAAAACTAGGGTTCTTTATATAATTTAAGGATTTTACATACATTGTTCAAATTCACCATGGCCGGATCGAAAGGTATGTTTTCTTGACCCTATTACCCTATGATTGAAGTTCTATTGCTTGATTTATAGTGGGTAACTTGATTGAACTAGTTTGTATGTGGGTTCATGGTGTAATTTGAATTTTTGTTTGAATTTTCTTATGAACAAGTGATAGGTCCGATATTAATTGTTTATTCGTTGATGGACCTTGATGTTAATGTGAAATTGTTGAGTTATTTGAGGGATGAAGTGAAGCATGTTAAAATATTGAGTTGAATTGTGGAAAATTGATAGATGCATGCTTAGGGGAATTGAAGAGGATGTTCAAAATGTTGAAATTCTTGTTGAAGAGTTGAATTTGAAGTGAAAGTGGATTGTCATGCGTATGATTGATTGTGGTAGTTTATGAACACATGGAAATCGGAAGCATGAGTATTTGAAATCGATTATGCATGTACAACATGAAGTCTTCAGTAGAGTTTCATGTGTAGTTGGTTATGAACAAGGATTATAATAAGGTTATTTTCTTTTCTTGTATCTATTTGGTATTGAAGTATTGTTCTTGCAGGAAAAGGAAAGGAGATAGAAGTGTTAGCATTCGATCGTTTGGTTAACATGACCCATTAGGGTTTCATATGTTTCTAACATACAGTGGAAGCATAAAAAGAAGAAACGTATTACCTTTCACCAGGGTATGTTGAAGACGATGAATTCTTGCCACCAGCCTGCGCAGTCTCATTATTTTGAGCATAACTCTCTCATCTGATGTCGAAGTTGAGTGATCTACACGCTAAAACAATCCTCTCTTCCATGGCTTTCCGTCAATATATCATACATCCTGTTCTGAAGTCTGTATAAGTTTATAAAAATCGTACAATTTGGCAGACAGCAGCAGCAAATGACCTCTTGATCTTCTGCTGTATTCCCAAGTCCAATATCGACATCGTGTGGGCGACGATTCTTGAGATCTTCTCAATCTGCTGTTTCCTAACCCCCCTTCATAGTGTTAGGTGTGATTAATCTCTTAGATTAGGGTTTTCGGACAGTTGAGATGACTTATATATGGGCTACAGCAGGGACCATGATGAGAAATTAGAGTTGGGCTTCCATTGGGCTTACGTATTCAAGTTTAGCCCAAAGCTTATACTTAAGTCCAATAATAATAATATATACCACTAAAATGTTATTACTGTACTACCGTTCTAATCCCATAATTACGTTATGGGCTCCTTCTTATTATGAGCCCGTTAGTCTCCCCATTTTTAAGATATTCAATGTCCATTAATTAATTAAGTTACTGACAACTCCATTAATTAATATCTCATCCGAGAGTAATACCACTCAACCTCATTATCATGTCGGAATAAATCCACCTGCAGGATTTATATGATAATCCTTATGAGCTCCTTAAGGGGACATCATCAACCTATGACGGACACGAATTCCTTCTACAATCAACAACACACCATAGAGATAGCACTATTTTCCAACTCACCGAGTTTGTTGATTTAATTACATGTAAATCTCACCCATTGATGAATAAAAAAAATACATACTGCCCTACGTGACGAGGTTATTGTATAGAGATTAAGAGCACGAACATCCATAATAACAGAGATCAAGTTCTTCTATAATTCAGTATAAGTCGAACGATCTCAAGTGGTCCTGCTCAATACACGCAAAGTGTATTAATTTGATTCTATAGCTAAGACAAGCTAATACCAAACTATACTACAACTATCCCGATAGAGAGTCCCTGTCTATCTCAGTTGTGAGCATCTGTTTATACTTTATAAGGAAACCGATAATATGATCTTTTGCGTGTTGCCACACAACATATTATCTACAGTATAAAGTAAGTAGACTATTGTATCGACATATAAATAAATTATAAGATGCAATCATTTGATCATATGATTCTCATTTCAAATAAATTGTTTAAACATTGTTCATATAAAAAGCTAGACTTTTAGTATACAATCCAACAATCTCCCACTTATACTAAAAGAATATGTTGTCATGTCTTCTGCCATACATCTGATCCCCACTCCCACTACACCACCATTAAAAGCTCTCGCCTTAAGGTCCTTGTAAATGGATTTACTAGGTCATCATCTGATGCAATCTTAGCAACAACAACCTTTCCCTCATCATATGATTTCTCATAACAAGTGGTACTCGCGCTCCATGTGTTTAATTGCCTTATGGGCTCGTGATTCTTTCAAATTTGCAACTGCACCATTATCATCAAAATAAATTGCGATAACCTTGGGCAAACTTAGAAACACTTCATAGTCCATCATGAAGTTTCTAGAGCCATACAGATACTTTGGCTGCCTCATAGGCTCCAATTTATCATCTTTCCATTATGGAGTCCGGAGTTCGAAATATATCTATATATAACACTCCTCCATATTATGACTCAACTTCCTAAAATTAAACACATGACCTTTGAGGTGGATTTACAGTTGTCCCTATCTGATTTGAAAAATCTGAATCTATGTAACTCATAAGAAGCAGTGAATCTGTTCGGTAAGTCCACATATAATTTTTGGTCCTCTTCAGGTACATAAGTATATGTCTTACCACAGTTCATCATTCTTGTTTTGGGTTACCTTGGTACCCATTGTTCATGCCTTCGGCAAAATAGTTATCCATACTAGAGCATAACATTCCTTAGATTAGGCTTCCTTATTCGCCAAAGCATAAGGAACTGCTTTCATCACCTTTGTCTTCTTTTTGTGTCTCAAGACATATTTTTTTAGATACATGCTAAACAAATAAGGATCGTATCATCTCATGAAACTTGAGACAAGCATAACACCCTTTCTTGTGATCCGTATTACCGTGATCAAAAAGATATTTTTGCTTCTCTTAAGTCCTTCATCTCATACCGCTTTATCAACCATACATATACGCCCGACAATACTCTTTCATTGTCTCCAATGAGCAAGATACTATCCATGTATAATACAAGAAATACCACCATGTTTCTGTCACTCTTTTCAATACACATGCCCAATCCGAACATTGATTAAATCCATGTCACTGGATTTACCTCATCAAAACGGATGTTTCGTGATCTTGTAGCTTGCTTTAGTCCATCTTTGGACACTTTTAAGCTTACTATCTCAATGCTCTTAGCCCTTTGCAATGAATCACTCTGGTTGCTTCATATAGATGTTTTCCTCAAGATTTCCGATTAGGAAAGCTGTCTTGACATCTATTTGCTATCTCTCATATTTCATATGAGTAGCAACATATAAAAGAATCCAGATCAACATAGGCATAGCTATAGGCGAACAGGTTTCCTCATAATCGAACCTTTTCTTTCTGATTATACCTTTTCGCAACAAGCTTTGCTTCCAAGGTTTTCACCTTACCGTATGATCCTCTTATATTTTATGACCACTTCTAATGGCTTTCACACCATTTAGTGGTTGTACAAGCTCCCAACTCTAATTTAGAATCCATTGATTCTATTTCAACATTCATTGCACTTTGCTAAGATTCCGTATCTCTATCTTGTAATACTTTGTCGTATCCGTGGGTCGATTCCATATTTATTAGGGACCAAGTCTCAGACTTTCTTAAAATATATATCTTATCAGGTTGTAGAACAACCCTCCCACTACGACAAGGCACTGCATGCAATTGTGTATCAGACGTGACACGCATTGCAATTTACTTTGTGGTGCTCCGCTTGTACAATTGGTACTAATACTTTGTGTTTTCCCTCTCACTTCCTTTAGAACAATTTACACATAGTTTTGTGATTTATTATATAGTCCTTTTCCAAAATCTAGTGTTTGTGTTAACATTCAACCTTCGATCTTTTGGACTAAATAAATCAACACCCTTTGTTTTTCTAGAATATCCCATAAACAGATAAACGTTATACGACATGCTGTTTCTAGGACATACCCATAAAATGAATTTAGTAATTCCAAATAATTCATCGTCTATCTAATCATTTACATAAGAGTATTTCTCTTATTTGGATTAGAAGACGCATTATTAATTATTATTTGATGCATCCATGGGATAAACATGATTTAAGAGTGTACAAATTGTCCACCAATGTATCTCAACAGATTACAACTCTATCCCTCATTATTATGACCATGTCATTTAAATGAAATAGAGTATCCATCCATAAGTGCATTGAAACTGAAATGAAATTCTTTCTATGAAAAACATACGTAAAGACAATTTCTCAAAACCAAACGTTTATTCATATCGTAAGATAAATAAACAACTCCCACTGCAACAGACAATACTCTCATAGAATTACCCATGTATATTACAATCTCATCATCACTTAGTTGTAGGCTTTTAGTGACTCTGGTATCTACACACTTCGTGTCAGTAAATGCCATCACTAATCATACTTCAACGACTAGTGAATAAGATACTAACCTTGTTCACATTTTGATGAAATTAGATTTCTTTTTCCACATGTTTTGTCAAAAGTTCCCCACCATATACAACCTCTCGTATTTCAGGTAGAACTTGCTCAAAACACCTAGGCAAACTACGGAGAATTAAATTGATCTGGGTTTCACTTCAATATCTACTCCGAGCATTTCCAATTCATTCATTAATTCATCCATGACCTCTTGCTTTATAACTTCACTCAAGTATCCGAAGAGTCGCTGTTAGATTGTATACTAAAAGTCTTGCGTTTTGTATAAACAATGTTTAAACAATTTATTTGAAATGAGAATCATGAGATAAAACATTTTGCATAATTATTTATGAATTGTTGCAAAAGTCTATTTACTTTATACTGTAGATAATGTGGTGTGCAGCGTAACACGGAAGATCATATTATCGGCTCCTTATAAAGTATAAACAGATATTCACAACTGAGATAGAAATGGACTATCTATAGGTATGGTTGTAGTGTAATTTGACATTAGTCTGTCTTGACTATAAAATTGCACTAGTGCACTTTCTGTGTATTGAATAGGACCGCCGTTGAGATCTTTCGGTTTATACTGACTAAATAATAGAACTTGATCTCTGTTATTATGGAAGTTCTTACTCTTAATCCCTATACAATAATCTCGATATGTAAGCCAGTATTTATTTCTTTGATTCATCAATGGGTGATATTTAATTATTAAATCAATATGCTTGGTGAGTCAGGAGATGATATTTTCTCTATGGTGTGCTGTTGATTGTAGAAGGAATCTGTGTCCTAACGGAATTGGTTGATGATGTCCCCTTGAGGAGCTCATAATGATTATCATGTAAACCCTGCAGGTGAATTTATTCCGGCATGATAATAAGGTTGAGTGGTACTATTCTCGGTAAATATATTAATTAATGGAGTTGTCAGTAACTTAATTAATTAATGGGCATTGAATCTTAAACACGGAGAGATTAACGAGCTCATAGTAAGAAACAACCCATAATTTAATTTGGGATTATGGTGGCAGTTCAATAATATTTCTTTAGTGGACTGATTTATTATTATTGGACTTAAGTATAAGTTTTTAGTTAAACTTAGATGCTTAAGCCCAATGGGAGGCCTCAGCAGCCTGGTAACCTAACACACACGCCTAAAACCGTGAGTTTGAGGAGAACTGCAGATTGAGATCGCTTTGGTGATCGTTGCCCACACAACGTCAAAGCGAGGCTTAGGAATACAACAGAAGACCGGAATGTCGTTTGTTGTTGCTGTACATCCTCTACATCAAACCCGGTGAAAGGTAATTCAATTATGCTTTTATGCTTCCGCTGCAGTAGAATTGTATGAAACCCTAACAGTTCACGCTAACCTAAAGATCCAAACGCCAACAATTGGTATCAGAGCGTAGGTTCTAAGGCTAAATGTGACACGTTAGGCTAGGGTTTGATTGCATATGGTGCAAGATTTTAGGGTAAAGGTATAATGTGAATTATGTGAATTATTGTTCAATAATGATCACATGTGAGGGCTTTGTTTATTTTTTTTCTCTCGGTGATGAAAATCTGCAAAAAAAAACCCTATCTTTATTCACGGTTGCAAGAACCCTAAGTTTTCTTCACGGCTGTACAACCTTTATTGTATACCATATCTCGTACACTACACACACAATCACCGCATGATTGATCCACGGTGTAAGAATTGTGATTGTATGCGGGACTTGGTTGCGTCTGATGTGAACACGGTTGCAAAATTGGGCGGCCTTTTGGCGCTGGGTTTACACGGAGATGAGATGTAGATATGGCTGGGGAATTCCGGTGGCGTCATGATGAACCGCAAGGGATGTCGAAAGGTTGGCATGACTCTGAGCACGAATCTGACGCGTTTCCAGGCAAGCATGGACAGCGATCTGAGCGGTTTACAGGCGGTTACCGAGCGAGGCCAGTCCTGCAGCTTCAGCGAGTAACCACAGCTTTCAGGGTCGGGTCACAAGTTGGCTGGATCGACTCTGACATAGCTGGTGTGGCCTGAGGGTGAGCGATGCTGGGTGGCGCGATCGTCGATGCTGGTACAAACCAGACACATGGCGGCGACTCAGCATGACGCGACCGCCGGTGTGCAGTGCTGACAGAAGGCTGCGGGGTGTTCCCGGCGACTGGGCTGGGCGATGAGTTCCGGCGAAGGCAACAGCTGAGAACTCCAGTGGATGTCCGATTGGGACTGCAGAGCTTTCGAGCGGGTCTGCAGTAGTTCCATCGAGTCTGGACTGATTTCCGTTGGGTCTTGGCATCCCGATTGTCATCGGTAAAGGTGATCTCTTGATCTGTTGGCGTTACCTTGGCGTCCTTGTTGCTGATGGGAGCTGCTTGTTGACGTGTAAACAACCGGTAGCTTCTGACCGGAGAGACATCCGGCAGTGGACGGAGAAAGGCATGGGAGGGCCGGCGGCTGAGCGATTGACATCCAGCGATGGCAGTTTCTGGCGTTTTTTTCGAAAAGGACGCTCCAGCGATGGGCAGGAATGAGGGCGCCGGTGGATGATCGTTTTTCGATTCCCATCGAATCTGGTTGTAGTGATGACATGGCGGGGAGGATGTGGGCTGACGTTTTGAGCAGTTTCTGCAGCAACTCGTTAGTGGGCTATTTATCTTTGGGCCCAAGTTTCATTCATATTTAGCTCTAAGCCCAAGTTTCCTTCTTGCCCACGTCATGTGTTTAATTGCTTAATTGGTTTGTTGACCAAGTCAATTTTTTATTTGGCAATTAATTTTTATTTCCTTATACATAATTGCTATAATTGGTTTATTTGTCAATTATTATTATATATTTGGGAAACATTCTATTTGATTTATTGCTTTAAATAATGGCATGTTAATTGTTTGCATAATTATATCTGTTATATTGCATGCATGTAAAAACCCTCCTGTTAAATAACTAAGTGGAAGAGGGATTGATATATAAATCCCACGGCCTCCATTATTGATCTATTGCGTGATGCAAGTAAGCTTATGAGTCGGTTATAGTGCATTCCTCCCCAACGGATGAGTTTTATTTGTGGATCACTGGAATAAATTTTATTAAATAATTATTATTTGTAATGTGATGCAAGTAAGCTTATGAGTAGGCTATAGTGCCTTCCTCCCCAATGGATGAGTTTTATTTGCGGATCACTGGTACAAATTAATAATTGATGATTGTAGAAAATTATTTGAGGGCGTGTGGACTTCTCTAACTATAAGACACACAAACTTGAGTGACAACTTATATCAAATAATAGTATACACTTAGGTGCAATTAATATGTATCCTCCCCAACGGAGTCACTGCCACTAATTGCATGGCCAAAGCATAACCGACTATTAATCATTGGGTCATAAGGTTAATTTGATAAATAAAATTAATGGGTAAAGCCTTCTCTTACGAATGTTATGGTTTATATATGTCCACACTAATGTGGCATGCAAATTCACGGTGCTTGAGATTGTTGGCAATTGGATCGTGCGGATCAACGTGATTCGTTAGTAAAACAGTAAACAAATCAGCGGAAGCATAATTAAACCGTTTACCGTACTTCTGGGTTGGTGTAGAGGTTGATCGTTGCAGAGAACCACCTCTCGATCTTCTGCTGTATGACCCAAGTCGAATCCTGCTGTTGTGTGGGCAACAATCTGCAGGATTCTCTCAATCTGCTTCTTTCCCTAACTCACGTTGAAAGAGGCGCAATTACTTAGGTTTCCAGAAGTTGAGATGACTATATATATTGGGCTACAGCAGGGACCAGGAGGAGAAATTGGGCTGGGCCTCAATTGAATTTAATTAACCAAGCTTAGCCCAAAGCTTTTAATTAAATCCAATAATAATAATATAGTCCACTAAAATATTATTATTGCACTACCCGTCCAATCCCAAAATTATGTTCTGGGCTTCTTCTTATTATAAGCCCGATAGTCTCCCCATGTTTAAGATATACAATGTCCATTAATTAATTAAGTTACTGACAACTCAAATTAATTAATATCTCATCCGAGAGTAGTACCACTCAACCTTATTATCATGCCGGAAATTAATCCACTTGCAAGATTTACATGATAAACCTTATGAGCTCCTCAAGGGGACATCATCAACCTATGACGGACATGGATTCCTTCTACAATCAACAGCACACCATAGAGACAGCACTATTTCCCAACTCACCGAGTTTGTTGATTTAATACTTATAAATCTCACCCATTGATGAATCAAAGAAATACATACTGCCCTACGTGTCGAGGCTATTGTATAGGGATTAAGAGCACGAACTTCCATAATAACAGAGATCAAGTTCTTCTATATAGTCAGTATAAGAAGAACGACCTCAGTCGGTCCTGCTCAATACACACAAGTGCACTAATGTGATTCTATAGCCAAGACAAGCTAATACCAAACCACACTACAACCATACCGATAGAGAGTCCCCGTCTATCTCAGTTGTGAGCATCTGTTTATACTTTATAAGGAAACCGATAATATGATCTTCTGCGTATTGTCGCACAACATATTATCTACAGTATAAAGTAAATGGACTATTGCATCATGCATATAAAATAAATTATAAGATGCAATCATTTGATCAATGATTCTCATTTCAAATATTGTTAAGACATTGTTCATACTAAAGCTAGACTTTTAGTATACAATCCAACAATCTCCCACTTATACTAAAAGACTATGCTGTCATGTCTTCTGCCATACATCTGATTCCTACTCCCGCTACACGACCATTAAAAGCTCTCGCCTTAAGGTCCTTGTAAATGGTTTACTAGGTCATCATCCGATGCAATCTAGGCGACAACAACCTTCTCCTCATCATACGATTTCTCGTAACAGGTGGTACTCGCGCTCCATGTGTTTAATTGCCTTATGGACTTGTGATTTCTTCAAGTTTGCAACTGCACCAATATCATCAATGTAAATTGTGATTACCTTGGGCAAACTTAGAAACACTTCAAAGTCCATCATGAAGTCTCTAGAGTCATATAGATACTTTGGCTGCCTCATATGCTCCAATTTATCATCTTTCCATGATGGAGTCCGGAGTTTGAAATATATTTCTATATAACACTCATCCACATTATGACTCTACTTCCTAAAATTAAACACATAACCTTTGAGGAGAATTTACTACCGTCCAATTTGACTAAAAAATCCGAATCTACGTAATCCACAAGAAGCAGTGAATCTGTCCAGTAAGTCCACATATAATTTCCAGTCCTTCTCAGGCACTTTATAAATGTCTTACCACAGTTCATCATTCTTGTTCCGGGTTACGTTGATACCCACTGTTCATGCATTCAGCAAAACAGATATCCAATATCGTTCATAGCATTCTTTAGATTAAGCTTCCTTATTCGCCGAAGCATAAGGAACCACTTTCATCCTCTTTATCTTCTTCTTGTGTCTCAAAGACTCATTCACTTAGATAAATTTATATGCTAAACGAGTATGGACTGTATCACTTTATGAAACTTGAGATAAGCATAATATCCTTTCTTGTGATCCGTATTACCGTGATCAAAAGGATATATTTTGCCTTTCTTAAGTCCTTCATCTCTACCGCTTTATTAACCGTACCCATACGTCCGATAATACTCTTTCATTGTCTCCAATGAGCAAGATACTATCTACGTATAGTACAAGAAACACCACCACGTTTCCGTCACTCTTTACAACACACAAGACTCATCCGCTCATTGATTTAAATCCATGCCACTGGATTACCTAATCAAAACAGATGCTTCACGATCTTAAAGCTTGCTTTAGTCCATCGCTGGACAATTTTAAGCTTACTATCAAAATGCTATTAGTACTTTGCAATGAATTACTCTGGTTGCTTCACATAGATATTTTCCTCAAGACTTCCAATCAGGAAAGCTGTCTTTGACATCTATTTGTTGTTCCTCATAGTAGCAATAAAAGAATCCGGATCAACATAAGCATAGCTACCAGCGAACATGTGCCCTCATAATCGAACCATTTCTTTCTGAGTACACCTTTTCGCAACAAGCTTTGCTTCCAAGGGTTTTCACCTTACCGTATGATCCTCTTTTATTTCCTATGACCACTTCCAATGGCTTTTACACTATTTAGTGGTCCTTCAAGTTCCAGACTTAATTTAGAATCCGTAGATTCTATTTCAACATTCATTGCATCTTGCTAAGATTCCGCATTTTCATCTTGTAGTGCTACGTCGTATCCGTGGGACAATACCATATTCACTAGGGATCAAGTCTCACGACTCTCCCAAAACATATATTTATGGGTTGTCATACAACCCTCCCACTACGACAAGGCACTACATGTAATTGTGTATCAGACGTGACACGCGTTGCAGTTTACCTTGTGGTATATCCTCTTGTACACTTGGTACTTACACTTTGTGTTTTCCTCTCACTTCCTTTAGAAAAATTTACACATGGGTTTGTGATTTATTACATAGTCCTTATCCAAAAATCTAGTGTTTGTGTTGACAATCACCCTTCGATCCTTTGGACTAAATAAATCACCCTCCATTTTTCTAGGATATCCCATATACAGACAAACGTTTCACGAATTACTGTATCTAGGGCATATCCATAAAATGAATTTAATTATTCCAAATAATTCATCATCTATCTAATCATAACCATAAGAGCCTAATACCTTCTACCCACCACACCATTCAGCTGGGGCATACCCGGTGTAGTCAACTTGAGATTTAATCTCAACTTCTGATCAATAGCTCCTAACTATCCCAAGAGGTATTCGCCATCATGATTGAATCGTAATGACTTAATATATTTTCCATGACGCTTCACTGCACCAGCCTTACAATTCTTGAATTAATCAAAGAACTTAGACATGCGGTGCATCATATAAATATATTGGTTTCCAGAATAATTTTCGAATATTCATAACCACCTCTCGTCTGGATAATATTAGGTTCGCTTGAATCAGAATGAACTAATTCCAACCTATATATCTTTGGCTCTACACCCCACAGCCTTGAAAAGGCAGTTAATCATTTTTACTTCCAAGCAAGACTCGCAAGTTCGATAGTTTCCACTTCAGATAAACCTTACGGTCTATCGGCTATCAACTTTTGAATCCTACTTAAGTAAAATGAATTAGTCATAGATGCCAAATGTATGTTTAGTTCAATTCCGAAGGTTCCTTTCTCTTACAAATATTAGAAGATGCATTATTTAATTACTATTTATTGCATCTGTGGGATGAACATGATTCAAGAGTATACTTTTTATCCACCAACATACTTTAACGGATTATAGCCTCATTCCTCATTACTATGACCATGTCATTTAAATGAAATGAAGTATCCATCCGTTAATGCATAGAAAACGAAATTAAATTCTTTCTATGAAACGTACGTAAAGACAATTTCTCATAATCAATCGTTTATTCTTATCATGAGATAAATAAACAACTCCCACTGCAATAGCCACTACCTTTGTAGTTTTACCCATATTATTAACAATCTTATCCTTACTCAGTGATAAACATTTAGTGATTCCAGTATCTACATACTTCGTGTCAGTAGATGCCATCACTAATCATGTTTAAACCATTAGTAAATAAGATATTAACCTTGTTCTAATCATGATGAAAAATGGCTTTCTTTTGCCACATGTTTTGTTAGAAGTTTCCCACCAAATACAACCTCTCGTATTTCAGGTAGAACTTGCTCAAAACATCTAGGCAAATTGTGAAGAATAAATTGATTTAGGTTTCCCTTTCAATTTCTATTCCAAGCTTTTCCAATTCATTCATCAATTCAACCATGATCTTCTGCCTTTTTAATTTACTCAAGTATCCGAAGAGTTACATGAGATCATCATATTTCTATGAACCTCTCATCTCTTCACTAGAGAATTTAATAGGCATCATGAGATGTCCTTTGTGAGAATACACATGTATTTTCTTAAGCAGTAATTTTCAAAATCAAGATTCTTTTCTAACCATCTAATTTGGACAAGTAAATATAATGTCTTTTAGTTAATAAATAGTGAAATAAAACCATTCGAAATTCATAGAATCACAAATAAATATTCCGATCAAATCTTCGAATTTTATCCTTTTATATTGATTCCCTCAAAATAAAATAAAATTAAAATTCATCGACATCTCAAGCACCGTGAGTCTGCAAGCCACGTTTGGGTGGACGTTTACAAACCCAAACATTTACAAGAGAAGGTTTTACCCATTAATTTCATTTGTCAACCTAACTTTATGACAAAATAATTAATAGTCGGTTCCTCTTTGGCCATGCAAACAATAGCAGTGACTCCGTTGGGGAGGATACTAATTATTTACATTTAAGTGTACACCATTATTTGATCCCAAGTCCGCTGCCCAAGCTTATGTGCCTTACTGTTGGAGAAGTACACACGCGCTCAGATAACTTTCTACAACCATTAATTATATAAGTTTGTACTAGTGAACCGCATATAAGCTCATCCGTTAGGGAGGAAGGCACTATAGCCAACGCGTAAGTCCATATGCATCACATTACAAACAATAATTATTTAAAGATGTTTGTACCAGTGATCCGTGAATAAACTCATCCGTTAGGGAGGAAGGCTCTAATGCCGACGCACAAGTCTATTCACATTACTAACAAACCAATAATGGAGGCCGCGGGAATTTATAACCAATCCCCCCTCCCACTTAGTTATTTTAACACCGAAGGTTTTAACATGCATATAATATTCCAGAATAAAATATACAACTTAGACATGCTTCTATTAACAACAATTTAAATAAATAAATCACATAGAACATGCCTGTCACATATAAAACAATAATTGACAATTAAATCAATTAATCAGTTATATTGTTGGATTGTATACTAAAAGTCTAGCTTTAGTATGAACAATGTCATAACAATAGTTGAAATGAGAATCATTGATCAAATGATTGCATCTTATAATTTATTTTATATGCATGATGCAATAGTCCATTTACTTTATACTGTAGATAATATGTTGTGCGACAACACGCGGAAGATTATATTATCGGTTTCCTTATAAAGTATAAACAGATGCTCACAACTGAGATAGACGGGGACTCTCTATCGGTATGGTTGTAGTGTGGTTTGGTATTAGCTTGTCTTGGCTATAGAATCACATTAGTGCACTTGTGTGTATTGAGCAGGACCGCCTGAGATCGTTCGACTTATACTGACTTATAGAAGAACTTGATCTCTGTTATTATGGAAGTTCGTGCTCTTAATCCCTATACAATAACCTCGACACGTAGGGCAGTATGTATTTCTTTGATTCATCAATGGGTGAGATTTATATGTATTAAATCAACAAACTCGGTGAGTTGGGAAGTAGTGCTGTATCTATGGTGTGCTGTTGATTGTAGAAGGAATCCATGTCCGTCATAGGTTGATGATGTCCCCTTGAGGAGCTCATAAGGTTTATCATGTAAATCTTGCAAGTGGATTAATTTCCGGCATGATAATAAGGTTGAGTGGTACTACTCTCGGATGAGATATTAATTAATTTGAGTTGTCAGTAACTTAATTAATTAATGGGCATTGTATATCTTAAACATGGGGAGACTATCGGGCTTATAATAAGAAGGAGCCCAGAACATAATTTTGGGATTGGACGGGTAGTGCAGTAATAATATTTTAGTGGACTATATTATTATTATTGGATTTAATTAAAAGCTTTGGGCTAAGCTTGGTTAATTAAATTCAATTGAGGCCCAGCCCAATTTCTCCTCCTGGTCCCTACTGTAGCCCAAGTATATAAGTCATCTCAGTTCCTGTTAAACCTAAGTCTGTGCCACTTTTGACACACGGGAGAGAACAGAGAGCAGAATGAGAGAACTCTGGGGATTGTTGACCACCCAACACCAGAGTTGACTTTGGGACATACGGTAGAAGATCAGAGGTGTTCTACACTGCTGTTCATCCTCTACACCAACCCAGAAGTACGGTAAACACGTTTTATGCTTCCGCTGATTTGTTTGCCTGTTTATCCTAATGGATCACGTTGAACCGCACGATCCAATTGCCAACAATTGGTATCAGAGCGTTGGTTTCGTGGTGATACGTGAATCGTTAGGTTGGGTTTTATGTGATTATATGATTATGTCTAATGATCTGGTTGTAATCGTATGATTCTTGATGTGCTGTCCATGTAGTACGACCCAGATATTAATAGCATGTCTAATTGGGATAATTTGATTATGTGAATTAATCTGATAAATATCTCTGTGGGTTTTATTCTGTATTGTTTTTTTCCATGACTCGAAATTTAGTATGTGTGATTGATAATTATCTGTTAATTACTGAACACATAACACACACATCGAGAAACTATATCTGCCATCTTATCACACACGCCCTGCACGACGGCAACCATGAAAGTAGTACGGCGGCGCGTGAATAGAAGAAGTAAGACGGTGGCGCGTGGTCTCTGGAAAATGACGGGAGCCCGACGGCCGGCTGAAGGCGCTGACTAGCGTTGCTTCTGGGCGGCGTCTGAAAGATCGTTGGTGTTATGGCCGGTGATCGATGGCGTGTTGGGCCATGGTGGTTTTGGGCGGCACGATCAGTGGCGGGTCCCGTCTTGTCGACGAAGCGCGGAAATTAGCAGCGGGTGGCGGCTGTGGCGGTGCCGAGTCGTGGGCAGTGGGTCACCTGGTTGACTCCGATGGATGAAGCGCCGAGTAGATCGGGCCGCGGCAATCGGCAGTAGGTGGCGGATCCTGTCCGGAGTCTGTCTTGTCGTCAGGCGGCGGCTAGCGGCGGCAGATAGCGGCTCTGACGGAACTGACGAAGCTGGTGCAGGCGGATCCCGATCGACGGCGAGCTGGGCAGTGGCGGATTGGGCTGCGGCAGATCGTGCATCTGGCAGGGCGCCGTCGTGGCTGGCGACGCGAACCCGATTGGGCCGCCGTGTGTCTTCCGGGTGTGTTGGTAGGTGGGCGCCCCGGGCGGCGGCAGGTGGCGGACCCTCGAACGAATCAGGTGTGGCCGATCCCAGTCGGATGTGCGGCAGTTTTCGGCGGATCGCGATCTGCTTGACAGTGCAAGTCGGTGGTGGACGGGCGAACTGCAGCGGCGATGCTCCCGGGCGAGTTCACGGTGGCTGGGAGCGAGTCAACTTGGGTCTTCGACATGCACGAGGGCTCCAGGGATGTTGACGACCAGTTGGCTCATTTGACATGGGCTGATGGTGCGATTCCGGTGGGCTGTGGGCGGCGCCAGCGGCGGTAGCGGCGCCTGGTAGCGCCGATGGTCTCAGTAACGTGAAGGGCAGCAGATGGTTTTATTTTAGGGCAAGTGGCAATGGGCTGTGGTTTCTGGGCCCTATTCTATTTAATTTGGTTTTGGGCCTGGGTTGTTTTTATTAATTCAGCTGGTTTTTGGGCCCAATTTTAATTAAATGTAAATGGGCTGTTGGGCCTATTTTATGGATGATGGGCTCGGAATTTTTATTGCTGGACTTATCTGCTGCTTGGGCTTGCACTTATGGCTGCTCTAATTTTAATTTGGTTTTGGGCTATTGGGCTCAATTTTAATTAAAATGGTTTTGGGCTGTTAATTTAATTAATTGTGAGTAATGGGCCAAGCATAATAAATTAATTTTATTAATGGACTAATTTTGTGCTAGTGGGCTTAGTGGAATTAATTTAGTTTTGGGCTAAGATTATGGGCCATAGATAATGAGTATGATTAATTAATTAATCTGCTGCTCATTTTGTGCTTATTTGTTGCTCTAGGGCCCAAATTAATTAATCCACTATTTATGCAATTAATTAATGTTATATAACTGATTAATTGATTTAATTGTCAATTATTGTTGTATATGTTAAAGGCATGTTCTATGTGATTTATTTATTTAAATTGCTGTTAATAGAAGCATGTCTTAGTTGTATATTTTATTCTGAAATATTATATGCATGTTAAAAACCCTCGGTAATTAAATAACTAAGTGGGAGAGGGGATTGGTAATAAATTCCCGCGGCCTCCATTATTGGTTTGTTAGCGATGTGAATAGACTTGCGCGTCGGCATTAGAGCCTTCCTCCCCATCGGATGAGTTTATTCATGGATTGCTGGAACAGACTTCATTAAATAATTACGTTTGTAATGTGATGCATATGAACTTGCACGTTGGCTTAGACCTTCCTCCCTATCGGATGAGTTTATATGCGGTTCACTGGTACAGACTTGTAATTGATAATCGTAGGAAGTTATCCGAGTGCATGTGTACTTCTCCATCTGTAAGGCACACAAACTTGGGCCGCGGACTTGGGATTAAATAATGGTGTACACTTAGATGTAAATAATAAGTATCCTCCCCATTGGAGCCACTACTTTTATTTGCATCGCTAAAGAGGAACCGACTATTAATTATTTTGTCATAAAGTTAGGTTGACAAATGAAATTAATGGGTAAAACATTCTCTTGTAAATGTTCGGGTTTGTAAACGTCCACACTATCGTGGCTTGCAGACTCACGGTGCTTGAGATGTCGGTGAATTTTATTTTATATTGTTTTGAGGGAATCAATATAAAAGAATAAAATTCGAAGATTTGATCGGTAAATTTATTTGTGATTCTCTGAATTTTGAATGGTTTTATTTCACTAATTGTTAACTAAAAGACATTACATTTACTTGTCCAAATTAAATGATTAGAAAGAATCTTGGTTTTGATAATTACTGCTTAAGAAAATACATGTGTATTCTCATAAAGGACGTCTCATGATGCATATTAAAGTCTCTAGTGAAGAGATGAGAGGTTCATAGAAATATGATGGTCTCATGTAACTCTTCGGATACTTGAGTAAATTAAAAGGCAGAAGATCATGGTTAAATTGATGAATGAATTGGAAAAGCCTGGAATAGAAATTGAAAGGGAAACCTAAATCAATTTATTCTTCACAATTTGTCTGGATGTTTTGAGCAAGTCCTACCTGAAATACGAAAGGTTGTATATGGTGGGAAACTTCTGACAAAACATGTGGCAAAGAAAAGCCATTTTCATCATAATATGAACAAGTTTAATATCTTATTCACTAGTTGTTTAAACATGATTAGTGATGGCATCTACTGACACGAACTCTGTAGATACTGGAATCACTAAATGTTTATCACTTAGTAAGGATAAGATTGTTATGACATGGGTAAAACTACAAAGGTAGTGGCCATTGCAGTGGGAGTAGTTTATTTATCTCATGATAAGAATAAACTATTGATTATGAGAAATTGTCTTTACGTACGTTTCATAGAAAGAATTTAATTTCGGTTTCTATGCATTAACAGATGGATACTTCATTTCATTTAAATGACATGGTCATGGTAATGAGGAATGAGGCTATAATCCGTTAAAGTATGTTCAGGATAAAAAGTATACTCTTGAATCATGTACATCCCACAGATGCAATAAATAGTAATTAAATAATGCATCTTCTAATATTAGTAAGAGAAAGGAACCTTCGGAAATGAACTAAACATACATTTGGCGTCTATGACTAATTCATTTTACTTAAGTAGGATTCAAAAGTTGATAGCCGATAGACCGTAAGGTTTATCTGTAGTGGAAACTATCGGACTTGCGAGTCTTGCTTGGAAGTAAAAATGATTAAATACCTTTTCAAGGCTGTGGGGTGTAGAGCCAAAGATATATATGTTGGAATTAGTTCATTCTGATTCAAGCGAACCTAACAATATCCAGGCGAGAGGTGGTTATGAATATTCAAAGATTATTCTGGGAACCGATATATTTATTTGATGCACTGCATGTCTAAGTTCTTGGTTTAATTCAAGAATTGTAAGGCTGGTACAGTGAGCGTCATGGAAAATATATCATATCATTACGATTCAATCGTGATGATGAATACCTCTTGGGATAGTTAGGAGCTATTGATCAGAAGTTGAGATTAAATCTCAAGTTGATTACACCGGGCATGCCCCAACTGAATGGTGTGATGGAAAGAAGGAATAAGCCTCTTGTGGTTATGATTAGATAGATGATGAATTATTTGGAATAATTAAATTCATTTTATGGATATGCCCTAGATACAGTAATTCGTGAAACGTTTGTCTGTATATGGGATATTCTAGAAAAATGGATAGTGATTTATTTAGTCCAAAAGATCGAAGGGTAATTGTTAACACAATAACCAGATTTTTGGAAAAGGACTATGTAATAAATCACAAGCCCGTGTATAAGTTGTTCTAAAGGAAGTGAGAGGAAAACACTAAGTATAAGTACCAAGTGTACAAGAGGATATACCATAAGGTAAACTGCAACGCGTGTCACGTCTGATACACAATTACATGTAGTGCCTTGTCGTAGTGGGAGGGTTGTATGAAAACCCATAAATATATGTTTTGGGAGAGTCGTGAGACTTGATCCCTAGTAAACATGGTATTATCCCACGGATACGACGCAGCACTACAAGATTAAAATGCGGAATCTTAGTAAGTTGCAATGTATGTTGAAATAGAATCTACGGATTCTAAATTAAGTCTGGAGCTTGAAGGATCACTAAAATGGTGTAAAAGCCATTGCAAGTGGTCAAAGGAAATAAAAGAGGATCATATGGAAAGGTGAAAACTTTGGAAGCAAAGCTGGTTGCGGATAAGTGTACTCAGAAAGAAATGGTTCGATTATGAGGAAACATGTTCGCTGGTAGCTATGCTTATATTGATCCGGATTCTTTTATTGCTGCTATGAGGAGCAGCAAATAGATGTCAAGACAGCTTTCCTGATTGGAAGTCTTGAGGAAAACATCTATGTGAAGCAACCAGAGTAATTCATTGCAAAGTACTAATAGCATTTTGATAGTAAGCTTAAAAGTGTCCAGCGATGGACTAAAGCAAGCTTTGAGATAGTGAAGGATCTGTTTTGATTAGGTAATCCAGTGGCACGGATTTAAATCAATCAGCGGATGTATCTTGTGTATTGTAAAGAGTGACGGAAACGTGGTGGTGTTTTTTGTACTATACGTAGATAGTATCTTGCTCATTGGAGACAATGAAAGAGTATTATCGGGCGTATGGGTACGATTAATAAAGCGGTAGATATGAAGGACTTAAGAAAGGCAAAATATATCTTTTTGATCACGGTAATACGGATCACAAGAAAGGATATTATGCTTATCTCAAGTTTCATAAAATGATACAGTCCATACTCATTTAACATGTAAATTTATCTTAGTGATTGTGTCTTAAGACACAAAAAGAAGATAAAGAGGATGAAAGCGGTTCCTTATGCTTCGGCGAATAAGGAAGCTTAATCTATGAAATGCTTTGAACGATGTTGGACATCTGTTTTGCTAAATGCAAGAACAGTGGGTATCAACGTAACCCGGAACAAGAATGATGAACTGTAGTAAGACATATATAAAGTGCCTGAGAAGGACTGTAAATTATATGTGGATTTACTAAACAGATTCACTGCTTCTTGTGGATTACGTAGATTCAGATTTTTTAGTCAGATTGGACGGCAGTAAATTCTCCTCAAAGGTTATGTGTTTAATCTTAGGAAGTAGAGTCATAATGTGGAGGAGTGTTATATAGAAATATATTTCAGACTCCAGACTCCATCATGGAAAGATGATGAATTGGAGCCTATGAGGCAGCCAAAGTATCTATATGACTCTAGAGACTTTATGATGGACTTTGAAGTGTTTCTAAGTTTGCCCAAGGTAATCACAATTTACATTGATGATATTGGTGCAGTTGCAAACTTGAAGAAATCACAAGTCCATAAGGCAATTAAACACATGGAGCGCGAGTACCACCTGTTACGAGAAATCGTATGATGAGGGGAAGGTTATTGTCGCCTAGATTGCATCGGATGATGACCTTGTAAACCATTTACAAGGACCTTAAGGCGAGAGCTTTTAATGGTCGTATAAGTGGGAGTAGGAATCAGATGTATGGCAGAAGACATGACAGCATAGTCTTTTAGTATAAGTGGGAGATTGTTGGATTGTATACTAAAAGTCTAGCTTTAGTATGAACAATGTCATAACAATATTTGAAATGAGAATCATTGATCAAATGATTGCATCTTATAATTTATTTTATATGCATGATGCAATAGTCCATTTACTTTATACTGTAGATAATATGTTGTGCGACAACACGCGGAAGATCATATTATCGGTTTCCTTATAAAGTATAAACAGATGCTCACAACTGAGATAGACGGGGACTCTCTATCGGTATGGTTGTAGTGTGGTTTGGTATTAGCTTGTCTTGGCTATAGAATCACATTAGTGCACTTGTGTGTATTGAGCAGGACCACCTGAGATCGTTCGACTTATACTGACTTATAGAAGAACTTGATCTCTGTTATTATGGAAGTTCGTGCTCTTAATCCCTATACAATAACCTCGACACATAGGGCAGTATGTATTTCTTTGATTCATCAATGGGTGAGATTTATATGTATTAAATCAACAAACTCGGTGAGTTGGGAAGTAGTGCTGTATCTATAGTGTGCTGTTGATTGTAGAAGGAATCCATGTCCGTTATAGGTTGATGATGTCCCATTGAGGAGCTCATAAGGTTTATCATGAAAATCTTGCAAGTGGATTAATTTCCGGCATGATAATAAGGTTGAGTGGTACTACTCTCGGATGAGATATTAATTAATTTGAGTTGTCAGTAACTTAATTAATTAATGGGCATTGTATATCTTAAACATGGGGAGACTATCGGGCTTATAATAAGAAGGAGCCCAGAACATAATTTTGGGATTGAACGGGTAGTGCAGTAATAATATTTTAGTGGACTATATTATTATTATTGGATTTAATTAAAAGCTTTGGGCTAAGCTTGGTTAATTAAATTCAATTGAGGCCCAGCCCAATTTCTCCTCCTGGTCCCTGCTGTAGCCCAAGTATATAAGTCATCTCAGTTTCTGTTAAACCTAAGTCTGTGCCACTTTTGACACACGGGAGAGAACAGAGAGCAGAATGAGAGAACTCTGGGGATTGTTGACCACCCAACACCAGAGTTGACTTTGGGACATACGGTAGAAGATCAGAGGTGTTCTACACTGCTGTTCATCCTCTACACCAACCCAGAAGTACGTAAACACGTTTTATGCTTCCGCTGATTTGTTTGCCTGTTTATCCTAACGGATCACGTTGAACCGCACGATCCAATTGCCAACATATATAACATTAATTAATTGAATAATTAGTAGATCAATCAATTTGGGCCCAAGAGCAACAAATAAGCACAAAATGAGCAGCAGATTAAATAACTAATCAAGCTCATTATCCATGGCCCATAATCTTAACCCAAAATTAAATTAAGTCCACCAAGCCCACTAGCACAAAATTAGTCCATTAATAAAATTAATTTATTATGCTTGGCCCATTACTCACAATTAATTAAAACCAACAATAAAATAATAGCCCAGCAGCCCAAAATATATTTTAATTAAATTGGACCCCTAAGCCCAACAACCAAATGAAAATAAATTGAGCCAGCCTTTTATTTATTACTGAATTGGGCTTTAAGGTCCAACAGCCATATCTATTTTAATTAAAATTTGGGCCCAGCAAACCAAGCCCAAAATAAATTAAAAAACACAGCCATGAAACATCAACCCATTAACCAAGCCCATTACACAGGAAAAAAAAAACCGGCCCAGCAAAACATGAATATAGGCCCAGAAGCCCATCCACTCTGCTGCCCTAAATCACCAGCCGCAATCACGCGATCCAACCCCCAGTGCACACCGGCGCAATCTGGTGCCAGTGCAGCCGGCGAACCTGCCCACCGGAATCAAGCCGCCACCGAGCGCCGTCGCCGGCAACACATCAGACACAACCGCGAACTTCTCTGCCCAGCGTCAACGTCGACCTACTGCCAACATCTTGAGAAGTCATCGGCGCTACTAGGTTCCGCTACCAGAGGCGGCGCCGCCCACAACCCATCGGAATCCAGCCACCTCCTAGCGCATAACTATGGCAACAAAAAAAACAGACCCTGCCGCGACCCTAACCTCCGCGCCAGCATGCGCCGCCTGCTGCCACCACCGTCCAGCACCGGCGTTACCAGGCGCCGCTTCCTCAGGTGGCCGCGCCCCAAGCCGCCACCGGGACCGAGCCGTGAGCCCACCTCTGATATGCACTGTCAAGCTGATCGAGATCCACCGCACATTCGACCGAGATTGGCAGCATCTGCTTCTTCCCAGGATCCTCCGCCACTACGAGTCGTCGCGATCCGTCCAAGGCCGACACCGCCCAGCTCGCCATAGATTGGACCTGTGTCGACAGCAGGTCTGTAACCGCCACCTGTCGCCGCCACCAGGACGCCCGATATGCTCGGTGCTTCATCGATTGGAGTCAACGAGGTGACCTGCTGCCTACGACTCGGCATCCCCACCTTCTACGTTCAGTCGTGCTGTCTCTCGTCTATCATCCAACACGCCCTGCCGACACGACACACTCGTAACGCCTTCAGCCCTGTCGTGCGACATTCTTCGACACGCCGTCGGGCAGCCAGTATTCACCCATTGTGCAGGGTGAGTGTGTGAATAATAGATAGGAGATTGTGTGATGTGTACAGCAATAACAATCAGCAGTAATCACACAGACCAAATTGGATACGAAGGGGAAAACAATAACCCATATGATTATTATCAGATTATATCACATAATCAAATTAATAATTAACAAAATTCTGGGTTTACAAACATGCGATTATTCCAGATTAAATCATATAATCAAATAATCACAACCCACTTAACGACTCACGTTTCACCACGAAACCAACGCTCTGATACCAATTGTTGGCAATTGGATCGTGCGAATCAACGTGATTCGTTAGTAAAACAGGTAAACAAATCAGTGGAAGCATAATTAAACCGTTTACCGTACTTCTGGGTTGGTGTAGAGGTTGATCGTTGCAGAGAACCACCTCTCGATCTTCTGCTGTATGACCCAAGTCGAATCCTGCTGTTGTGTGGGCAACAATCTGCAGGATTCTCTCAATCTGCTTCTTTCCCTAACTCACGTTGAAAGAGGCGCAATTACTTAGGTTTCCAGAAGCCGAGATGACTATATATATTGGGCTACAGCAGGGACCAGGATGAGAAATTGGGCTGGGCCTCAATTGAATTTAATTAACCAAGCTTAGCCCAAAGCTTTTAATTAAATCCAATAATAATAATATAGTCCACTAAAATATTATTATTGCACTACCCGTCCAATCCCAAAATTATGTTCTGGGCTCCTTCTTATTATAAGCCCGATAGTCTCCCCATGTTTAAGATATACAATGTCCATTAATTAATTAAGTTACTGACAACTCAAATTAAATAATATCTCATCCGAGAGTAGTACCACTCAACCTTATTATCATGCCGGAAATTAATCCACTTGCAAGATTTACATGATAAACCTTATGAGCTCCTCAAGGGGACATCATCAACCTATGACGGACATGGATTCCTTCTACAATCAACAGCATACCATAGAGACTGCACTATTTCCCAACTCACCGAGTTTGTTGATTTAATACTTATAAATCTCACCCATTGATGAATCAAAGAAATACATACTGCCCTACGTGTCGAGGCTATTGTATAGGGATTAAGAGCACGAACTTCCATAATAACAGAGATCAAGTTCTTCTATATAGTTAGTATAAGAAGAACGACCTCAGTCGATCCAGCTCAATACACACAAGTGCACTAATGTGATTCTATAGCCAAGACAAGCTAATACCAAACCACACTACAACCATACCGATAGAGAGTCCCCGTCTATCTCAGTTGTGAGCATCTGTTTATACTTTATAAGGAAACCAATAATATGATCTTCTGCGTGTTGTCGCACAACATATTATCTACAGTATAAAGTAAATGGACTATTGCATCATGCATATAAAATAAATTATAAGATGCAATCATTTGATCAATGATTCTCATTTCAAATATTGTTAAGACATTGTTCATACTAAAGCTAGACTTTTAGTATACAATCCAACAGAGATGTCGGTAAATTTATTTTATATTGTTTATTGAGGGAATCAATATAAATTTTAAATTCGAAGTGTTTGATCATTTATATTTATTTATTTGATAATCAGGATTTTCATATGGCTTTTAATCCACTTGCTGTGATACTTAAAGATAACAAACTTACTGGTCCTAACTATATTGATTGGAAAATAAACCTGGATATTGTTCTTACTGCTGAAGAATATAAGTTTGTGCTCAATGTTTCATGTCCTCAAGCCCCTACTAATGAGTCGACTGAAGCAGAGGTTGCTGCTCATGCGAGGTGGGTCAAGGCTGATGAGATGGCGTGGTGTTACATTTTGGCTTCTATGTCAAATGTGCTGCAACATCAGCATCACGCCATGGTGACTGTTTCGGCCATGATGCTAAATCTCCGGGAACTCTTCGGTCATCAAAGTAGGGCTGCTAGGCAACAGGCCATGGTTATATTGACGAATGCCAAAATAACTGAGGGTGCTTCCGTAAGGGATCACATCCTCAAAATAATGGGCCAACTCAATGAGTTGGAAGTCCTTGGAGCTGAAATCAATGGGAAAACCCAAGTTGACTTCATACTCCAAAGCTTGCCTATGAGTTTTGAGCAATTTCGCTTGAACTACAACATGAATCGAAGATTGTATTCATTAGCGGAGCTCTTGACAGAACTTGTGGCGGCGGAAGGGCTTATTCGTCAACCTCCTCAAGTGAATTTTGCTAAAAATGTTGCTCGTCCTTAGCCGAAAGGTGGTAGGAAGAAGAAGCAGCAAGGAAAGCCAGCAGCTAACACGGGAGGAGGAGCACAAGGTGGTGTGGTCAAGAAGCCTAAAGGCAAATGCTTCAAATGCAAGCAGCCGGGTCATTATAAGGCTGACTGCCCTCTACTAAAGGGGAACAAGCAAGGTATGTCTCATTTACTTATTGTTGAATCGTGTTTAGTGGCTGTATCTGCTGACACTTGGTGTGTAGATATGGGAGCCACTGATCATATCTGCAATTCTTTGCAGGGGTTTCGTCCAACCCGACATCTAAATGATGGAGAGATTGCCATATTCATGGTAGATGCTATGAAAGTGGTGGCTGTTACAGTGGGAGATTTTTATTTATCGTTTGATAGAAATAAAACTCTTGTTTTGAGAGATTGTCTTTACGTACCTTCTTTTAGAAAGAATTTAATTTTGGTTTCTAAATTGTTTATGGATGGATATTCTGTTTCTTTTAATGACAAGGTTATTATTAAGAAGAATGGAATTGTTATCTGTCATGGTACGTTGGTTGATAATATGTATACTCTTAATCCTATATCTCCTGCAATGCAACACATGGAAATTAATAATGCATCCACTAATCATAATAAGAGAAAAGAACCTTCAAAAATGAATCAAACATATCTTTGGCATCTAAGACTTGGTCATATTAACTTGAGTAGGATTCAAAAGTTGATCGAGCATGGACATTTAGATTCATTGGAACTCAAAAACTTTCCAATTTGCGAATCATGCTTGGAAGGGAAAATGACTAAAAGGCATTTTAAGGCCAAGGGGTATAGAACCAAAGATGTGTTGGAATTGGTTCATTCTGATCTGTATGGTCCTATATCTATCCAAGCAAAGGTGGATTTGAATATTTCATCACATTTATTGACGATTATTCAAGGTATGAATATATTTATTTGATGCGCTGCAAGTCTGAGTGCTTTGATAAATTCAAATAGTAGAAGGCTGATGTGGAGAAGCGTCATAATAAATCTATCAAAACATTATGATCTGATCGTGGTGGGGAATACCTCTTGGGAGAATTTAGAAACTATTTATCAGGGAAAGGGATTGAATCCCAATTGTCTGCACCGGGCACACCCCAGCAGAATGGTGTAGCGGAAAGAAGGAATAGAACTCTTATGGAAATGGTTAGGTCAATGATGAGTTATTCTGAATTACCAAATTCGTTTTTGGGATATGTCTTGGAAACAGCGGCTTACATTTTGAATTTAGTACCTTCTAAATCAGTATTCTCTACACCTTCAGAATTATGGATCAGGCAAAAGCCTAGTCTAAAGCATATTCGGATTTGGGGTGCTCCGGCACATGTGTTGAAGGAGATGCTGATAAGTTAGAATCGCATACTAATGTTTGTCTGTTTGTGGGATATCCTATAGGAACAAAGGGTGGTTTATTTTATGATCCTAAGAGTCAAAGAGTAATTGTTAGCACGAATGCTAGATTCTTGGAAGAGGATTATATAATGAATCACAAACCCATGAGTAGAAATGTTCTAGAAGAAGTTAGAGGGGAAACACCTAATTTAATACCAAATGTACAAGAGGAAATACCACAAGAAACTGTAACGTGTATCACATCTGATACACAATTGCCTGTGGTGCCTCATCACAGTGGGAGGGTTGTGAGACAACTGGAAAGATTCATGTTTTTGGGAGAGTCATCAGACTTTGTCTCTGGTGAACATGAAATCGACCTATGGAGTTACAACAAAGGATTACAAGATAAGAATGTAGAATCTTGGCAAAAAGCAATGAAATCCGAGATAGAATCCATGTATTCTAACCAAGTCTAGGAGCTTGTAGAACCACCAAATGGTGTTAAAGCCATTGGATGTAAGTGGGTCTACAAAAGAAAAAGAGGATCTGACGGTAAGGTGAAAACCTTTAAGGCAAGGCTTATAGCGAAAGGGTGTACTCAGAAAGAGGGAATCGGTTATGAGGAAACCTTCTCACCTGTGGCCATGCTTAAGTCGATCCAAATTCTTTTGTCTGTTGCTGCTCATACGGATTATGAGGTATGACGAATGGATGTCAAGACAGCTTTCCTAAATGGAAGTCTTGAGGAAAACATCCATATGAAGCAACCAGAAGGATTCATTGAAAAGGGCAAAGATCATCTTTTATGCAAGCTTAATAGGTCCATTTATGGACTTAAACAGGCTTCAAGATCTTGGAACATCCATTTTGATGAAGTAATTTAGTCATATGGATTTGTTCAATGTCCGGATGAGTCTTGTGTGTACAAAAGTGTGACGAAAATGTGGTGGTGTTTCTTGTACTTTACGTAGATGATATCCTGCTCATTGAAAACAATGTAAAGGTACTGTCTGGCGTAAGGGTATGGCTATCTATGCAGTTTGAAAAGAAGAACTTAGGAGAAGCCGACCGCATTCTAGGAATTAAAGTGATAAGAAATCACAAGAAAAGAATGTTGTGCTTATCCCAAGCTTCATATATTGATACTATCCTTGCTCGTTTTCATATGCAAGATTCCAAGAAAGGTTTTCTACCTTTTAGGCATGGAATAAATCTATCGAAGGAAATGTGTCCAAAGATACAAAAGGAGATAGATGACATGAAGGCTGTTCCTTATGCTTCGGCAATAGGAAGCCTCATGTATGATATGCTATGTACGAGACCGAATATCTATATTGCCGTGGGCATAGTCAGTAGTTATTAAAGTAATCCCAGAGAGGGGCATTGGACTGTGGTAAAATATATTTTGAAGTACCTGAGAAGGACTAGGAATTATATGTTGGTTTACCAGGCAGATTCTTTGCTACCTGTGGGTTACACGGATTCAGATTTCCAATCGGACAAGGACAACAGTAAATCCACCTCGGGTTATGTATTTACTCTTGGAGGAGGAGCCATAGTATGGAGGAGTATTAAGCAGTAATGCGTTTTTTACTCCACCATGGAAGTTGAATATGTAGCAGCCTCTGAGGCAGCTAAGGAAGTTGTATGGCTCAGGAACTTCGTGTTGGACTTAGATGTGATTCCTGGTTTGCTCAAGTCAATCACAATTTATTGTGATAATAGTGGTGCAGTTGCAAACTCGAAGGAACCACGAGCCCATAAGACAAGTAAACACATTGAGCGCAAGTACCACCTGATACGAGACATAGTGAAAAGAGGGGAGGTTGTTGTCTCTAAGATTGCATAAGAGGATAACCTAGCTGATCCTTTCACTACGGGCCTTCTGACGAAACCTTTTGAGAGGCATGTCGAAGGAATGGGGCTTAGATGCATGTCAGTAGATATGGCAGCATAGTCTTTAGTATAAGTGGGAGATTGTTAGATTGTATACTAAAAGTCTTGCTTTTTGTATGAACAATGTTTAGACAATTTATTTGAAATGAGAATCATGTGATCAAACGTTTTACATAATTATTTATAAATTGTTGCAAAAATCCATTTACTTTATACTGTAGATAATGTGGTGTGTGGCATAACACAGAAGATCATGTTATCGGCTCCTTATAAAGTATGAACAGATATTCACAACCGAGATAGAAAGGGACTATCTATCGGTATGGTTGTAGTGCTATTTGGCATTAGTCTGTCTTGACTATAAAATTTTATTAGTGCACTTTCTGTATATTGAATAGGACCGCCGTTGAGATCGTTTGGTTTATACTGACTAAATAATAGAACTTGATCTCTGTTATTATGTAAGTTCGTACTAATAATCCCTATACAATAACCTCGACACGTAAGCCAGTATTTATTTTCTTGATTCATCAATGGGTGAGATTTAATTATTATATTAATATTCTTGGTGAGTCGGGAGATAATATTATCTCTATGGTGTGCTGTTGATTGTAGAAGGAATCTTTGTCCTAATGGAATTGGTTGATGATGTCCCCTTGAGGAGCTCATAATGATTATTATGCCCTGCAGGTGGATTTATTCCGGCATGATAATAAGGTTGAGTGGTACAAATCTCGGTAAATATATTAATTAATGGAGTTGTCAGTAACTTAATTAATTTATGGGCATTGAATCTTAAACACGGAAAGATTAACGGGCTCATAATAAGAAGGAACCTATAACGTAATTTGGGATTAGGGTGGCCGTTCAATAATATTTCTTCAGTGGACTAATTTATTATTATTGGACTTAAGTATAAGTTTTGGGCTAAACTTGGATGCTTAAGCCCAATGGGAGGTCCAAACCCTAATTTCTCCTCCTGGTCCCTGTTGTAGCCTATATATATATAGCCAATCTTAGCAGCCTGGTAACCTAATACACACGCCTAAAATCGTGAGTTTGAGGAGAACTGCAGATTGAGATGGTGATGAGTGTGTAAATTCACAAGTTTGGCGTTATGTTTTGTGCTAGTTTTGGAGAGTTTTGATGTGGAAATAGGTGGAAAACCTATACCTATTGTGAAATAGCATGAATCAGGTGTTAGTGGAGCTATTTGAGTGTTTTCTTAGCAAAAACGGAGTGAAAGAGCCAAGAATCGAAGAGACGGAGTCGAAGCCACGCGAACCGCCCAAGAAGTAGGTGGGTTTGACCTGGCTGGAGGAGGGTTCGACCTCTCCAGCAGGTCGAACCAACGTTGCTGGACAATACAGAGATGGGTTCGACCACGACTCAGTTGGTTCGACCTGGCCATCAGGTCGAACCATGGTCGAACCAGTTTGCAAGAAGGAGGATTCGACCACGGCGTTGGAGTTCGACTTGCCCGTTGGTCGAATCGGGAGCAAGAGTTGTCCAGTGCTGAGGTTCGACCTGGGGTTCGACCAAGACCAAAGTGGTTCGACCTGTCCAGAAGGTCGAACCTGTGCAGAATTCTTCCAGTAGCGGGGTTCGACCTGGGGTTCGACCTGTGGCTCGGGGTTCGACCTGCTTGACGTGGTCGAACCTGTGTGCGAGAACTTACCTTATCCAGATTTTCGAGGCCGAAACGCGTGAGATCACTTAGAAAGCCCATTCCAAGCCATAGAGACGTGATTACAAGTATAAAAGGAGGCTCATACAGAGAATAGAGAGCTTTTGATCGTCAATCGTAGGAGAGACAAGAGTAGAGGTGGTGATCCATTCGGAGAGCAGTGACAGAGGTTCGCTGAAGGTTCAAGTAAGAATGATTCATCTAACCATGATTGTTCCAGATCAATCATGGGCTAGAACCACCTTGGTAGTTCTAGGGTTATGAAAGTTTCATGATGTAATTCGTGTTTCGTGTGTAAAACTCCGTACAACACTACCTGTGGTTTGTTTTATATAAGATTGCATATTTAATCCATACTCATAGTCGTTTTGTGCATCAATGATCGTTGTGTAGAGTCTGAATACATGACATGGTTATTGATTGAGTGCGTTCACTACTGAGCAGGGTTTATCGTTATAATTCTAAGTGAAGGGATTCCGAAGTATTATTAGAACTGTCTTATATGAATATTCATGAATTGAATTGAATTCGGGTTGATGAATAGGATGAAGAGTATAACTTTATAGTACCTAAAAAGGGAGATCAAATCGGGTTAGATTCTAGACGTAGAAGATAATTGATTATGATAGTACCTAGAAAGGGGGGTGAAGCATATCTCTTGCTCCGATGTTATTCACACGTGTCAAGCGCATATTTACTTGTGTCTATAGAGTAAACTTGCATGGTCTAGTGATGCGTCCACAAACCACAAGGCAGAGTCGGACACCATCATACAAAAATACGAATTGCTAGTGAAACTGGATGACCCAATGAACTACCTATCATTCTTATTGATCACAACTCACTTCTCTCTACTTTTGCTATTTCTTTTGTTAATTCGATTAGAAGTTACTATCCATTAAACCTTTACAATTACCAACATAGTCTAAAATATTCTAGAAGATCACAAAATTGATATTTATCCGTCCCGTGGGTTCGATATTGTAACTTGGTCATCTTCGCGACTGCAATTGATATCCTTATACTTGAGGATTAATTTGTGTGTTGAGAAAACCCCTATCAAGTTCTTGGCGCCGCTGCCGGGGACGGCGTAAACTATCTTTTTTGTATTATTTCTAGTTTATTAGGACTATTTACCTTGTTTTGTTGTTTTCTTCCTTATTCGTTTTAGGTGTATGCTCACAAGATCAAAGAAAGGTAATCTTGAACCGTATAATCCTGAGATTGGAGCATCATCAAGAAAGAAGAAGAAGAAGAAGAGCAAAGCAAAGGCAATAGACTCAACTGAAGCTCTGAATTTTGGAGTTGAGGTTGACGAGCAGATTTCGCAAGCGATTGAGGCTACAACTGAAGTTAATTTGGAAGTAGTAACAGTCAACATGGCAGCGAATCTAGATAATCTAGCCATCCATGAGGTTTTTCAGAAATAATGGGGCTGGAAATTATGAGCTTTTAGGAGCAAGGGGAACTAACACAGCGTTTGATCTTCATCCCGCTCTTATTAGCATGATAGAAAGGAACTCCTTTTCAGGAGGGTCTTTCGAGGATCCACAGCAGCATCTGAACAAGTTCTTGGGCTATGCAAGTACTCAAAAAGACGTAGGAGAACATGAAGATGCTAGGAAGATCCTTTTGTTCAAATTCTCGCTTACTGAAAAGGCGAGAGATTGGTACGATAATATTAATGCAGCTGAGTGCACCACGTGGGAGCAATTGAAGTTAAGATTCTTGGAGAGGTATATGCCACCTTCGAAGGTGTTTAAGATGAAGCAAGATATTAACCAATTTGCTATCAGTGGAGGTGAGAAATTTCATGAAGCGTGGGATAGATTCAAGGACATGCTCAGGAAGTGTCCTCAACATGGGTTATCTAAAGCCCAATATATCAGTATATTTTATAACGGATTGGACTGTGAATCAAGAGTGCTACTTGATGCTTCTTCTAATGGAGCATTGCTTACAAAGTCATCCGTTGGGGCCGAGAGATTGTTTGAAGACATATCAATGAATTCGAGGGATTGGCCCACTGATAGAGTTAGAGGTACGTATGTTCTTGGAAAGGTAGCTCAGGTTGAACAAGCAATGGTGAAGACTAAGAGAGAGGATGAGATCGTTTCGAGCTTGTCCAATATCAACAAGATACTTGAGTCTCAACAGAAGCAGATCAGCGAGATATCCCAACGAGTGCCAATCTTGCAGCAAGAGATGATGAATAATGGAACCATCCAAGACGAATTGGAGGAAGCAAATTATGCCATGGGTCAAAGTATCCAAGGAACGAGGTACCCAAATCAAGGAAACCGGAACTACCAAGGGAACTATCGAGGGAACTTTAATAATCGTGGTCCATCTGGTAGTTATCAACAGCAACCAAGGAGGCCTGAGTTTTCATGGAGCAATACGAATAATGCAGTGCAACTTCCGATGGGTGTTGATCCGGGAGAAAAGGTGGAAGAAGGAAAGCCTGGGTTCGAGGATACTGTGAACCGGTACATGGTAAAGAATGATGAAAGAGTGAATCGCCTTGAGGCAAAGCTTGAGAAAAAGATTGATGATCACCACAGAGATTTGTCCACTCAAGTAAAAGATCTCACATTGTTGATGGGTACAATTGCAGAGAATGTGAACACATTAACTCAAACTGTAGGAAAAGGTAAGTTTCCGTCTCAGAGTATAGAGAATCCAAAGTCGTGTAATGCCATCACACTGAGGTCAGGAACGCAGTACGAGGGACCGATGAGGCCGGAATTGAAGTTGGAATTTTCTAAGCCGCGGTTCGACCAACACGAAGAGGGTTCGACCAACTCTTCAGGTCGAACCCAGGTCGAACCTCATCGGCCAGAGCACTCTGTTTTGACGCAGGAACGGTTCGACCACGATCACGAAGGTTCGACCAACTCTTCAGGTCGAACCCAGGTCGAACCGAAGGATGGAAATTATACAGTGAAGCGGTTCGACCAAAGGGGCAGTGGTTCGACCTCCAATGTTGGTCGAACCCAAGTCGAACCTCCGGAGCAGAATGAGATCAGTCTTCCAGGAGAGAGGTTCGACCAATACAGTCCTGGTTCGACCTTTCAGCCTGGTCGAACCCCAGTCGAACCTCGCCGAGATGTTTTGTTTGATGCACCTGTTGTTCCTTTTGATGTTGATGCGACTCCAGTGGTACGGAATGAGCAAAGTACAGACATAATAGCTGAGAAAAAATGGGAAAGAGCTAAGCGATTAAGAGCCGAAAAGGAGAAAGCGGAAAAGGTTGATCGTGATGAATGGGGGATTCCCAAAACAAAGATACCTCCACCGTTTCCCTACAAGCTAGTGAAGAAGGGGTTGTAAGAGAAGTTCAAGAAGTTTTCAGAGATAATGAACAAGATAAGCTTGAACATCCCTTTTTCAGAGGCAATCATGGAGATGCCATATTATGCTCGGTTCCTTAAAGACATATTGATAAAGAAGAGAAGCTTAACCGGAGTTGAAACGGTAAACTTATCTGAGAATTGTAGCTCAATTATTCAAAGGAAGTTGCCACCAAAGATGAAAGATCCGGGGAGCTTTACTATTCTTTGTGAGATCGGAAAGGGGCCAGCACGGCGAGCTTTATGCGATCTTGGGGCAAGCATCAATTTGATGCCGTTGTCCATCTTTCAGAAGCTTGGTTTGGGGGAGATGACCCCGACAACTGTTGCTCTCCAATTGGCAGATAGATCAATGACGTTTCCGAAAGGAATAGTTGAAGATGTTCTAGTAAAGGTGGAGAAGTTAGTTTTTCCTGTGGATTTCCTTGTATTAGAAATGGATGATGACAAGGATAATGTTCCTTTAATCTTGGGGAGGCCATTCCTTGCTACAGCTGGAGCTATGATAGATGTTCGGAAAGGAGAACTGAAGTTGAGAATGGGCAAAGAAGAAGTACTTTTCAACTTGGACAAAGCAATGAAAATGCCAATGGAGTCCCAACGTTATAGTATTGACGTGGTGGAGGAGATTGTGAAGGAGGATATGTCTTTGATCTTGTCAAAGGATCCTCTTGAGACATGTTTGATGGAATCTCTTACTTATCCCACTACGGAGCTTGACGGAATTTCTAACGAGGTATGTATTGAATTTCTTGAAAACTTACTTGCTTTGGGTGATGACAGGTTTGCATTAGAGAGAAATAAAGTGGAAGAAGTCAAATGGACCAGGAAGTACTTGCCTTTGGATAATGAAAACACTCCAGTGGAGAAAAGAAAAGAGGAGTTGAAACCATTGCCGGATCACTTGAAGTATGCTTTTCTTGGTGATGATGCACAATATCCGGTAATTGTATCTTCTTCCCTTAATGATGATCAACTTGAGGAGTTATTAGATGTTTTGAGGAAGTACCAGTCTGCAATAGGGTGGTCACTTGATGATTTGAAAGGTATTAGTCCTTCGTATTGTATGCATCGGATTAGGTTGTTGGATGAAGCCAAAGCTAGTGTTCAGCATCAGCGTAGGGTGAATCCCGCAATTCAAGAGGTGATAAGGAAGCAAATTCTTACGTGGTTGGATGCTGGAATTATATATCCTATTAGTGATAGTCCCCATGTGAGTCCATTGCATGTAGTTGCTAAGAAGGGGGGTATGACTGTAGTGAAAGCTGAAGATGGAGAGGCGATAGCCACGAGAATTCCTACGGGATGGCGTACATGTGTGGATTACAGGAAATTGAATGAGAACACGTGTAAGGACCACTTCCCTCTTCCATTTATGGATCAAATGTTGGATCGTCTTGCAGGGTATGAGTTCTATTGTTTCTTGGATGGATACTCGGGGTATAATCAAATCATGATTGCTCCCGAGGATCAAGAAAAGACCACTTTTACTTGCCCCTACGGGACTTTTGCTTTTAGAAAAATGCCGTTTGGATTGTGTAATGCGCCTGCTACTTTTCAGAGATGCATGATGGCGATTTTTGATGGTTTGATAGAGAAGATCATGGAAGTATTCATGGACAATTTTTCAGTCTTTGGTTCTTCTTTTGATATGTGTTTGTCTAACCTTGCTGTTGTTTTGAAAAGGTGTCAAGAAACTAATCTTGTCTTGAATTGGGAGAAGTGCCATTTCATGGTGAAGGATGGGATTGTTCTTGGGCATCATGTTTCCGCCAAGGGATTACAGGTAGACCGTGCTAAAGTGGTGGCAATTGAGAAGCTTCCACCACCGACAAATGAAAGAGGAGTGCGATCCTTCCTTGGACACGCCGGTTTTTACAGGAGATTCATTAAAGACTTCTCAAAATACTCTAAGCCCTTATCTCATTTACTTGAAAAGGATATTCCTTTTGTGTTTAATGATGAGTGTTTAACAGCTTTTCAAGTTTTGAAGGAGGCGCTTATTACTGCCCCTATCTTGATCACACCAGACTGGACGCAACCGTTTGTACTTATGTGTGATGCAAGTGATGTAGCATTGGGTGTGGTGCTTGGGCAGCTAAGGGAGAAGAAGTTCTGCGCCATTTACTACGCGAGTAAGACTTTCGATGCGGCACAAAAGAATTACACGGTAACTGAAAAGGAGTTTTTGGCTGTTGTGTATGCATTCGATAAGTTTCGTCAGTATTTGGTTGGCATGAAGACGATTGTGTATACGGATCACTCAGCGATTCGTTACTTAATGGAGAAGAAGGAGACAAAGCCTAGGATCATTAGATGGATTCTACTACTGCAGGAGTTTGACTTGGAGATTCGGGATAAGAAAGGAACATAAAATGTGTTGGCCGATCACTTGTCAAGGTTGGAGACTAGGGAGCATTGTGATAATTCTTTCGAGTATATTGAAGAGATGTTCCCTGATGAGAAGATCATGGCTGTGGCTGTTGAAGGGGCCGAGCGAGCATGTGTGGTTGCAGCGCAAGGTATGGATCCATGGTACGCGGATTATGTTAATTACATTGTCATTGGTGAAATTCCAAGGGATCTCAACCGATATCAACTTGCGAAATTTCGTAGGGATGTTGAGACATTTATATGGTATGATCCGTTTGTTTATAAGATTTGTACAGATTCTATTGTCCGAAGATGTGTACACGAGATGGAAATGGAAAGTGTGCTGGAGTTCTGCCATGCACAACCGAATGGGGGGCATTTCGGAGCGCAAAAGACTGCAGCTAAGGTACTTCAATCCGCTCTTTATTGGCCTACTTTGTTTAGAGATAGTGAGAGCTATGTGGCGTCTTGCGATAGATGCCAGCACATGTGTAATATAGGAAGGAGAGATGAGATGCCGTTGCAGCCTAGCATAGTCGTGGAGATATTTGATGTCTGGGGGATCGATTTTATGGGACCTTTTCCCCCGTCGAATGGGTTTCTCTACATTCTTCTTGCGGTGGATTATGTTTCGAAGTGGGTGGAAGCAATTCCTACTCGTGTTAATGATTCGAAAGTTGTTTTATCTTTCCTAAAGAAACATATTTTTGCCCGTTATGGAGTTCCGAGAGCATTAGTTAGTGATGGAGGTTCCCACTTCGTCAATAAATTTCTGGAGAAGGTGCTTAAGGATTATGGTGTTAGGCATAGGGTAACTACACCCTATCATCCACAAGCAAATGGGCAGGCGGAGGTTTCCAACCGTCAAGTAAAGCAGATTCTGGAGAAAGTGGTAGGAACTAATAGAAAAGATTGGGCTATGAAGCTTGATGATGTGTTATGGGGGTTCAGGACCGCTTACAAAACGGTATTAGATATGTCACCGTATCAAATTGTCTATGGGAAGCCGTGCCACTTACCCGTAGAAATCCAACACAAAGCGTTTTGGGCTTTGCGTCGCTTGAACTTGACCCTTAGGGATGTAAAGGAGTTGAGGCTAACTCACATGAATTAATTGGATGAGTTTAGGAGTCGTGCTTTCAAGAATTCAGAGATTTATAAGGAAAGAATGAAGAGGTGGCATGATTCTAAAATTAAATACAAGGAGTTCAAGCAAGGAGATGAGGTACTACTTTTTAACTCTCGTTTGAAGCTTTTTGCATGCAAGTTGAAGTCTAAGTGGACGGGACCATTCATGATTCATCGAGCCTTAGGAGGGGGGAGTTATGAGCTTATTGACAAAGATGGTGACGTTATCGCGGCGAATGGGCATCGATTGAAGCATTATAGGTCGCCGGATGATGCGTGTGTCATTTTTGATGATACCTTGTTCTGATTTGGTACCGTCGTGACTCTACGACGTTAAACATGAGCGCTTGTTGAGAGCTTACTCTTCCGTTTTATTGCTTTATTTCTTTTGTGTGAGCAAGAAATTTTTATATTTAAGATGCTTACTAATCGGCAATTACATCTCTTTTCAAACTTAGTTTCGACTTACGTTTTACTAAGTTTGGGGGGGAGTGTGATGTTATTACCTCATTGAAGCATTAAGAGAATAATCTTTTCTTTGTATTGTTTGTTAGGGGAATTGGTTTTTGCGGCCATGTTGAAATTTTAATCGATTTTGATGTGACGATTTTTTACAATTTGCCTAATGTTCAGTGGGTTTTGGTTGTGTTTTCTTATACGGAGATACTCATGAATGATATTATGTGGAACAATTTCTGAAGTTGTGCTCTAGATTGTACCTAATGAGGTTGTGTTGAAGCTTGAAGTATGTAGTGAATGAAGAACACTCAGTTTTGGAAATCAGGAGCTAAGTTCGACCAAGTCTAGCAGTGGTTCGACCAGAGCCAGAGGTCGAACAAAAGCAGAGGAAGTCGAACCGGCGTTGAAAGTTATCCAGAGAGGAGGTTCGACCAAAACCATAGTGGTTCGACCTGAACATGAGGTCGAACCTATGGTCGAACCTGTCAGTCGGAAGCACTCTGTTTTCCAGAAGAGGGGTTCGACCAATTCAAGAAAGGTTCGACCTGTTTAGCAAGTCGAACCCCTGGTCGAACCAAGAAGATTGTTTGTCCAGAAGAGAGGTTCGACCTCGCCATCCATGGTTCGACCAATACAGGTGGTCGAACCCGAGGTCGAACCAAGCCAGGTACGCTTTTTAAGTTCAAATTTTCAGAGGGGTTCGATCACTTTTTCGAAACACCAAACCTCGAACCCTCTTCGAACCTCTACACCCTTGCACAAATTCTTCAATTACACTTGATTTCGCACCGATTACACAACATTACACCGTGAATTATCGATTTGGTCGCGGATTTGGGCGGATTTCGTCGCGAGTTAGGGCTGAAATCGCGTTTTTGGGTGTTTTGTGTTTTCGATCGGTTTTTCACCATGGGCAAGTCACAAGGTACGTTTTTTCCAACTCAATTACTCTAGGATTGAAGGTTTAGGTAAGCAATTTGATGTGAAATAGAGAATTGATGTTGGGTATGGTTGAATTTCATGGTGAATGTTGATATTTTGATTGGTTTCATATGAATTCTTATTTCTTGGATTGTGGTTGATTGATTAATGATAGAACTTGGATTTTTATGTGAATTAATCAAGGATATAGAATATACCATAGAATGAGCATGTTGATTTGGTTTGAAATTGATGAAATTGAAGTAGTTCATGGAGGAAAGCATGTTGAATTTTTGATTGAATTGCTTGAATTGCTTAATGCATGTTTGTTGGTTATGTTTTGATGATTAAAGAAGGTATAATTGAAGATGTTTTGAAAATGTTGAATAAGCAAGAGGTGTTGAGATGATAGTTTATATGAATATGCATTGATGCTTGAAGTCTTGAGTAGAGTATGTGATGTGCTAGTACAATACTTGCTTTCTTGTCTTGTTGGTTGGATTGAAGTATTTGTTTATAGGAAAGGGACAAGTATCAAGCAAAGGAAAAGGAAAAGCAGAGGAGGAGAGATCAAAGAAGAGGCATGACAGGCCTTCAAACTTGGACAAAGTGACAAGAAAACTGAGGCTACAAGACCGTTTACCTGATAACTTCAAGATTAGGATGCAAGGTTGGGATGAGATTAAAGAGAAGTGGGAAGAAGTTTCAGATAAGATAGCTCGCACTCGATACCAAGATGATGAAGCGATGAGGATAATGAGAATAGGGGATGATATATTTTGGATGTTTGATCAAGTAGGGATCCGAAGATTCATGGAGTTGAAGAGGCCGACGTACTTCCATGTTACAGCGGAAGTGGTTTGTTCGTTTGAGATGGAGAAGGACCCGCTTGGATACCCCTATCAGTGTACGTTTCAGCTTGGTGGAGTGAGTAGGAGATGGACGTCTGAGGATTTCAACGAGCTGTTTGAGACACCTTTGGAGATCCCTCGTTTAGAAAGTGCTGCATTCAGTGTAAAGCGATTTTGGAGGGAGATCACGGGGGAGATTCGTGATTACAAGACTAGACAGGCTCGTGCTTCCGCAATAAAAAACCCTGTCTTGAGGTACATGGACCGCATCCTGAGCAACACGTTGTTCGCCCGCTCGGAGGGCAGTGTTGTGTCTAGAGGAGAGTTATATGCCTTGTGATGTATGTTGCATGGAGTAAAGTTCAACGTTGGAGCCTATTTTATTGCGCAGCTGAATCGATTCAAGACCATTGGTTTTCAAAAGGTGAATATTGGAGGGTTATTGACGATTTTGGCTGAGCATTACAACTTGGACCTCACCGGCATTACACCAGTAGAAGGAGAACCCGATTTGATTATGAGCACGTGCGCGAAGGGAGGGTTTGCCCATTTTAGAAATGGAGATTGGTTTTTCACGAGAGGTGTCAAGCCTTTTGAATTTATGTTCCCCTTCGACGTTGGCAACTTGACAACTATTCGGGAAGCAAGGAATAGACTAATGAATTCTCTAAGACACACCGCTTTATCCGTGGCAGCAAAGTCGGGTGGTGATTGGAGAGCGGTAGCACAGATGTGTGCTGAGGGAAGGATGGCTGAGTTACAGCAAATTGTTGATCGAGGAGAGTTCCGTCCACCTCAGCCACAACAGTCTGAAGAGGAGGATCAGGTAGAGGAGCAGCCGGAGATGGAGATTCCCGAAGGAGAGCAGCATGATGCGCCTCAGCATGCTCCAGGACCGCAGCAGCGGCGAGCAGTTCCAGGTACTCGGGAGCAGCTTCGCTTGATTCATGAGCAGCTGATCGCGGTGGTAGCTGCACAGCAAGAGACGAACAGGCAACTCGAACTCGCTAACGCCAACTACGCCACGCTGAACGAAAGGTACTCTGCCTTGGATGAGCGTGTTGGTAGAGTGAGTAGTCGAGTAGATATGATGGACAAACACATTACCAGTCTGTGTCGAGCTGTGGAAAGTAGAATGGATGAGGATGACGATGATGATGAGGATGATGATGCTCCTAGGGAGTAGTTTCAGGTTTTCTTTTGGTTTCTCCGATTCATCTTATCTCCCATTTTTCTTTTTATTTTTACAGATTGGGGTGTGATTCATGTGTGAGTGGAATGTACTTGATATAGTTGATCTTGTATCGTTGCTCTGTATATGGGTTATTGATTATGTGCATTCATATGTTTACGTTTTTATTTTCATTTGGAAAGAGCATGAATAATTTGTTAAGTATATGGAATTCATGAGGAATTGATTTTGATTATGTGCTATGAGGAGTATTAGGAATTGATTATCTATGTGAGGATTTGAGCCTTTATCATGATTAATCATGATAGTTTATTCTTGAGAGAATCATTCATATGAACGTATTCTAGAACTTGGCTTGGAGTCTTGTGTGAAACTTACAATTGATGAAATATTAGGATATGATCTTAGGCCATTTTTGATTAATTGAGTCACTTAGCCAAATTTCACCTTTCCTAATGATCTTATAAATCTTTGGTAGCCCTGTTTGAGCCTTTTAAAAGCTTTTTCTTTGGCAAGCCAAATATACGAGCTTTAATTACCTTATTTGAGCTTTGAAAATACCCTATCCATTGGTAGAGAGAATAAGGTGAATGAGTGTGGAAGAAACAAAGGGAAGATGGAATGAGGTTCAGTAAAAAGTGCATGGTTAAATCTTGTTAGGGATAGTGCCTGAAATTGGTACCCCGAATTGCTTATACATGGGGCTTGAAGTTTCTAAGGAACAGCCGGACGATGTTCGAGAAGGGTAGTGCCTATAACTGGTACCCGAGCAATTAAAAGAAGAATGATGTTGATGCAATGAAGAGAAGGAAAATTGATAATTGCAAGTGCAAGAGAAGAATTGGAGGAGAATTTGAAGGCGAATGAGGAATCAAGAACCTCCAAGGTAACTCTCTATGATTAGCCATAATATAGTGGGCATGACCAATTAAAGAAATTATCGAACCACAGGGAGGAAGGTACTAGAGTTTAAGCGATCTCAAGTTTATCGTGATTTTATAAGGACGACGGAAGAGAGGATAGGAGCAAATGAATGCAATTATGCTAAAGCAAGAAATAAAGATAAAATGAATGCAAAGATAAAAGGGTTCCAAATGATGCAAGGATGAGATTAACAACAATCATGGCATAGATAATTAAGTAATTATGCAATTAATTCTAATCTCTCATGGACAAGGTATAGAAGCGATCACTAATTCCACCTAAACTCTCTCTCGAGATGGATAGGATGTAGGCCCTCAACAAGGCTCCCAAACGCACATAGGATCGAGACAATAGCAAACACCTCCCACTAGGTACTAATTACTCTATGAGTTCCCTAATTAGGTACTAAATCATAAGCAATATTCCCTTTTAAGGTACTATGAATTCACTAATTGTTTGGGTCTCCTCATTTAATCAACCAACCTCTCGATTAAGCTAATCAAATGTTCTATCAAAGGGTTCTAAATCTAGAAGGATATCTCTATCTCATTCTAAATTAATGCACATGAAGTGTATGATGAAATGATTCAATGAACTATCCTAAACACATAATTGATTTCTCAATCTAATCACATGCCCATGACAATTAATCACACAAATCATCATATACATCAAGCAATCAACAATCAATGATAGAAATAACACAAAGCCCATTCAAGATTAAAATCAATTTGCATAAAAAACTAAATTATCCAACACCAATCATGGAGCTAATCTCACAAAGGAGATTAGCCTCTCATATCCATAAGAAAATTAACATAGACATTAAGATCCTTACAAAACATGATCAATCTATAAATAAATGCACAAAAATTAGAATTAGATTCCCCCTTTGAAGTGCTTCAATGGAGATCTCCTTCTTCTTCTTGTGATCTCACTCTCCCTTGCTTCCTTGATCACTTGGATGGTGGATTTGATGGAGGGGATCAAGTGTAGATGGGTGGATGAAGAATGGATGAAGATGATGGTGGAAAATGGAAGAAATGGTGTGTGAGGTGTGTGTGGAAGGGGTGGTGGAAATCGGATTTTTCTATAAAATATGAATGGAGGGGTATTTATACCCTTTTGGGCCTTCTAGAAGGATTCTGATTTTTTTCTGATCCAAGACACGACACGAGTCATGTGGCGCAACACGGCCATAAGGTGCCCGTGTTGCGTGAACTGATGCTCCCGCACGGCCATCGCTTACAGGCCCGTGTTGGCTACACGGGTCGTGTGCTGCAACACGAGTCGAGCTCCGCAACACGGCCAAGTGGTGGTCGTGTTGGATGAATAGATGTTACCGCACGGCCATTCTGGACAGGCCCGTGCTAGCTACACGAGTCGTGCACTGCGACACGGCTCGTGCCACCGACACGGCCAGTCGTGTTGCTGCTGCCCTGATTCCTTCACTGTTTTGGCTCGTTCTCCCTCGTTTCAACTCCAAATTGAGATCCGCTTTTTCCTACATCTTCCTTATCATATTTAGCATCAAATAAAAAGTGAAAATAGTAGGTTTAAGCTCATTCACACACATTTCCATGAAAACACAAAACACAACCAAATAACACATAAAATACGGATAAAATAATACGAAAACACATATAAAAAGACACTAAAATCTAGGTGAAAATATCACTCATCACACCCCCAAACTTAAAGTGTTGTGCGTCCCCGCACAACGAAAATGATAAACCAAGGAGAGTGATTTTCACCTAGGAAAAGACTAAACGAACATAAGTAACAACACATCATTAGCAACAAGAATTACAAATTATGCTAAGGCATCCTACAACATTAAACTCATAACATGAAAAATTAACAAGTTCAATCTAAAGAGAATAAAAGTGTAATATAGTCCCTTTTAGTCCAAGCCTCACATAGGTTATAAATTTCACTCAACACTCTTTAAAGTAGGTAAATCAACACTCATCAATCGATTGGCTTGACTCGCTATAAGCTTGCTCGTGGACTACATTCACAAACCACCAAAGTTTTCATTAGTGATCAAAAAGGTCTTACATTAAGGATGTAATGATAGGCTCTTTGGTAGGGTATGGAAGATATGGATAATAGTGACTAAGCAAGTGTAAGTAATCGAAGAGATGGCCAATTTCTCCAACTTCTCCACTTTTCTTTCTTCCTTTCTTGTCTTTGGCACTCACAAGCTCTACTCATCAACTTTCCTTGGATTTCTTGAGCTTCTTATGATTCATGCTTCCTTCTTTGGATTTTTAAGTACTTGAGCATATTATTGTTGCTTTGCTCATATTTATTGTTTTGAGGTTGCATGTGCATTCTTCATTTTGCTCTTTTCATCCTTTTTCTTACTTGTTACCATTTCCTTTCCTTTCTTTTTTTGTTATCTCATCAAACCTTACTAGCTACCATCTCCTCAATCACCCACACAAATGGTATATATGTAAGGCTTAAGTGGGTAATCATGGCTTGTAATGTGCTTATATCACAATAAATAGGCTTTAAAGCTCAAAGTGGTTGACTAGGGATGATGTTCATGGTAGGGAAATATATGGTAATGACTATAATAACAAGGATGGCCTTAGATCATGTCACTAATCTCCACAAATTGGGCTCGTTCCTATAGTCCTTGAGCAAATTCTAGCTTATCAAACACAACCAATCCTCTCATGAAGAAAAATACCATGTATGCACGGTTGAGGCTCAAACGCTCACAAGCTTGTGCTCGGACCTTAAGAAACTTATTACACCACATCCATCTCAAAATTGAACAAGTTAAGTAAAACATGTCACAATTCGAAAGTGTAGAGATTCTTAATCATAACTTGTCATCACTTACTACCACAACATATCACCACTCATGTTCAAAAATGACTCACAACATCCCAAAAATAATCCACCAAACACTCCCTAAACAAGAATAAAAATGCACACGAAACATAAAATAAAGACTCAACAAACAAGAAATAACCAAAAACACATAACATGCAAGAATAAAAATCACCATCATAAAACAATGAAGCACGCATTCAAATCATCCATAACAATGTAAGCTCACAATCATCCCAACCTTTATTGAAAAGGAAATCCTAACTTACGAAAATAAACATCCCAAAAACATAACACATAAAGTAGCATGCTAATCACATCAATACACATCAAAATATGTCAAGCAACTAGAAGTGATAAGGTGTAGAATACTCCCTCAATGGGCATTTGGTAAAGAAAATGTTAGCTCCAAGCTCCATTCGTGCTTCCAATACCTTTCACTCATGCTCAAACACTTAACAAACACCGTTAGCTCAACAATTGCATTTAACAAATATGGACTATCATGCACTTCAACACCACCAATCATACCAAAATCAAACCAAACTCATGAGAAAAATTTTAAAATTAGCTCAAAAATACGAAAAGTATATGCTTTCAAGACAAAGTATGTCACACCACGCCATATCCCCCCAAACTTAAATTGAAACAAGAGTTTCGAGGTAAGTTTGCAAAAAGTGGTGTGACTTACTTTCACACTTCAAATCAAGCACTTATCGTTTGTCCAATACACATTCTCCTCATGAACACAATCAATCTACATGCCAAAAATGCAAACAAACAAATCCATCAACCTTATTGAAAGCATTAAATAAAGCAATAAAAGGTAATGATGAGTTGCCTCCCATCTAGCGCTAAGTTTAACGTCTTCAAGCCGGACGATAGTCTTTAGCTCATGGTGGTCTTGAATAGTCCTTAGGCACTATCATAGGTTTCTTCTTGAAGTAGTGCCTTGTGCTCTCCCGTTCAACCACTAGAACGGTTCCCTTCTTATTAAATAGCTCAAGTAATTGGTCTCCGAAGGCGTTCTTCACAAGGAATGGCCCTTTCCACTTGTTCCACTTTTTCCATGGGGCTTTATATGCATTTTGAACTTCAACCACATCCCCCGGTAAGAATTCGGGCATTGACAAGTGTTGTTGTCCTCTTGCAACCTTTTTCCTACAATCACCAAACAAATTTTTATCAATAAAATCATGAAAGTTCTTAAGAGAATTTGAAATTTCAATAGAATGAGAAGGTTTAGGCTTGTGGGGAGTGAAATCCATGATCTTAGTTTCCGGAGACTTCTTTTCTTCCATAAGGGCATGAATCTCTTCTCGATTTTGATGTTTTACTTTCTCAACCATCTCTTCAAGAGACTCGACAAATTTATTGAATTCCTCCGTCAACTCTTCTTTCAACTTTGTAGCTTTCACCCACTTAGGCACCCTTTCTCTCTTTTCCTTCATAACCTCATCAACCCCCAAACTATCCTCTTTTCGATCTTTAATAGAGGAAGAAGGCTTGTTGTTCTCAACGGTGGATACAACTTGACTAACTTGGTGCTCAATGGAATCCAATCTAGCACCGAATGCTACTATTGCACTTGTCACCATGTCACACCAATTTCCGATTCGATCCATCCACATTTCATTAAACTTACTCTCCTTCTCTATGCGATCCATAACCATTTCAAACATCTTTTCTCCAAACATTGCTATGTGGTCACTTTGGGTGGAATAAGAGGTGTTGGAGTCTTGAAAATTTCCCCATAGATGTGGTTGATTTCCTTCTTGATGACTAGAAAAATTTCCTTGAAAAACATCTTCCACACCTTGAGGGTATACTTGATGACTCATTTGATGAGGAACTCCAAAATCTCCATAACCTTGTTGTAGGAATTGCATATCTTGTACTCCATAATCCGGTTGCAAATTAGGTTCACCATTTGGCATTTGAAATCTTTGAAAATTTCCTTGTGTGTTCATAACGGAATGAACACTTCTATTCACCATATCTCGAAGAGTATCCATGTAGCTCATATTTTTGGGGTTGCTCTCCTTCTTCTTCCTTCTCAAGGTATGCACCTATAAAAGAAAGAAAAATTAGAACAAAATTTTCCAAAGCAAATATAAGATGCAAAAATAAAAAAAAAATATCCTTATTAAGACCACTCTAAACAATCCTTCGTCAAACTACTAGCGACCGTTACCTCCCCGGCAACGGCGCCATTTGATTGTTTGCCTATTTTTATAGCACTCACGAGCAAGAATACTCGATCGTTGTAGTAGTATATCCCAAGAAAAATTATCAATCCATAAAGGAGTTATGTTCGGACTAGCAAAATACGTGAGCTCATGTTCATTGTTGTTTTTGTAAAGATGATCGGGGGTTTGGAGATTTGATTAACAACTAAAACAAGTAACAAGTCAATAACAATATCAAATAAGTAGAATGACAAGAATAGAAAATGGGTGCTAAAGTTCAAGTATGGAAAGACATGGGATTAGAAACATCCAAGCACACTCGATTCATATTATCATGCAAACGGAATTCAACTCAATTGATGTAGACTAAGGGTGATCACGATTGTATCCTAAGCTCCCTTTCGGGTTACAAAGGTTGTTGATCCATTTTAGACTCCCAAAAGCACTTAAGATCAAAGCCCAACATTAACCCCTTCCATCTAGGTACTAGTTAGATTAAACTCTCCCTTTTTGTGTACTAAGGCCAACGAATGGATTGGTTCCCCTCATTGAATTCAAATATCCTTTCGGTCAAACCCAAACTCAATGTCTAATCATGCCTTCCTAATACTATAGAGGGTCGTTTCCGTCTCACTCCAAGCAATACATACATGATCATCATAATAGCATTTAATTACCACAAATAATCCATTGATCAACAATCCATTAAACCAATAAACATTCATGAATAACAAACCATGCCATCACAATATCAAGACAATTAAACTCCATGAATAGAAATCAACATCAATTAAATCAAAAACCAATTTAATCCACATGATAATATAAATCTAATATGCTCTTCATATTCCTAATCCCACTAGAGGGATTAGCCTATCATAGTAAAAGTAACAAAACAATTAAATGATTCATTACAATTACCCATAGTCTAAGATCTAAAGAAATACAAAATGAATGGATTCTTCCCTATCAATTTCTTGAAGAGAATCTTCTATTCTTCTTGATCTCCACCTCTAGCTCTTGATTCCTTGAGATCTCTCACACCCAATGGAAGGGATGAAGTTTTGATGGAGAATTAATGGAGATGATGAAGATGGATCAAAATGGATGAAGGTGGATGAAGATGATGGTGGGAAATGGAAGAAATGGTGTGTGAGGTGTGTGTAGATGATAGGATTTTCGGATTCTCCTGCCAATTGTTGAATAAAGGGGTATTTATACCCCTATGGAGGCTTCTAGAAGGATCTGGAAATTTCTGCAGGAAAATACCCGGCACGAGTCGTGCTCTGCAACACGGCCACGAGGTGGCCGTGTTGTATCTTCTGATGCTGCCGCACGGCCTCGCCTTACAGGGCCGTGTTACGCAACACGGCTCGTGTGCTAGATATAGTGGGCATGACCAATTAAAGAAATTATCGAACCACAGGGAGGAAGGTACTAGAGTTTAAGCGATCTCAAGTTTATCGTGATTTTATAAGGACGACGGAAGAGAGGATAGGAGCAAATGAATGCAATTATGCTAAAGCAAGAAATAAAGATAAAATGAATGCAAAGATAAAAGGGTTCCAAATGATGCAAGGATGAGATTAACAACAATCATGGCATAGATAATTAAGTAATTATGCAATTAATTCTAATCTCTCATGGACAAGGTATAGAAGCGATCACTAATTCCACCTAAACTCTCTCTCGAGATGGATAGGATGTAGGCCCTCAACAAGGCTCCCAAACGCACATAGGATCGAGACAATAGCAAACACCTCCCACTAGGTACTAATTACTCTATGAGTTCCCTAATTAGGTACTAAATCATAAGCAATATTCCCTTTTAAGGTACTATGAATTCACTAATTGTTTGGGTCTCCTCATTTAATCAACCAACCTCTCGATTAAGCTAATCAAATGTTCTATCAAAGGGTTCTAAATCTAGAAGGATATCTCTATCTCATTCTAAATTAATGCACATGAAGTGTATGATGAAATGATTCAATGAACTATCCTAAACACATAATTGATTTCTCAATCTAATCACATGCCCATGACAATTAATCACACAAATCATCATATACATCAAGCAATCAACAATCAATGATAGAAATAACACAAAGCCCATTCAAGATTAAAATCAATTTGCATAAAAAACTAAATTATCCAACACCAATCATGGAGCTAATCTCACAAAGGAGATTAGCCTCTCATATCCATAAGAAAATTAACATAGACATTAAGATCCTTACAAAACATGATCAATCTATAAAGAAATGCACAAAAATTAGAATTAGATTCCCCCTTTGAAGTGCTTCAATGGAGATCTCCTTCTTCTTCTTGTGATCTCACTCTCCCTTGCTTCCTTGATCACTTGGATGGTGGATTTGATGGAGGGGATCAAGTGTAGATGGGTGGATGAAGAATGGATGAAGATGATGGTGGAAAATGGAAGAAATGGTGTGTGAGGTGTGTGTGGAAGGGGTGGAAATCGGATTTTTCTATAAAATATGAATGGAGGGGTATTTATACCCTTTTGGGCCTTCTAGAAGGATTCTGATTTTTTTCTGATCCAAGACACGACACGAGTCGTGTGGCGCAACACGGCCATAAGGTGCCCGTGTTGCGTGAACTGATGCTCCCGCACGGCCATCGCTTACAGGCCCGTGTTGGCTACACGGGTCGTGTGCTGCAACACGAGTCGAGCTCCGCAACACGGCCAAGTGGTGGTCGTGTTGGATGAATAGATGTTGCCGCACGGCCATTCTGGACAGGCCCGTGCTAGCTACACGAGTCGTGCACTGCGACACGGCTCGTGCCACCGACACGGCCAGTCGTGTTGCTGCTGCCCTGATTCCTTCACTGTTTTGGCTCGTTCTCCCTCGTTTCAACTCCAAATTGAGATCCGCTTTTTCCTACATCTTCCTTATCATATTTAGCATCAAATAAAAAGTGAAAATAGTAGGTTTAAGCTCATTCACACACATTTCCATGAAAACACAAAACACAACCAAATAACACATAAAATACGGATAAAATAATACGAAAACACATATAAAAAGACACTAAAATCTAGGTGAAAATATCACTCATCACACCCCCAAACTTAAAGTGTTGTGCGTCCCCGCACAACGAAAATGATAAACCAAGGAGAGTGATTTTCACCTAGGAAAAGACTAAACGAACATAAGTAACAACACATCATTAGCAACAAGAATTACAAATTATGCTAAGGCATCCTACAACATTAAACTCATAACATGAAAAATTAACAAGTTCAATCTAAAGAGAATAAAAGTGTAATATAGTCCCTTTTAGTCCAAGCCTCACATAGGTTATAAATTTCACTCAACACTCTTTAAAGTAGGTAAATCAACACTCATCAATCGATTGGCTTGACTCGCTATAAGCTTGCTCATGGACTACATTCACAAACCACCAAAGTTTTCATTAGTGATCAAAAAGGTCTTACATTAAGGATGTAATGATAGGCTCTTTGGTAGGGTATGGAAGATATGGATAATAGTGACTAAGCAAGTGTAAGTAATCGAAGAGATGGCCAATTTCTCCAACTTCTCCACTTTTCTTTCTTCCTTTCTTGTCTTTGGCACTCACAAGCTCTACTCATCAACTTTCCTTGGATTTCTTGAGCTTCTTATGATTCATGCTTCCTTCTTTGGATTTTTAAGTACTTGAGCATATTATTGTTGCTTTGCTCATATTTATTGTTTTGAGGTTGCATTTGCATTCTTCATTTTGCTCTTTTCATCCTTTTTCTTACTTGTTACCATTTCCTTTCCTTTCTTTTTTTGTTATCTCATCAAACCTTACTAGCTACCATCTCCTCAATCACCCACACAAATGGTATATATGTAAGGCTTAAGTGGGTAATCATGGCTTGTAATGTGCTTATATCACAATAAATAGGCTTTAAAGCTCAAAGTGGTTGACTAGGGATGATGTTCATGGTAGGGAAATATATGGTAATGACTATAATAACAAGGATGGCCTTAGATCATGTCACTAATCTCCACAAATTGGGCTCGTTCCTATAGTCCTTGAGCAAATTCTAGCTTATCAAACACAACCAATCCTCTCATGAAGAAAAATACCATGTATGCACGGTTGAGGCTCAAACGCTCACAAGCTTGTGCTCGGACCTTAAGAAACTTATTACACCACATCCATCTCAAAATTGAACAAGTTAAGTAAAACATGTCACAATTCAAAAGTGTAGAGATTCTTAATCATAACTTGTCATCACTTACTACCACAACATATCACCACTCATGTTCAAAAATGACTCACAACATCCCAAAAATAATCCACCAAACACTCCCTAAACAAGAATAAAAATGCACACGAAACATAAAATAAAGACTCAACAAACAAGAAATAACCAAAAACACATAACATGCAAGAATAAAAATCACCATCATAAAACAATGAAGCACGCATTCAAATCATCCATAACAATGTAAGCTCACAATCATCCCAACCTTTATTGAAAAGGAAATCCTAACTTACGAAAATAAACATCCCAAAAACATAACACATAAAGTAGCATGCTAATCACATCAATACACATCAAAATATGTCAAGCAACTAGAAGTGATAAGGTGTAGAATACTCCCTCAATGGGCATTTGGTAAAGAAAATGTTAGCTCCAAGCTCCATTCGTGCTTCCAATACCTTTCACTCATGCTCAAACACTTAACAAACACCGTTAGCTCAACAATTGCATTTAACAAATATGGACTATCATGCACTTCAACACCACCAATCATACCAAAATCAAACCAAACTCATGAGAAAAATTTTAAAATTAGCTCAAAAATACGAAAAGTATATGCTTTCAAGACAAAGTATGTCACACCACGCCATATCCCCCCAAACTTAAATTGAAACAAGAGTTTCGAGGTAAGTTTGCAAAAAGTGGTGTGACTTACTTTCACACTTCAAATCAAGCACTTATCGTTTGTCCAATACACATTCTCCTCATGAACACAATCAATCTACATGCCAAAAATGCAAACAAACAAATCCATCAACCTTATTGAAAGCATTAAATAAAGCAATAAAAGGTAATGATGGGTTGCCTCCCATCTAGCGCTAAGTTTAACGTCTTCAAGCCGGACGATAGTCTTTAGCTCATGGTGGTCTTGAATAGTCCTTAGGCACTATCATAGGTTTCTTCTTGAAGTAGTGCCTTGTGCTCTCCCGTTCAACCACTAGAACGGTTCCCTTCTTATTAAATAGCTCAAGTAATTGGTCTCCGAAGGCGTTCTTCACAAGGAATGGCCCTTTCCACTTGTTCCACTTTTTCCATGGGGCTTTATATGCATTTTGAACTTCAACCACATCCCCCGGTAAGAATTCGGGCATTGACAAGTGTTGTTGTCCTCTTGCAACCTTTTTCCTACAATCACCAAACAAATTTTTATCAATAAAATCATGAAAGTTCTTAAGAGAATTTGAAATTTCAATAGAATGAGAAGGTTTAGGCTTGTGGGGAGTGAAATCCATGATCTTAGTTTCCGGAGACTTCTTTTCTTCCATAAGGGCATGAATCTCTTCTCGATTTTGATGTTTTACTTTCTCAACCATCTCTTCAAGAGACTCGACAAATTTATTGAATTCCTCCGTCAACTCTTCTTTCAACTTTGTAGCTTTCACCCACTTAGGCACCCTTTCTCTCTTTTCCTTCATAACCTCATCAACCCCCAAACTATCCTCTTTTCGATCTTTAATAGAGGAAGAAGGCTTGTTGTTCTCAACGGTGGATACAACTTGACTAACTTGGTGCTCAATGGAATCCAATCTAGCACCGAATGCTACTATTGCACTTGTCACCATGTCACACCAATTTCCGATTCGATCCATCCACATTTCATTAAACTTACTCTCCTTCTCTATGCGATCCATAACCATTTCAAACATCTTTTCTCCAAACATTGCTATGTGGTCACTTTGGGTGGAATAAGAGGTGTTGGAGTCTTGAAAATTTCCCCATAGATGTGGTTGATTTCCTTCTTGATGACTAGAAAAATTTCCTTGAAAAACATCTTCCACACCTTGAGGGTATACTTGATGACTCATTTGATGAGGAACTCCAAAATCTCCATAACCTTGTTGTAGGAATTGCATATCTTGTACTCCATAATCCGGTTGCAAATTAGGTTCACCATTTGGCATTTGAAATCTTTGAAAATTTCCTTGTGTGTTCATAACGGAATGAACACTTCTATTCACCATATCTCGAAGAGTATCCATGTAGCTCATATTTTTGGGGTTGCTCTCCTTCTTCTTCCTTCTCAAGGTATGCACCTATAAAAGAAAGAAAAATTAGAACAAAATTTTCCAAAGCAAATATAAGATGCAAAAATAAAAAAAAAATATCCTTATTAAGACCACTCTAAACAATCCTTCGTCAAACTACTAGCGACCGTTACCTCCCCGGCAACGGCGCCATTTGATTGTTTGCCTATTTTTATAGCACTCACGAGCAAGAATACTCGATCGTTGAAAATAGTAGGTTTAAGCTCATTCACACACATTTCCATGAAAACACAAAACACAACCAAATAACACATAAAATACGGATAAAATAATACGAAAACACATATAAAAAGACACTAAAATCTAGGTGAAAATATCACTCATCACTCTACTAGTGTATTAAGTTACTATGACCAAATTTTCCTACCCTTTCCAAAGAGCCAACATTACAACCTAGAAACAAGTCCTTTGTGATCCTAGTGTTAATCTAATGTAAGTTGATTTCTGAGACCTTTGCCAAGCTTATGGTTACGCGTGAATATGAATTGATATGAGTGTTTATACTAGCCTATAGTGCCTCACGCACGAGTGAATGAGAGTAAAGATTTATCTTGTCAGTGAGATTACTTAGTGCTCCGAATGGTGTGTGATTAGATTGATTTTACATGAGTGACATATTTGATGCAAGTAATTCTTGTTTGATTCAATGAAGTGGCATGTGTAATATGTGTTGTACTTGATCTTGTTGAATTATACACGACTCCTGTGGTTTAAATTGGTTGCCTCGAGACGAGCAACATGTAAGTTTGGGGGTTTGATGAGTGTGTAAATTCACAAGTTTGGCGCTATGTTTTGTGCTAGTTTTGGAGAGTTTTGATGTGGAAATAGGTGGAAAACCTATACATATTGTGAAATAGCATGAATCAGGTGTTAGTGGAGCTATTTGAGTGTTTTCTTAGCAAAAACGGAGTGAAAGAGCCAAGAATCGAAGAGACGGAGTCGAAGCCACGCGAACCGCCCAAGAAGTAGGTGGGTTCGACCTGGCTGGAGGAGGGTTCGACCTCTCCAGCAGGTCGAACCAACGTTGCTGGACAATACAGAGATGGGTTCGACCACGACTCAGTTGGTTCGACCTGGCCATCAGGTCGAACCATGGTCGAACCAGTTTGCAAGAAGGAGGATTCGACCACGGCGTTGGGGTTCGACTTGCCCGTTGGTCAAATCGGGAGCAAGAGTTGTCCAGTGCTGAGGTTCGACCTGGGGTTCGACCAAGACCTAAGTGGTTCGACCTGTCCAGAAGGTCGAACCTGTGCAGAATTCTTCCAGTAGCGGGGTTCGACCTGTGGCTCGGGGTTCGACCTGCTTGACGTGGTCGAACCTGTGTGCGAGAACTTACCTTATCCGGATTTTCGAGGCCGAAACGCGTGAGATCACTTAGAAAGCCCATTCCAAGCCCTAGAGTCGTGATTACAAGTATAAAAGGAGGCTCATACAGAGAATAGAGAGCTTTTAATCGTCAATCGTAGGAGAGACAAGAGTAGAGGTGGTGATCCATTCGGAGAGCGGTGACAGAGGTTCGCTGAAGGTTCAAGTAAGAATGATTCATCTAACCATGATTGTTCCTAGATCAATCATGGGCTAGAACCACCTTGGTAGTTCTAGGGTTATGAAAGTTTCATGATGTAATTCGTGTTTCGTGTGTAAAACTCCGTACAACACTACCTGTGGTTTGTTTTATATAAGATTGCATATTTAATCCATACTCATAGTCGTTTTGTGCATCAATGATCGTTGTGTAGAGTCTGAATACATGACATGGTTATTGATTGAGTGCATTCACTACTGAGCAGGGTTTATCGTTATAATTCTAAGTGAAGGGATTCCGAAGTATTATTAGAACTGTCTTATATGAATATTCATGAATTGAATTGAATTCGGGTTGATGAATAGGATGAAGAGTATAACTTTATAGTACCTAAAAAGGGAGATCAAATCGGGTTAGATTCTAGACGTAGAAGATAATTGATTATGATAGTACCTAGAAAGGGGGTGAAGCATATCTCTTGCTCCGATGTTATTCACACGTGTCAAGCGCATATTTACTTGTGTCTATAGAGTAAACTTGCATGGTCTAGTGATACGTCCACAAACCACAAGGCAGAGTCGGACACCATCATACGAAAATACGAATTGCTAGTGAAACTGGATGACCCAATGAACTACCTATCATTCTTATTGATCACAACTCACTTCTCTCTACTTTTGCTATTTCTTTTGTTAATTCGATTAGAAGTTACTATCCATTAAACCTTTACAATTACCAACATAGTCTAAAATATACTAGAAGATCACAAAATTGATATTTATCCGTCCCGTGGGTTCGATATTGTAACTTGGTCATCTTCGCGACTACAATTGATATCCTTATACTTGAGGATTAATTTGTGTGTTGAGAAAACCCCTATCAGATGGCTTTGGTGATCGTTGCCCACACAACGTCAAAGCAAGGCTTAGGAATACGACAGGAGACCGGAAGATCGTTCGTTCTTACTGTTCATCCTCTACATCAACCTGGTGAAATGTAATTCAATTCTGCTTTTATGCTTCCGCTGCAGTAGAGTTATATGGAACCCTAACGGTTCACGCTAACCTAAAGATCCAAATGCCAACAGTCGCATGAGACCATCATATTTCTATGAACCTCTCACCTTTCCACTAGAGACTTTAATAGGCATCATGTGACATCCTCAGTGAGAACGCATATTTATATTTTCCTAAGCAGTAAAATTCAAAAACAAGATTCTTTTCTAATCATCTAATTTTGGAAAGTAAATATGTTTCTTTTAGTAAACAATAAGCGAGATAAAACCATTTGAAATTACAGAGAATCACAAATAAATATACTGATCAAATCTTCAAATTTTATCCATTTATATTGATTCCTTCAAAACAATATAAAAATAAAATTCACCGACATCTCAAGCACCGTGAGTCTGCAAGCTACGATAGTGTGGATGTTTACAAACTCGAACATTTACAAGAGAAGGTTTTACCCATGAATTTAATTTGTCAACCTAAACTCATGACAAAATAATTAATAGTCGGTTCCTCTTTAGCCATGCAAATAAAAGCAGTGACTCCGATGGGGAGGATACTTATTATTTATATCTAAGTGTACACCATTATTTGACCCCAAGTCCGCGGCCCAAGCTTATGTGCCTTACAGATGGAGAAGTACACACACGCTTGGATAACTTCCTACTGTCATCAATTATAAATTTGTATAGTGATCCGCAAATGAACTCATCCGATGGGGAGGAAGGTCTATGCCAACACGCAAGTTCATGTGCATCACATTACAAATAATAATTATTTAATGAAGTCTGTACCAGTGATCCATGAATAAACTCATCCGATGGGGAGGAAGGGCTATGCCAACACGCAAGTTTACTCACATCACTTACAAACCAATAACGGAGGCCGCAGAAATTAATTATCAATCCCCTCTCCTACTTAGTTATTTAATACCGAGAATTTTTACATGCATATAATATTCAAGAATATAATATACAACCTAGCATGCTCCTATTATGGCAAATAAGCCAGTAAATCACGGAGAACATGCATAACATATATAACAATAATTAATAAATAAATCAATTATCAACAGTTATATATTATGGCGAACTCGATTGTTCGCCACCAAGCATGAATACGGGTAACGCAGATGCGGATCAACCTCAACCACATGCCAGCCGCTCGCTACATGTGCGGAAACAGGTACCATCACCCGCCATGGATTTATAGCACTCGGCAGCTTCAACGCCTTGCTACCTGGAACCTGCTCACCGTGCACACGCCATCGGGCGCTCGCCGCCGAGCACCCAAGCCCACCATCGTGCGCGTAACACTTGGCAGCTTGTGGCATCATACAATAGCCTCCGAGCATTTGCTGCTCACCATCGTGCGAACTTCTGGCATCCATGCGGCCTGCTCCCAGCAACCGTGTGACCCACCCGACGATAAGTCTGCCGTCGTGCACCACACGCGGCCTTCTGCTCGGCAATTTGCTCAAAACATGTGCATTGGCGAGCGCCAATGCCCTTCCTTCCGTGCACTCGTTCGCTGCAAATATGCGCCACCAACCTACACGCCGTCGTGCTCGACCACTGGCTATTCTGCTAGTCAAGTCGCTCGTCTCCTGATGTCCAACAACACTCCAATGCCAGCCTTTAGCAGACCTGACATGCGAAGCTGCTGCCAGGCACGCCTCCATCAGTCATGCTTCCTAGCAGCGCCGTCCATCAACTTCATCAGCCTAGCAGACCCGGTCGCTAACATGGAGACTCGACCGTGCAGACCCGCTCACAAATCTAGGCAGACTCTCACTGAAGGCACGTCAAACTCGCTCCATCTGTGTAAGACCCGATCGATAACTGTGCAGGACTCGATCGAAATCCACTTCGGCTCACTCAAAACTACTGTTGACCGACTCAGAACTGGCATGCTTGGGTCGAGACTTGTGCTGCAACCACCAGCCATCGCGCCTAACCACTGCCACCAGCAAGCATGGCCAATGTCAAGCATCTGTTCATCGTCTTCATGTCCAGCCACGCCTCCATCAGCCACCATAGCAGCCACGTTCCTGTTGGAGTGTATACTAAAAGTCTAGCTTTTTGTATGAACAATGTTATAACAATTAATTTGAAATGAGAATCATATGATCAAATGATTGCATCTTATAATTTATTTATATGTTCGATGCAATAGTCCACTTACTTTATACTGTAGATAATATGTTGTGCGACAACACGCGGAAGATCATATTATCGGTTTTCTTATAAAGTATAAACAGATGCTCACAATCGAGATAGACGGGGACTCTCTATCGGGATGGTTGTATTGTGGTTTGGTATTAGCTTGTCTTGGCTATAGAATCACATTAGTGCACTTGTGTGTATTGAGCAGGACCGCTTGAGATCGTTCGACTTATACTGACTTATAGGAGAACTTGATCTCAGTTATTATGGAAGTTCGTGCTCTTAATCCCTATACAATAACCTCGATACGTAGGGCAGTATGTATTTCTTTGATTCATCAATGGGTGAGATTTACATGTAATTAAATCAACAAACTCGATGAGTTGGGAAATAGTGCTGTCTCTATGGTGTGCTGTTGATTGTAGAAGGAATCCGTGTCCGTCATAGGTTGATGATGTCCCCTTGAGGAGCTCATAAGGATTATCATGTAAACCCTGCAGGTGGAATTTATTCCGACATGATAATGAGGTTGAGTGGTACTACTCTTGGATGAGATATTAATTAATTGAGTTGTTAGTAACTTAAATTAATTAATGGACATTGTATATCTTAAACATGGGGAGACTAACGGGCTCATAATAAGAAGGAGCCCAAAACGTAATTTTGGGATTGGTACGGTAGTGCAATAATAATATTTTAGTGGAATATATTATTATTATTGGACTTAAGTATAAGCTTTGGGCTAAGCTTGGATACTTAAGCCCAATGGAGGCCCAACCCAATTTCTCCTCCTGGTCCCTGCTGTAGCCCATGTATATAAGTCACCTCAACTTATCTGGAACCCTAATCTAATCTAATCTAATTGATTATTCACGTGTGATGAGGGTTGAGAGCAGATTGAGGAGGTCTCGTAGATCGTCGCCCACACGACGTCGAGATCGGACTTGGGACATACAGCAGAAGATTAGAAGGTAGTTTGCTGCTGCTGTCCACGACCTTGCGAAATTTGTGTAAATTCGTACAGTGCTCAGAATTTAATGATCAATATACTAACGGAAATTCATTGAAGAGAGAATCGTCTGAGCGCAAAGATCACTCAATTCCGATATCAGACGAGGAAGTTATGGCTATTCTCGTGGGACTGCGCAGGCTGCCTGCGAGAATCAATCTTCATCAACATACCCTGGTGAACGGTAATCGTTTCTATGATTTATTACTTCCGCTATGATAGAAACGCATGGCATCCTAACGGGTCACGTTAACCAAACGATCCAAGCACCAACAATTGGTATCAGAGCTTCGATTTCGTGGTGAAGCGTGACACGTTAGACTAGGGTTTATGTGGTTAATTTTTCGAAATTAGGATCGCATGTTTAGAGTTTTGGTTTTACTGTGAAAACCATGAATATCCCTATGTGAAATATACCCTATATCATATCTGTTCATTCATGGTTGTGTGTGAGAGGATTCGACGAAAACTGTTCGTCAATTTCACATGGAAGGAAGAAATTTAGAGAAAATCCAGCGCAGTGATATTACAGAGGCAATAACCAGAGTTTCAACCGTCGGATCAGGCTGAATTTTGGTCAACACGTTCGGATTTTGTGTATGTACATTCTGAACGGTGAAGATCGTATTTAGAGCTTTGCGTTGTCGGGAATACGCCGAAAACAGAAGCAGTTTTTTGGGCGATTCTGTTCTGCGCAGTCGAGGGAAAAGAGCTGTTTCTCACAATCTAACCGTTGGATCGACCTGTAATTTGGACAGCATGTTCAAAACTCACAGGTGTAGATTCTGGACGGTGAAGATTGGATTCCGAGGTTCATAAGTTGCGAACCCTGAACGACAGTTGGTGTAGTTTGATGTTGCGCGTTGGGCTGAACTTGGTTCCGTGCAAGTAGGCCCTTGGACGAGCAAAATTTGCATCAGGTTCGATCGATGCTGCACCAGGTTCGAGCAGATTTTCATCAGGTTCGATTGGTCTGCATCAGGTTCGATCGATGCTACACCAGGTTCGAGCGGATTTGCATCAGGTTCGATTGGTCTGCATCAGGTTCGATCGATGCTGCACCAGGTTCGAATGGATTTGCATCAGGTTCGATTGGTCTGCATCAAGTTCGATCGATGTTGTACCAGGTTCGAACGGATTTGCATCAGGTTCGATTGGTCTGCATCAGGTTCGATCGATGCTGCACCAGGTTCGAGCGAATTTGCATCAGGTTCGATTGGTCTGCATCAGGTTCGATCAATGCTGCACCAGGTTCGAGCGGATTCACATCAGGTTCGATTAGTCTGCATCAGGTTTGATCGACTCTGCACCAGGTTCGAGTGGGTTTGCATCAAGTTCGACTAGTCTGCATCAGGTTCCACGTGAGTCTTCACAATATGATCGGGCAGGATGCCAGAGTGGTGGAGCAAGCTGCGGGGAGGTCGATCCCCATCGCAGTTGTCCGCATTCGTGATTGGTGGCGAACAATCGAATTCGCTGTTATATAACTGTTATAATTGATTTATTAATTGATTATTGTTATATATGTATGCATGATTCTCTATGATTTATTGCCTTAAATAGAAGCATGCTAGATTGCGTATTATATTTGGTATATTATATGCATGTATGTTGGAGTGTTGATCAAGTCAACTTATTTTTGGCAATTTATTTCCTTATATATAACTGCTATAATTGTTTTATTGGTCAATTATTGTTATATATTTGGAAGTATGAGCATGCTAGGTTGCGTATTTTATTTTTAAATATTATATGCATGTAAAAACCCTCGGTGTTGAATAACTAAGTGGGAGAGGGGATTGGTAAAAATTCCCGCGGCCTCCATTATTGGTTTGTTAGCAATGTGAATAAACTTGCGCGTCGGCATTAGAGCCTTCCTCCCCATCGGATGAGTTTATTCATGGATTGCCGGGACAGACTTCTTTAAATAATTATGTTTGTAATGTGATGCATATGAACTTGCGCGTTGGCATAGACCTTCCTCCCTATCGGATGAGTTCATGTGCGGATCACTGTACAGACTTATAATTGATGACGGTAAGAAGTTATCCGAGCGCGTGTGTACTTCTCCATCTGTAAGGCACATAAGCTTGGGCCGCGGACTTGGAGTCAAATAATGGTGTACACTTAGGTGTAAATAATAAGTATCCTCCCCATCGGAGTCACTGCTTTTATTTGCATGGCTAAAGAGAAACCGACTATTAATTATTTTGTCATAAAGTTAGGTTGACAAATGAAATTAATGGGTAAAACCTTCTCTTGTAAATGTTCGGGTTTGTAAACGTCCACACTATCGTGGCTTGCAGACTCACGGTGCTTGAGATGTCGGTGAATTTTATTTTTATATTATTTTGAGGGAATCAATATAAAAGGATAAAATTCGAAGTTTTGATCGGTATATTTATTTGTGATTCTCTGATTTTCAAATGGTTTTATCTCACTTATTATTAACTAAAAGAAATTATATTTACTTGTCCAAATTAGATGATTAGAAAAGAATCTTGGTTTTGAATTTTACTGCTTAAGAAAATACATGTGTGTTCTCACAAAGGACGTCTCATGATGCCTATTAAAGTCTCTAGTGAAGAGATGAGAGGTTCATAGAAATATGATGGTCTCATGTAACTCTTCGGATACTTGAGTAATTTAAAAGGCGGTAGGTCATGATTGAATTTGATGAATGAATTGGAAATACATGGAATAGAAGTTGAAGGGGAAACCTAAGTCAATTTTATTCTTCATAATTGCCTAGATGTTTTGAGTAAGTTTCTCATGAATTACAAGAGGTTGTATATGGTGGGAAACTTCTGACAAAACATGTGTTAAAGGAAATTCAATTTCATAAAAGGAGTGAACAAGGGTAGAATCTTACTTACTAGTTGTTTAAACATGATTAGTGATGACATCTACTGACACGAAGTGTGTAGATACTGGAATCACTGAATGTTCATTACTAAGTGAGGATAAGATTGTTATGACATGGGTAAAACTACAAGACTAGTGGCTATTGCAGTGAGAGTTGTTTATTTATCTTACGATATGAATAAACGTTTGATTTTGTAAAATTGTCTTTACTTACGTTTTCATATAAAGAATTTGATTTCGGTTTCTATGCATTAATAGATGGATATTCCATTTCATTTAAATGACATGGTCATTATAATGAAGGATAGAGTTGTAATCTGTTATGGTACGTTGATGGACAATTTGTATACTCTTAAATCATGTATATTCCACAGATGCAACAAATAGTAATTAATAATGCATCTTCTGATCTTAGTAAGAGAAAGTAACCTTCGGAGATGAACTAAACATGCATTTGGCGTCTAAGACTAGATCATTTTACTTGAGTAGGACTCAAAAGTTGATAGCAGATGGACCGTAAGGTTTATCTGAAGTGGAAACTATCGGACTTGCGAGTCTTACTTGGAAGTAAAAATGATTAATTACCTTTTCAAGGTAAAGGGGTGTAGAGCCAAAGATATATATGTTGGAATTGGTTCATTCTGATTCAAGCGGGCCTAATATTATCTAGGCGAGAGGTGGTTATGAATAATCGAAGATTATTCAAGATACCGATATATTTATTTGATGCACTGCATGTCTAAATTCTTTGATTTATTCAAGAATTACAAGGTTGGTACAGTAAAGCATCATGGAAAATATATCAAGTAATGACGATTTAATCGTCATTACGAGTACCTCTTAGGATAATTAGGAACTATTAATCAGAGGTTGAGATTAAATCTCAAGTGGTCTACACCGGGCATGCCCCAGCTGAATGGTGTGGTGGATAGAAGGAATAAGACTCTTATGGTAATGATTAGATAGATGATGAATTATTTGGAATTACTTAATTCATTTTATGGATAAGCCCTAGAAACAGTAATTCATTTGAATGTTTGTCTGTTTGTGGGATATGTTATAAAAATGAAGGTGATTTATTTAGTCTAAAAGATCGAAGGGTGATTGTTAACACAAACACTAGATTTTTGGAAAGGGACTATGTAATAAATCACAAACCCATGTATGAGTTGTTCTAAAGGTAGTGAGAAGAAAACACAAAGTATAAGTACCAAGTGTACAAGAGGATATACCACAAGGTAAACTGCAATGCGTGTCACGTCTGATACACAATTACATGTAGTACCTTGTCGCAGTGGGAGGATTATTCGACAACCCGTGAGATACATGTTTTGGGAAAGTCGTAAGACTTGATCCCTAGCAAACATGAAATGGACCCACAGATACGACGAAGCACTACAAGTTAGAAATGCCAAATCCTAGCAAAGTGCAATGAATATTAAAATAGAATGATGGATTTTAAATTAGGTCTGGATGCTTGTTGAACCGCTAAATGGCGTAAAAGCCATTGGAAACGGGCATGCAAGAATAAAAGAGGATCATAGAATAAGGTGAAAACCTAGCAAGCTTGTTGCGAAAAGGTATACTCAGAAAGAAAGGGTTCGATTATGAGAAAACTTGTTCGCCGGTAGTTATGCCTAAGTTGATCCGGACTCTTTTATTTGTTGCTACTCATATGAAATATGAGGGATAGCAAATAGATGTCGAGACAGCTTTCCTGATTGGAAGTCTTAAGGGAAACATTTATGTGAAGCAACCAGAGTGATTCATTGCAAAAAGCTAAGAGCATTGTGATAATAAGCTTAAAAGTGTTCATTCATGGACTAAAGCAAGCTTCAAGATCATGAAACATCCGTTTTGATGAGGTAATCTAGTGACATGGATCTAATCAATGATCGGATGGGTCTTGTGTATTGAAAAGAGTGATGGAAACGTGGTGGTATATTTCTTGTACTATACGTAGATAGTATCTTGCTCATTGGAGACAATGAAAGAGTATTGTCGGGCGTATGGGTATGGTTGATAAAGTGGTATGAGATGAAGGACTTAAGAAGAGCAAAAATATCCTTTTGATCACGGTAATACGGATCACAAGAAAGGATGTTAGGCTTATCTCAAGTTTCATATAATGATACGATCCTTACTCGTTTAGCATGTGAATTTATCTAAGTGAATGTGTCTTGTGACACAAAAGTAGATAAAGAAGATGAAAACGGTTCCTTATGCTTCGGCAAATGAGGAAGCTTAATCTAAGTAATGCTATGCATGAGATTGGATATCTGTTTTGCCGATGGCATGAACCGTGGGTATCAAGGTAACCCAAAATAAGAATATTGAACTGTGGTAAGACATATACTTATGTACCTGAAAAGGACTAGAAACTATATGTGGGCTTAGCGAACAGATTCACAGATTCTTATGGGTTACATAGATTCAGATTTTTCAAATCAGATAGGAACGACAGTAAATCCACCTCAAAGGTTATGCGTTTAATTTTAGGAAGTAGAGTCATAATGTGGAGGAGTGTTATATAGAAATATATTTCAGACTCCGGATTCCATCATGGAAAGATGATAAATTGGAGCCATGAGGCAGCCAAAGTATCTGTATGACTCTAGAAACTTCATGATGGACTTTGGTGTGATTCTAAGTTTGCCAAAGGTTATCATAATTTATATTGATGATATTAGGTGCAGTTGCAAACTTGAAGGAATCACAAGTCCATAAGGAAATTAAACACATGGAGCGCGAGTACCACCTGTTACGAGAAATCGTATGATGAGGGGAAGGTTGTTGTCACCTAGATTACATCGGGTGATAACCTAGTAAATCCATTTACAAGGACCTTAAGGCGAGAGCTTTTGATGGTCGTGTAGAGTGGGAATCAGATGTATGGCGGAAGACATGATAGCATAGTCTTTTAGTATAAGTGGGAGATTATTGGATTGTATACTAAAAGTCTAGCTTTTTGTATGAACAATGTTATAACAATTAATTTGAAATGAGAATCATATGATCAAATGATTGCATCTTATAATTTATTTATATGTTCGATGCAATAGTCCACTTACTTTATACTGTAGATAATATGTTGTGCGACAACACGCGGAAGATCATATTATCGGTTTCCTTATAAAGTATAAACAGATGCTCACAATCGAGATAGACGGGGACTCTCTATCGGGATGGTTTTAGTGTGGTTTGGTATTAGCTTGTCTTGGCTATAGAATCACATTAGTGCACTTGTGTGTATTGAGCAGGACCGCTTGAGATCGTTCGACTTATACTGACTTATAGGAGAACTTGATCTCAGTTATTATGGAAGTTCGTGCTCTTAATCCCTATACAATAACCTCGATACGTAGGGCAATATGTATTTCTTTGATTCATCAATGGGTGAGATTTACATGTAATTAAATCAACAAACTCGATGAATTGGGAAAAAGTGCTATCTCTATGGTGTGCTGTTGATTGTAGAAGGAATCCGTGTTCGTCATAGGTTGATGATGTCCCCTTGAGGAGCTCATAAGGATTATCATATAAACCCTGCAGGTGGAATTTATTCCGACATGATAATGAGGTTGAGTGGTACTACTCTTGGATGAGATATTAATTAATTGAGTTGTCAGTAACTTAAATTAATTAATGGACATTGTATATCTTAAACATGGGGAGACTAACGGGCTCATAATAAGAAGGAGCCCAAAACGTAATTTTGGGATTGGTACGGTAGTGCAATAATAATATTTTAGTGGAATATATTATTATTATTGGACTTAAGTATAAGCTTTGGGCTAAGCTTGGATACTTAAGCCCAATGGAGGCCCAACCCAATTTCTCCTCCTGGTCCCTGCTGTAGCCCATGTATATAAGTCACCTCAACTTATCTGGAACCCTAATCTAATCTAATCTAATTGATTATTCACGTGTGATGAGAGTTTAGAGCAGATTGAGGAGGTCTCGTAGATCGTCGCCCACACGACGTCGAGATCGGACTTGGGACATACAGCAGAAGATCAGAAGGTAGTTTGCTGCTGCTGTCCGCAACCTTGCGAAATTTGTGTAAATTTGTACAGTGCTCAAAATTTGATGATCAATATACTGACGGAAAGCCGTTGAAGAGAGGATCGTCTGAGCACAAAGATCACTCAATTCCAATATCAGACGAGGAAGTTATGGCTATTCTCGTGGGACTACGCAGGCTGCCTGCGAGAATCAATCTTCATTAACATACCCTGGTGAACGGTAATCGTTTCTATAATTTATTGCTTCCGCTATGATAGAAACGCATGGCATCCTAACGGGTCACGTTAACCAAACGATCCAAGCACCAACAGTTCCGCCAATAGATCATCGTCGCTGCTCGTATGTGCCACGACCAGTCGCCGCCAGAAATAGCAGCCCACACGGTGGGGCAGCAATATCAGCGCACAGTAACCCGGCACCGCTGGTGCACAGCTTCATGTTGCCGTCGCATGGCCCAGTGACCCATGCCCTAGGCCCAACAACGAATAACCAGCGCCCAAAACGTACCTTCTGTGCTCCTGTCGTGCCTCAATGTGTGGCCACCACTTTTCCCGTGCAGCAGTTGTCACTCCACACATCTGCCGGCGATCATGACACAACCGCCATGCATCACCACTTCTACCATGCTCCTTCATACGTCCGTCACACTTAGGGTTTCAGTCTAAGATCTCCGACACGAAACGCCATCCGACAGCCCTTGCGAGCCTCACGCCGCAGTGATCCAGCCATACCACCAAGCATCAAAGTGTGTGCCAACGTGTACAAGGTAGGGTATATAACATGAAACAAGTTCTAAAACCCTAATTCATATATGGCACATAAACCCTAGCCTAACGTTTCACACTTCACCATGAAACCGAAGCTCTAATACCAATTATTGACGTTCGATCATTTGGTTAACATGACCCGTTAGGGTTCCATATGTTTCTAACATACAGCGGAAGTATGAAAAGAAGAAACGTATTATCTTTCACCAAAGTATGTTGAAGACGATGAATTCTCGACACCAGCTTGCGCAATCTCACCGTTTGGGCATAACTCTCTTATCTGATGTTGGATTTGAGTGATCTATGCACCAAAACGATCCTCTCTTCTGTGGTTTTTTGACAATTTATCATACGTCCTATTTTGAAGACTGTACGATTTTATAAAAATTGTACAAGTTGGTGGACAGCAGCAGCAAATGACCTCTTTATCTTCAGTTGTATTTCCAAGTCCAATCTCGACGTCTTGTGGGCGACGATCCTCGAGATCTTCTAAATCTACTATTTCCTAACCCCCTTCACAGTCTTAGGCATGATTAATCTCTTAGATTAGGGTTTTCGGATGTTCTTAGTCGCATTTCTAGTAAAAATGTGTAAGAGTAAGAGACTCTATCATCGAGTACACGTGTGACCAATTACAAAATTTATAATAATGTCATCCCAAGGGAAAGTTAACTCTAGGTTGTATCCATTTGCATCAATTTATGCTTTGTAAGAATGATAGATTGAAGGTTTGATTGTTTAAGCTACTAATTATTATAAACGATTAACTAAGAATTTGAACTAAACAAGTAATGGATCAAACAACACACAAATGATTAATGGAATGGAAGTAGAATTCACTTGAGAAGAGAGTAAGGCTAATCATAATCATGGTTAAGACTCTAGCTAGATATGCATAACTCTTGATGGTGAACTTCATTAATTTGTGGACTAAAAGCAATCATAATTTTACCCCTAATCCCTATTGCCAAGGCAACTAGGTTCTTGACTCTTTTACAAGTCTAAATCTCCTAGGATTGTCTTACTCTCAATTCCCTTAAGGTACTATGATCATAAGTTGGTTCTTTTTACTCAATTTCTTAAGTGGCCCCTATGAGTGTTCTAAGCACAAGAAGGGTATGGCTTACCTCCCCTCACACTAACATGCATGCACATCTTAATATATGATCAAATTGAACCACTCATCATACTATTGAAATGGCCATCCTAATACCATGAAAAGAGAATTTAATCACACAAATATTGAAATGAAACATGAATCATTAATCATAAAAGAAAGTCCAAAATTAACTCAATTCAACATCTCAAATCCTACATATCTAGCATTCTTCTCAACAAATCATATGATTAGCCCTACTATAGGACTAGCCACTACACATTGTGATTATATCATTACAAATCAAGCTTTGCTCCATTTGAGCCAAAATAAGAAGAAAATCAACAAATGAAAAGTAGATTGGCTTCCCTTTCATGGAGAAACCTTCCTTCTCTTCAATATGCTAACTCCTTCAATACTTGAACCTTTCCTCTTCTCAAATGGTGGATGGATGGATTGGATGATGGATTGATGAAGATCAAGTTGAGTGGATGGATGAATTGAAGGGTGGAAGAGATGGATCAGATGGAGTATGTGAAATGGTGGTGAGAGAGTGTGTGTGTTGATATCCAAAATAACTGTCAAATGAGGCTCTCCCTGTAATTTTCGCACCAATTGTGCATTTATACCCCTTAGGGTCCTTCTAGAAGCTTCTGGAATTTTCTGACTTTTTCTTGCTTTTTACCCAGCTCGACTTGAGTAGCCAACTCGAGCTACTGCCTGTCATGTTGAGTTGCGTGGCTCTGCACACTAGACAGTTTTTTGACCCTAGCTCCACTCGAGTTGCAAGTCGAGTTAGACCTTGCACCTCGAGTTAGCTCACAGGATGATTTTGGATGCTGCTTTGCCCCAGCTCAACTTGCTGCTCGACTTGTCCTGACCCCAACTCAATTCGAGTAAGATAACTCGAGCTCTATCCTCTCTACTCGTATTAGAAGCTTAAATTTCCTCGGCACCTAACTCGACTCGAGTTGCAAGTCGAGTTAGACCTTGCAACTCGAGTTGAGCTACTGGACAATTCCTGCATTTGCTCGAGTTGCAAGTTGAGTAAGACCATGCAACTCGAGTTGGGTGTTTTTTAGACTGTTTCAGCTCTCGACTCCGTTTTGCTCTGTTTTTGACCTGTTTCACATACATTTAAGCTCATTTCAACATATTTGTCAACCTGTACACATCTCTCCTAATTAACATAAAACTTCACCAAAAGTTATACAAATACGGATAAAAACATACAAAAATTCACAAATAAAGATACTAAAACCTAGGTGAAAATGATGACGATCAACCCCCCCAAACTTAAAATGTTGTTCTTCCTCGAACAACAAAAAATGATAAACAAGAGGAGTAATTTTCACCTAGAAAAATACCTAACGAACATAAATCACAACACATCACAAGTAATAAAGACTACAAGATCATATTAAGTATCCCTACATCATCAAACCTATAACATGAAAGATTAACGAGGTCAATCTTAAGAATGACAAAAGAGTAATCAAATCTCTTTCAATCCAAGCCTCTCATAGGATATCAAATTCACTCAACACTCTATAAAGTAAGGTTTTAGACAACACTCATCAACCGGTTAGAATCGACTCACCATAGGCTTGCTTATGGACTATGTTCACAAGTCACCCTAGTTTCAATAAGTGATCAAAAAGGTCTTTATCTAAGGATGTAATGTTTAGGCTCTTTGGTAAGGTAGGAAACTTTGGATTATAGTGACTAATCAAGTGTGGATAATCAAAGATATGATTCTTTTCTTCAACTTCCTCACTTTCAAACGTCCTTCATTTGTTATTGTTCAAGAATACTAAACATCAACATACCATGGATTTCTTGAGCTTCTTTTGAATGACATACTTCTTTTCTTTGATTTTTGCGTTCCTTGAGCATATTTTAGGATTTTGCTCCTTTTTCACTTTTGTTGAAGTTGCACTTGCTTTTTATCTTGAGCTCCTTCATTCTTTTTCTTGAGTTAACCTTTTTTTCCATTTATTTGCATATTTTTCCACATTCTCCCTTGTAAACCATCATCATCCTCAATTATCCACACATAGGTTATATATATAAGGCTCAAATGGATTATCAAGGCTTGTATTGTGCTCAAATCACAAAGAAAAGGCTTATAGGCTCAAAGTGGCTCACTAGGGATAATATTTTTGGTAAGGAATTTTATGGCTATGACTTCATTTAACAAGGGTGGCCTAAGATCATATCACAAATTTCAACCATTTGGGCTTCGTTTCTATAGTCCACGAGCAAGTTCTAGTTTGTCTAAGTACAACTGGTCCTCTCATCAAGAATTTACCATGGAGGCACGGTTGAGGCTCAATTCTCACAAGCTTTTGCTTGGATCAAAAGAAACCTAATTACCCTTCATACTTCTCAAAATTGAACAAATTATGTAATTAATGTCACAATTTCAACAAGTAGAAACCATTAACATGCTTGCCATCACTCATCACAAACAATGCATCATAGCTCATATTCGAAAATACTCAACACCTTCCCAAAAACATACCACCAATCATTCCTATACAAGAATAAGAATTCACACATACATATAAGAAAAGACTCACCAAACTAAAATCATAACAAAAGCACACAACATGCATGACAACAATCATCCATCATTTGAATTTAAAGCATATCAACTCATCATCCATAACAAATATGCTCAACAATCATCCCATCCTTAATTGAAAATGAAATCCTAGATTACGAAAGTACCTCCCACAAACATAACACATGAAGTAGCATGCTATTCCACTACACTCCAAATCAATATCAATTCATGTCAAGCAATTAAAAGTGATGAGATGTAGAGTGAACTTCCTTAAACATTTGAGAATGGTAATGGTTGGCATGAGCTTCCGAATTACATCCACAACGATTTCTCGATTTGATCTTCGGTGCTCAATTCATGCTTCCACTATACTTCATTCATGCTCAACAACTCATCAAAAACCATTAGCTCAACACTTGTAATAAATATAAAGACTATCATACACTTCAACACAACCAATTTTTCCCAACATTATAACCATACTCATGAGAAAATTTTTTAAATTATTTTACACAAGACAATCAAGATAATCACTCTATCAACACAATCCCTCAAGCATACACAAGTGGTAAATCGAAACAAGTTGAGAATTAAGTTTGCAAAAAGTGGTGAGACTTACCCTTGTAGTTTCCATCAATGATCATCATTCAATTACCTTGTGATGACGAATGTGCACTTCTCAAAATTCAAGTATGAACACCACGCACTCTCCCCCCAAACTTAAATTAACACAAGTGTTAAATTTAAGTTTGTAAAGAGTGGTGGGACATACCTCTTCATTCCAAATCAAACACATTTCGTCTTCTCCATATGTATTTTTCTCCATGAGCACAATCCACCTACATACCAAAAATTTCAAGAAAAGACAATTAAAATCAAATATAAAATAAAACCTACTCTACTAGGCACTCAAAGAGTTTCAAAAAGAGAGAGTATCCACATACACTATCTCCTTTTCAGAAGGAGGTATGTAATGTTTCACCCTATGACCATTCACTACAAACTCATTGTTGGGACCTTTTAGCTTCAACGTATGTCCACTTAACACCTCAATCACTTCATATGGCCCCATCCATTTAGACTTAAGCTTTTCGGGAAATAACTTGAGCCTCGAATTGAATACAAGAACTTTGTCCCTAGGAGCAAACGTCTTTTCCTTGACTTTAGCATCATGCCATCTCTTCATATTCTCCTTGTAAATGATTGAGTTATCAAATGCTCTCCCTCTAAACTCCTCCAACTCTACTAACTTCAACAACCTTGCTTGACCACTCTCCCTTTCATCCATGTTGAGGCGTTTAATAGCCCACAATGCACGATGTTCCAATTCTACGGGGAGATGACAAGCTTTACCATAGACTAATTGATACGGTGACACACCAAGAATAGTCTTAAAGGCCGTCCGATAGGCCCATAAGGCATCATCAAGCTTGTCCGACCAATCCTTCCTCCCTCCATTGATGGTCTTTTCCAAAACTAACTTGATTTGGCAGTTTGAGACCTCTGCCAAACCATTTGCTTGAGAGTGGTAAGGTGTAGCCACTCGATGCTTCACTCCATATCTCTTCAACAAACTCTCCATCAACTTATTAACGAAGTGTGATCCTCCATCACTCACTAAAGCTCGTGGAACTCCAAACCTAGCAAAAATATTCTTTTTCAAGAACCTTTGCACAATCAAAGCATCATTTGTCTAAGTGGGGATTGCCTCCACCCACTTTGACACATAATCCATGGCTAGCAAGATGTACAAATATCTTTTTGACAAGGGAAATAGTCCCATAAAATCAATGCCCCAAACATCAAATATTTCCACATCAATCCTTAACGTCATGGGCATTTCATCTCTCTTACCTATTCCCCCTATCCTTTGTCATCTATCACACTTATCCACAAACTTCTTTGCATCTTTAAACAATGTTGGCTAAAAGAACCCCGATTGTAAAACTTTAGCCCCCGTCTTTTGATGAGCGAAGTGACCTCCACACAAAGATGAATGACAAAGCTCAAGAATCCCCATGATTTCTTCCTCGGCCACACATCTCCTTATTACTCCATCATTACAAATTTTGAACAAATATGGCTCATCCCACAAATACTTCTTCACTTTAACTTGAAACTTCTTCTCCTTGTACTCATTAAGTAATGTGGGCTCGATTCCACAAACAATATAGTTGACATAGTCGGCATACCAAGACGGCACATTCACAATGAGAGAACACACTTGCTCAACCTCCAAGAGCAAAATTTTCTCATCCGGGAACTCATCTCCAATTGGCTTCATGTGTTCATTCTCACCTCCATTTTTCAATCTAGACAAATGGTCCGCGATCACATTCTCCACGCCTTTCTTATCCTTGATCACCACATCAAATTCCTGCAAAAGCAGCACCCAACGGATTAAACGAGGTTTAACAACTTTACTCATGAGGTATTTTATAGCTGCATGATCCATGTAAATAATTGTTTGTGTTCCAAACAAGTATGGTCGAAACTTATCAAAAGCATATACAACGGCTAAAAATTCCTTCTCCGTTATGGTGTAATTGACTTGGCATGAATTCAATGCCTTCGAGGCATAATAAATTGCTCTAAACTTCTTCTCCCTTGTTTGGCCAAACACCACTCTGATGGATTGATCACTAGCATCACAATGCAATTCAAATTGCAAGCTCCAATCTGGAGTGATGAGTATTAGCGATGAAGTGAGAGCATCCTTTAGCACCTGAAATGATATACGACATTCATCATCAAAGTTAAATGGATAATATTTTTCAAGCAATTTACAAAGAGGTTTAACAATTTTAGAAAAATTCTTAATGAAACATCTATAGAAGCCCGCATGGCCTAAGAACGATCTCACCCCCTTCTCACTAGTAGAAGGGGGAAGACGTTCTATAGCTATCACTTTGGCTCTATCCACTTTAACCCATGCTTTGAAATATGGTGCCCCAATACTATCACATCGGTCACCATAAAATGACACTTTTCCCAATTTAGTACAACATTCGACTCTTCACATCTCTGCAACACAATGGTAAGATTAGTCAAGCATAAATCATAGGAGGAACCATACATGGAAAAATCGTCCATAAACACCTCCATTATATTTTCAATTAAACCATCGAAGATAGCCATCATACAACACTGAAAAGTGGCAGGGGCATTACATTGACCAAATGGCATCATTCTAAATGCAAACGTACCATAGGAACATGTGAACATTGTCTTCTCTTGGTCTTCCGGTGCAATAAATATTTGATTGTACCCGGAATAACCATCAAGAAAACAATAATACTCATGTCCCGCAAGACGATCCCATATTTGATCTATGAATAGCAATGGGAAATGATCTATCCTAGTGTTTTCATTTAGTTTACGATAGTCTACACACACTCTCCAACCCGTGATAGTTCTAGTAGCAATCGTTTCATTTGTATCGGATCTAACAATAGTCATACCACCTTTTTTTGCCACTACATGTAAGGGACTTATATATTGACTATCACTTATTGGAAAGATTATTCCCGCATCAAGCCATTTCAACACCTCATTTCTTTTGGTTTTGCACACAAGATTTCTCATCATCAATCAAATGAATTTTATGCATGCATATAGATGAACTAATACCTTTCAAATCTTTTATGCTCCAACCAATAGAGGATTTATGCTCTCTCAAAACTCTTAACAACTTTTCTAATTCTAAATCATTAAGGGAAGAGGATACAACTCCAAGTAAGCATACTTCAAATGCTTCGACAATGGTTTCAACTCCATCTTCTTCTTCTCTTGCACTTCATCTTTTGGTCCTTCATCAAGTTTTTCCACCTTTGCTTCCTTAGCTTCCTCATTCGTGAGTGCCCTGCAATCATTTAAACCATGTAAATCATCAATCATTTCATCATTTTTCAAACAAAAAGAGGATTTAGATTTTAAAGATTCAATTGAGTAAGAATGGCTTATGATAATTTCCAACGAATCCTTGGAGTGAAGATGATACATATGTTCTTCTACAATGTTATCCACAACCTCCAATCTTGTACATTCTTCCTTGTTCTGTGGATAGCTCATAGCCTCTCTTAATGAAAATATCACTCTAGTGAGCTCTCCTTTCTCCACATCTATCAATGTCTTCCCTATGGCAAGAAATGGATGACCAAGTATTAATGGCACATTCGAATCCTCATCCATGTCTAATACTACAAAATCAACGGGGAATACAAATTTGCCAACTTTGATCAAAACATCCTCCACAATGCCCTTTGGATATGTCAACGACCGGTCGGCTAGTTGAAGTGTAATCGACGTCGGTTTGACCTCACCAATGCCCAACTTTTTGAAGATTGACAAGGGCATCAAGTTAATAATAGCCCCCAAATCACATAAGGCTTTGTAGTTTTCATGCTCTCCCATCTCACATGGAATCGTAAAACTCCCCGGATCTTTCAATTTAGTGGGAAGTTTCTTTTGTAAGATCGCACTACACTCCTCCTTAAGGTTCAATGTTTCAAACTCTCCCAAGCTTCTTTTCTTTGACAAGATATCCTTCAAAAACTTGGAGTAGTTGGGCATTTGTAGTAAAGCCTCCACAAATGGAATATTCACATGTATCTTCTTCAACATTTCAACAAATTTGGCAAATTTCTCTTCTAATCCCTTTTCAAGCATCTTTGTGGGAACGGGATTGCAATGGGCAACTTAGGGATTCCCCATTCATCTCTTTCAAACTTCTCTTCTTTCTCTTTACGTTTTGCTTCTCTATATCTTTCCCACTTCTTTGGAGACTTCACCTTTTCTTCTTCAAGTATAGGGGTACATTCATCCTTTTCAACTATTTCAACTTCTTTCTCTTTCCCTTCTTCATCCAATCTTTCCATAGGCTCAACTTCACACTCTACCTCCTCTACTTCCGTTGGCATAGAAGGCCCTTCGTATTTTGTTCCACTACAAAGTTCAATAGCCTTGCATTGCTCATTCAGATTAGTAATGGTTGTAGATGGAAATTTTCCTTGTCGATGAACATCTCCCCTTTCACTTGCCTTTTGACTCATTTGTGTCTCTAAGGCTTTGATTCTCTTATCATTCACCTCATCTCTTTGCCTTATTTCTTCTTTATCTTCCTTCATGAATTCAAACATTTTAGCAACTTGATCCTCAACCGTAGGCTTCCCTTTACCATTAAAAGATTTCTCTTCTGGATTGATTCCCGATGGGAGAGTAAGGGCATTCCCTTGATTTCCATATGACAAATTCTCATACCTATGGGGTTGGTTAAAATTCTCTTGAAAATTACCTTACCCCCATCCTCCTTGCCTTTGTGGATATCCTCCTCCATGATTTTCAAAATTACCACCATAATTTCCTTGGAAGTTCCTTCCTTGCATGAAGGCAACTTCCTCAAGTGTCATCTCCAGCAGACACCATGTATCTTGAATTCCAAAATTAGAGGACATACCTTGTTGAGGCACGGATGTAGGCATTTGAAAACTTTGAGAAGATTGACCCATATTAGGCATCGTCATGCATTGTTGAAGATTAAGAAACACTTGTTGATTCATCAAAGGCAATGACATACCTTGTTGAGGACTTGCAAGCACTTGTTGATTCACCATAGATGTCGAATTTGGAGACACTTGCATATTTGCATTCATCCTCTTTAATATCTCCGTGATCGCCTTGTCGGTCATATCTTCCTTAGGCATTTCTACCTTTTTCACTTGTTGCAAGCACACTTCTTCTATTTTAGCAATTCTCTCCCTTTCATACATTCCTAGTGCACGATCCATGGGCCATTGACCCGTATTCAAAGCTACTTCCTCACATATGGCAATTGCTCTTTCTGGAGTTTGCCCCAATATTGAACCTCTCACCTAAGCATCAATAAGCATCCTCTCACTTCCGTGTAAACCGGCATAAAAAAATCTTATTTGTTGTCCTTCGAGGAATCCGTGTTGTGGGCACTTCCTTAGCATCTCTTTGAATCGGTCCCATGCTTCACTAAATGTCTTAAGTGGCAATTGCTTGAATTGAAAGATTTGCCCTTTGAGATGCAACATCTTTGAAGGGGGAAAATACTTGCTCAAGAACCTTTGTGCCATCTCTCTCCATGTGATGTAGGATCCCAGTGGTATAGTATGATACCAAGCCTTAGCTCGAGAAAAGCTTCATTTTAACAACATCCTCACTCACCCCATTTATCTTTATTGTGTTGGCTAACTCCGTAAATTGGGCTAAGTGAGCGTTCGGATCCTCCATAGCACTACCACAAAATTGATTTGCTTACACCATGTTGATCAATCCCGTCTTGATCTCAAAATTATTCACATTCAATGGCGGGCCCATTCCATAATTCCCATATTGCGATTGGAAGTGATCACGGACATTCATTCCAGCTCCATTGTTTCCATTTCCACGTGGTTGATTTTGCACCACCGGAGGATTATTCCTTACTTCTTGTTGTGCCATCAAGTATTGAATAATAGCTTGCATTTTCTGGTTTTGCAAGGGCATTTGTTGAGCATAAGCTTGTGGCACAAATTCCGGATTATTATAACCTCATCTAACATTATCAACTCCATGAAAATTCCTCATATTGCCTTCTTCATCAATCATGTTTGCATTATCCCTTACTTCTTCCATACTTTCCTCCGTAGGCTCCAATACTCCTCGTCTTTGTCTTCTTAAGGTAGCTTCTAATTCCAAGTTCAAAGGTTTAATAGATTGAGACCTTGAACGCGTTTGCATGTACCTACAAGAATTTCCAAATTAGTTCTCCAAGTAACCAAGACAAGTAAACAAGTAAACAAATAAAAGAAATATCCTTATCAAAACTAATCAACTTCAAACTCGTTACAACTAAAAGTTTAACATTTCTCCGGCAGCGACGCCATGTTCTTAGTCGCATTTCTAGTAAAAATGTGTAACAGTAAGAGACTCTATAGTCAAGTACACGTGTGACCAAGTACAAAATTTATAATAATGTCATCCCAAGGGAAAGTTAACTCTAGGTTGTATCCGGATTTTTCATCGATTTATGCTTTGTAAGAATGATAGATTGAAGGTTTGATTGTTTAAGCTACTAATTATTCTAATCAATTAACTAAGAATTTGAAGTAAACAAGTAATGGATCAAACAACACACAAATGATTAATGGAATGGTGGTAGAATTCACTTGAGAAGAGAGCAAGACTAATCATAATCATGGTTAAGACTCTAGCCAGATATACATAACTCTTGATGGTAAACTTCATTAATTTGTGGACTAAAAGCAATCACAATTTTACCCCTAATCCCTATTGTCAAGGCAACTAGGTTCTTGACTCTTTTACAAGTCTAAATCTCATAGGATTGTCTTACTCTCAATTCCCTTAAGGTACTATGATCATAACTTGGTTCTTTTTACTCAATTCCTTAAGTGTCCCCCTATGAGTGTTCTAAGCTCAAGAAGGGTGTGGCTTACCTCCCCTCACACTAACATGCATGCACATCTTAATATATGATCAAATTGAACCACTCATCATACTATTGAAATGACCATCCTAATACCATGAAAAGAGAATTCAATCACACAATATTGAAATGAAACATGAATCATTAATCATAAAAGGAAGTCCAAAATTAACTCAATTCAACATCTCAAATCCTACATATCTAGCATTCTTCTCAACCAATCATATGATTAGCCCTACTATAGGACTAGCCACTACACATTGTGATTATATCATTACAAATCAAGCTTTGCTCCATTTGAGCCAAAATAAGAAGAAAATCAACAAATGAAAAGTAGATTGGCTTCCCTTTCATGGAGAAACCTTCCTTCTCTTCAATATGCTAACTCCTTCAATACTTGAACCTTTCCTCTTCTCAAATGGTGGATGGATGGATTGGATGATGGATTGATGAAGATCAAGTTGAGTGGATGGATGAATTGAAGGGTGGAAGAGATGGATCAGATGGAGTATGTGAAATGGTGGTGAGAGAGTGTGTGTGTTGATATCCAAAATAACTGTCAAATGAGGCTCTCCCTGTAATTTTCGCACCAATTGTGCATTTATACCCCTTAGGGTCCTTCTAGAAGCTTCTGGAATTTTCTGACTTTTTCCTGCTTTTTACCCAGTGATGCGCATTTTCTTTGCACGCAAAATTAATCCCCAAGTGTTAAGGATATCAATTGCAGCTTAAGCAAGCGACCAAGTGAATATCGAACCCAAAGGACGGCATATTATCAATTTAATTATTATCTAAATTAATTAAGACAAGTTGGCAATTAAGTTTGAGGTTTAGGATGATTAAACTAATAAACAAGTAATTAAAATAACAAATAAAATAAATATCACTTGAAGAATACGAAAGTGGATCAAGTAGGAGAATAGGTAGCTCTAGGATAATCCAGTTTCACTACTTAACTTCTCTTCCATGTGTCAATGTCCGACTCTGCCTTGTGGAATAAGGACGCATCACTAAACCATGCATATCTACTTTATAGACACAAGTAAACATGCGTGTAATACGTGTGAATAACCTCGGAGCAAGAGACGTAATTTTACCCCCCTTTCTAGGTACTATCAGTATCAATTATTTCCCATTAGGATTGGTACTCTAACCTGATATGATCTCCCTTTATAGGTATTATAAAATTACCCTCTTTATCCTACTTAATAACCCGAATTCAATTCAATTAATAAGTATTCATATATGATAGTTCTAATGAAGCTTCGGAGTCCCCTCACTTAGAATCATAACATGGAATCCTGCTCAGCAGTGAACGCACTCAATCAATAACCAAGATATGTATTCAGACTTTACATAACAGTTAATGATGCACAAAACGACCGTGAGTATGGATTAAGAAAACACAATCATATATAAAATAAATCCACAAGTAGTGTTGTACGGAGTGTACACATGGAAGTTCAATTAATTCGTAAAACTTTCACAACCCTAGTTCTACCAAAAAGGCTCTAGCCCATGATGTTACGAAGAGCAATCATGGGTGTTGGATAGATCTTACCCGGATGTCTGGAAAATACAAGATAAATTAGGAAACAAAAAAAACCCTACATGTGGGCGTCGTCGCGTCCTTCTCCATCTTGAATTCTCCTCTTGGTTCTCCTCTTGATTCCACAAACGAATCTTCAAAGTGATGGATGGATGGAGGAAAAGATGTGGATGATGGTTGGGGGGTGATCGCCCCTTGTGGGGTATTGTATGTTGTGGCCTCTCTTCTCCTCTCTTGTATTGTGTTGTGTTCCTCCTTCTTTTCGGGGCTGTATAGACCCCCTTTTATACTTGTAATCACGTCTCCTAGGCTTGAAATGGGCTTTTCAAGTGATCACACGCGTTTAGGCCTCGAAAATATGGATTTAGTAAGTTTCCGCACGATGGTTCGACCTCAGCAAATAGGTCGAACCATTGACCTCAGGTCGAACCACAGGTCGAACCCACCTACTGGAAGTCCCAGGTGCATGGTTCGACCTCGGTTCGACCTCAAGCAGGTCGAACCGATTTGCGCAGTCTCTCCATTTCGCGTATAACTTTCACATACGACCTCCGAATTGAGTGATTTTTGTGCTCACGTGATCCTCTCTTCCTTGAATTTCTATCTATATAAAGAAATCACAAAAACTCCAAGAATTGAATATGTAACAGGCCATGGAATGTAGCACTGCAATTCTATTCGGCACAGCTCGCGCGGCGTCACCACTTTGCTCATAACTTCCTCGTTCGGACTTCAATGATGGTGTTCTTTATGTCAAAACGACACTCTCTTCAGTGGCTTTCCAACCATATATCACGCCAACAGTTTCGAGCTCCAAAACAATACAGAATAATTATGAAAGTTGGATGTGCGTTTTCAGCATTCTTGCACAAATTGCACCTTTTCTCCAACTTTGCTCTTTTGATTCTTTTTCTACCTAAAACACAATAAAACACCTCAAGTGCACCTTATTCTCATATATAATGAATATAAGACCATTGTGCTAATATATGACAATAATACTCATAAAAAAGGTGTTCAATTGGACACTAAAACACGCTTATTTTCACTCTCAACAAACCCCCAAACTTGCCCGTTGCTCTTCCCGAGGCAACAAAATAAAAATAAAGTGTGAGAGAGAGTAAGAAAATTAGTAGGGAAACAAGGACTATGATCAATACCCCATTCAAAATACAATTGTCCTCAACTTAGGTCATGTAATTCTCATTACATGTAATAATCAATTCATAGCATACAAGTTAAGACAATCACCACCAATTCAAATGCTCCATCAACATGTTCTTACGGGAAGTATATATCACTCGCACTCAAGTGTAAAAGATATACACTTATGGGTTAAGGTGTTTACGCTCAGATTCAATTCAAGTGCATGCGTAACCATAAGCTTGCCAAACATCTCAAGCTCTTCACCATTAAAAGTATGATTCGTCAATGTGATCAAAAAGGACTTTTCTTTTGGATGTAATGTTGGCTCTTTGGTAAGGGTAGGAAACATATGGATAAAGTGACTCAATTAGTAGAGAATTAAAATCGGAGATCTTATGTACTGCAGATTTTTACACTTCAAGGCTATCCAGCTTCATGCTCTTCTAATTTTCTTTTCTCTCCTTTCCTTCAAGCTCAACATACTTTTTCTTTTCTTCAAGCACATCCTTTTTTTTCCCGAGGTACCAGTTTCGGGCACTGCCTCACGCATCCTCTATGGGGTACTAGATTTAAGCACTACCCTAGGGTTTTTGATTCCATGGAGTACTAGATTTAAGCACTACTCCATGCTTCTCCTTAGATGCATTATCATAATCCATCACTATTAATTTCAACACCAATTTCATTCCTTCCCAAATTGTTATCAAGCACCATTAACACACTTTGACAGCATTTAATTCTCCACTAAATATAGGAATTTAAGGCTCAAATAGGATATCAAAGTGGCTATCTTCGTAGGTTGCCAAAGAAATAAGGCTTTTAGGCTCAACGGGGCTAACTACGGATATATAATTATTTGGTAGGGAATTATTTGGCTAAGTGACTCATAAATTCAAGGATGGCCTTAGATCATCTCCCATCATCTAACACACATGTAGTTTCAAGTAAGACAAGAGGCAAGTTCTAGAATACATACACAAGAACGATACTCACCAGAAAAGAAATATCATGTGATTATGTACATGATCAATGAGGCTCAAAATCTCACATGGATTTTTAACAAGTAACAGAGCACTTTTCATGGTAGGTAATATCCCACAAGTACACATAGAACTTGATATCACAATATAACTCAAGTACACTTCCTTCATCAATTTCAAGAGCATATGAATTCCAAGACAATTTAAAAATAAGCTCACATGGATCACCACCATAAACACAATCCTTCCACTCCTATGAATTAAAAGCACATATAAAAATTAGAAAAAGAAAACAAGTGCACCTGATTTTTCTTCAATGAATGCACGAGCTCCTCGAGTCGAAACCTCAATGTAGAACTCGTCTTGCCACCTAGTTACCCTTTCTATCATCAAAGCTCAAGCATACTCATCATTACAGGATTCATCAATAATAAAATAGGAGAGCTATAAGAAAGACTTAATTGACTATGTAATCGACTCCACACACTAGAAACACCACTGAACACTAGGCAAATTGCAAAAAATTGACACATCAAAACCGATTAAAGTTTCAATATACCGCAAAAATCAACTCCCCTAGCAAACATTACAAAAAATAGATTATACTCTTGGTGCTTCAATGAGGTAAGTACATCACACCCCCCAAACTTAGTAAAAACGTAAGTCGAAACTAAGTTTGAAAAGAGATGTAATTGCCGATTAGTAAGCACCTTAAATATAAAAATTTCTTACTCACACGAAAGAAATAAAGCAATAAAATGGAAGGGCAAGCCCCCAACAGGCACTCATGTTTAACGTCGTAGAGTCACGACGGTAGAGGACGGTCTCCTCGCATCCTCACCATCAAATACTTTCTTTCCCTCTTCTTGTCTACACTCAACACCTCACCTTTCTTGGTCACAAGTATATGATCATTGAAATTTCCTTCCTCCCATAGCTGTCTAGACACCCCCTTATCAATCTTCCACTTAAATTCAGAATCATCTGCCTTAGAAAAATCAAGATTAAACAAGTTAGAAACCATATCAATGCTCTTGCATGATTGAGTCTCCATGGGCATCTTCATTGCATGATCTAGAGAGAAAACCACATCTTCATTATCCATCTGTAGTCTAAGCTTCTCCGCTCTCAACTTCTTTGCTCTTTCCCACTTCTTCTCCATTGTAAGCTCAGTATTCTGCTCATGTAATGGTACTGGAGTAACATCAACATCATATGGAGCATTCGGTGCAACAATAGGCATGTTTTGGATCAGTTCGACTAGGGTTTGACCTGTTGGAGAGGTCGAACCAGGCACGTAGTGGTCGAACTGATCATCTGGAAGGCTGTTCTCACTTTGAAGTCGTGGTTCGACCTGGGTTCGACCTTCAGGACAGGTCGAACCGCTTTCCCTCAGGTCAAACCGGCTTACTGTGCTATTTCTGCCTCCCAGTTTGACCAAGGTTCGACCAGATGGTTTGGTCGAACCATGTCCATCGTGGTCGAACCGTTGTTGCGACAAAATAGGATGCTCCGGACATTAAGGTTCGATGTGGGGTTCGACCTTCAGAACAGGTCGAACCATCCTTGCTTTGGTCAAACCGATAATCTAGAAAAATAGAGTGCTCCGCATGGTATGGTTCGACCATGGTTCGACCTGTAGGCCAGGTCGAACCAGAGGCTGGTTGGTCGAATCGCTGTCTGGATATGTCCGTTTTTGATTTCGGCCTCATCGGTCCTTCGTACTGTGTTCCAGACCTCAATGTGATGGCATTATTCTCCAATGTTTATGTCAATTGATTCACATTCGCGGTCATCTGCCCCATCATCAAGGTAAGGTCTTTCAACTGCTTAGACAAATCTGCATGATCAACATTCATGGTATCCTCAAGATGATCAATCCTTGCATCATTCTCAGCCATGTATCGATGGAAGGTATCTTCAACACTCTTCACTTCTTGCTGCTGCCTACTAGGCCCCCTTTGTGTCAACTCTGTGATCTGCCGTTGCTGCGATTCTAATAGCTTGTTGATGTTCGCTAGACTAGAGACGATCTCATCATCCCTATTTGGCTTCACCACTCGATGTTCAACCTGCGCCACCTTGCCAAGTACATATGATCCTCTATCTCTCTCTACAGGCCAGTCACGTGAATTCACAGAGATGTCTTCAAACAACTTTTCCGCTTCAAGTGCTGTCTTTGATAACAGCGCTCCTCCTGATGATGTATCAATAAAAACACGCGACTCACAATCCAATCCATAGTAGAAGATGCTTATGTATTCAGCCTTCGGCATTCCATGCTGTGGACACCTCCTAAGCATGACTTTAAACCTATCCCACGCCTCATCAAATTTCTCTCCCTGATTCATAACAAATCGGGTGATCTCTTGCCTTATTCTTAAGATCCTTGAGGGTGGCATGTATCTCTCCAAGAACTTCTGCTGCAGTTGGTCCCATGTATTGCAATCGGCTGGATCAAGGGACTCATACCAAGCTTCCGCCTTATTAATTAAAGAGAACTTGAATAAGGCGATCCGCCTAGCACTATCATTCGCTCCACTGTCCTTTTGAGTGTTTGCATAACCAAGAAATCTTCGGAGATGCTGATATGGATCTTCAAAACAACCTCCAGAAAAGGGATTCTTCTCTACCATGTTAATAAGAGCGGGATGTATCTCAAAATCATCATCTTCCCCCCTTGCTCCTATCAACCCCATGTTGACATTCCCAAAGTTCGTGAAAATTTCATGAATGAAAACATTATCCGGATTCTGCCTTGCTCCGGGCATGTTCAGCTCAATGTGTTATTTACTCCTTTCCTTCCTCTCCTTTTTTCAAGCGCACAAGTAACTCGGAAAAACTCAAGGTTAGATAGAAATAAATAATCACAAATAAAAGAAAAAGAAAAAAAAATCTTAATCAACTAGAAATAATAAAATCAATAATAACAGCCGTCCCCGGCAATGGCGCCAAGAACTTGATGTGCGTTTTCTTTGCACGCAAAATTAATCCCCAAGTATTAAGGATATCAATTGCAGCTTAAGCAAGCGACCAAGTGAATATCGAACCCAAAGGACAGCGTATTATCAATTTAATTATTATCTAAATTAATTAAGACAAGTTGGCAATTAAGTTTGAGGTTTAGGATGATTAAACTAATAAATAAGTAATTAAAATAACAAATAAAATAAATATCACTTGAAGAATACGAAAGTGGATCCAGTAGGAGAATAGGTAGCTCTAGGATAATTCAGTTTCACTACTTAACTTCTCTTCCATGTGTCAATGTCCGACTCTGCCTTGTGGAATATGGACGCATCACTAAACCATGCATATCTACTCTATAGACACAAGTAAACATGCGTGTAACACGTGTGAATAACCTCGGAGCAAGAGACGTAATTTTACCCCCCTTTTTAGGTATTATCAGTATCAATTATTTCCCCCTAGGATTGGTACTCTAACCCGATATGATCTCCCTTTATAGATACTATAAAATTACCCTCTTTATCCTACTTAATAACCCGAATTCAATTCAATTAATAAGTATTCATATATGATAGTTCTAATGAAGCTTCGGTGTCCCCTCACTTAGAATCATAACATAGAATCCTGCTCAGCAGTGAACGCACTCAATCAATAACCAAGATATGTATTCAGACTTTACATAACAGTTAATGATGCATAAAACGACCGTGAGTATGGATTAAGAAAGCACAATCATATATAAAATAAATCCACAAGTAGTGTTGTACGGAGTGTACACATGGAAGTTCAATTAATTCGTAAAACCTTCACAGCCCTAGTTCTACCAAAAAGGCTCTAGCCCATGATGTTACGAAGAACAATCATGGGTGTTGGATAGATCTTACCCGGATGTCTGGAAAATACAAGATAAATTAAGAAACAAATAAAACCCTAGATGTGGGCATCGTCGCATCCTTCTCCGTCTTGAATTCTCCTCTTGGTTCTCCTCTTGATTCCACAAACGAATCTTCAAAGTGATGGATGGATGGAGGAAAAGATGTGGATGATGGTTGGGGGGTGATCCCCCCTTGTGGGGTGTTATATGTTGTGGCCTCTCTTCTCCTCTCTTGTATTGTGTTATGTTCCTCCTTTTCGGGGCTGTATAGACCTCCTTTTATACTTGTAATTACGTCTCCTAGGCTTGGAATGGGCTTTTCAAGTGATCACACGCGTTTAGGCCTCGAAAATATGGATTTGGTAAGTTTCCGCACGATTGTTCGACCTCAGCAAACAGGTCGAACCATTGACCTCAGGTCGAACCACAGGTCGAACCCACCTACTGGAAGTCCCAGGTGCATGGTTCGACCTCGGTTCGACCTCAAGCAGGTCGAACCGATTTGCGCAGTCTCTCCGTTTCGCTTATAAATTTCACATTCGACCTCCGAATTGAGTGATTTTTACGCTCACGTGATTCTCTCTTCCTTAGTTTTCTATCCATATAAAGAAATCACAAAAACTTCAAGAATTGAATATGTAACAGGCCATGGAAAGTAGCACTGCAATTCTGCTCGGCACAGCTCGCGCGGCGTCACCACTTTGCTCATAACTTCCTCGTTCGGACTTCAATGATGGTGTTCTTTACGTCAAAACTACCCTCTCTTCAGTATCTTTCCAACCATATATCACACCAACAGTTTCGAGCTCCACAACAATACAGAATAATTATGAAAGTTGGATATGCGTTTTCAGTATTCTTGCACAAATTGCACCTTTTCTCCAACTTTGCTCTTTTGATCCTTTTTCTACCTAAAACACAATAAAACACCTCAAGTGCACCTTATTCTCATATATAATGAATATAAGACCATTGTTCTAATATATGACAATAATACTCATAAAAAAAGTATTCAATTGGACACTAAAACACGCTTATTTTCACTCTCAACACCCAGCTCAACTCAAGTAGCTAACTCGAGCTATTGCCTGTCAAGTCGAGTTGCATGGCTCTACAAACTGGACAGTTTTTCAACCCTAGCTCGACTCGAGTTGCAAGTCGAGTAGGACCTTGCAACTCAAGTTAGCTCACTGGATGATTTTGGATGCTGCTCTGCCCCAGCTCGACTTGCTGCTTGACTTGCCCTGACCCCAGCTCGACTTGAGTAAGGTAACTCAAGTTCTCGCCTGTCTACTTATGTCAGAAGCTTAAATTTCCTCGGCACCTAACTCGACTCGAGTTGCAAGTCGAGTTAGACCTTGCAACTCGAGTTGAGCTACTGGACAATTCCAGCATTTGCTCAAGCTTCAGCTCGACTCGAGTTGCAGGTCGAGTAAGACCATGCAACTCGAGTTGGGTGTTTTTCAGCAAGTTTTGCTCCGTTTTTTACCTGTTTCACATACATTTAAGCTCATTTCCACATATTTATCAGCCTGTACACATCTCTCCTAACTAACATAAAACTCCACCAAAAGTTACACAAATATGGGTTGCTGAGATGACTTATATATGGGCTACAGTAGGGACCAGGAGGAGAAATTAGAGTTGGGCCTCCATTGGGCTTAAGTATCCAAGCTTAGCCCAAAGCTTATACTATATACCACTAAAATATTATCACTGCACTACCGTTCTAATCCCATAATTATGTTATGGGCTCCTTCTTATTATGAGTCTGTTAGTCTCCCCATGTTTAAGATATTCAATGTCCATTAATTAATTAAGTTACTGACAACTTCATTAATTAATATCTCATCCGAGAGTAGTACCACTCAACCTCATTATCATGTCGAAATAAATCAACCTGTAGGGTTTACATGATAATCCTTATGAGCTCCTCAAGGGGACATCATCAACCTATGATGGACACGGATTCCTTCTACAATTAACAGCACACCATAGAGACAGCGCTATTTCCCAACTCACCGAGTTTGTTGATTTAATTACATGTAAATCTCACCCATTGATGAATCAAAGAAATACATACTGCCCTACGTGTCGAGGTTATTGTATAGGGATTAAGAGCACGAACATCCATAATAACAGAGATCAAGTTCTTCTATAAGTCATTATAAGTCGAAGATCTCAAGTGGTCCTGCTCAATACACGCAAAGTCCACTAATATGATTCTATAGCCAAGACATGCTAATACCAAACCATACTACAAACATCCCAATAGAGAGTCCCCATCTATCTCGGTTGTGAGCATCTATTTATACTTTATAAGGAAACTAATAATATGATCTTTCGCGTGTTGTCGCACAACATATTATCTACAATATAAAGTAAGTGGACTATTGCATCGACATATAAATAAATTATAAGATGCAATCATTTGATCATATGATTCTCATTTCAAATAAATTGCTTAAACATTGTTCATACAGAAAGCTAGTCTTTTAGTATACAATCCAACAAGAAGTACGCTCCAAGGAAAGACAAGATAGGCCGTCTCTTGAGGACGAAGTTACTAAAAAGCTACGCCTTAAGGAGAGGTTGCCTAGGAACTTCGACATTCAAATGGAGAATTGGGGGGAGATAAAGGATCGTTGGGGTGATATATCCGATAAAATTACTAGGACGAGGTGCCTGGATGATGAGGCCATGAGGACAATAAATATCAAGGACGATATCATGTGGATGTTCGACCCAGTAGAGATCCAACAGTTTATGGAAATAAAGAGGCTGACTTACTTTCATGTTACTGTGGAGTTCTAGTGCTCGATTACTATCAAGAAGGGTGAGAGCGCTCTTTCTCATGAGTGTTCGTTTTAGCTGGGAGGTGAGAAAAAAACTTTAACAACTGAGGAGTTAAATGTATTGCTAGGAACTCCGAGAGGAATTTCTAGGTATGAGGATGGACACTTTATGGCGAATGAGGTTTAGAGGGAGTTTCTAGTGAGGATATGAACTTTAAGACTAAGAAGGCTCGTGCAACTTTGATTCACAACCCAGTCCTTAGGTACATGGATAGAATCTTGAGCAATACATTGTTTGCCTGGTCAGAGGAAGGATGCGTATCTAGGGAGAGTTGTATTCTTTGTGGTGCATGTTAAATGGCTTGCGGTTCAATGTGGGTTCTTATTTGATTCAGTAGTTTTATAGATTCAGGAATTCCTTGTTTTAATGAGTGAATATCGGAGGATTGATCACTCCCATTGCTGAGTCATACAATATGGATTTCACTGGAATTTTGCCCATTCTTGAGGATCCGGACTTAGTCATGAGTGTATGTGTTAAGGCAAGATTTACCTATCATCGTGATGGAGATTGGTTGTATGTTCGGGGATCTAGACCCTATTATTTCATGCTTCCATATGATGTAGATGCTCTGACTACGCTCAGGAATGAGGGGAATATGATGATGAACACTGTAGCGCACGAGATCATATCAGTTACATGCCTGAGGAGAGGCGATTGGAGATTTTTGGCTTGGGTAATATGATGCAGGGATGTATCAGGTGCTGCAGAGGATTATTGATGATACACAGCAGCAGATGGAGCCACATATACATCATCATGCAGGAGAGCATGTAGAGCCATGAGAGCACGAGCAGGAGGATGTTGAGATGCCGGGAGAGCAGCCACCGCTGGAGCATGCGATGCCACCACCACCATACCCAGCACAGCCGCAGCAGCAGTGGGCTGGTCCGGATTCATACTATCAGGAGCAGTTTCATTTGATTAATGAGAAGTTTGTCAACTTGAACAACAACCAGAGAGAAACGAACCGCCAGCTGGGCTTGCTTACCACTAGCTATGTCGCGCTTGATATGAGATACAATGCGCTGCATGCTAATTATGTGGAGATGGATAGGAAATTGGGAAAGATGCAAGCCGATGAGCGTGAGATTGACAGGAAGCTAAATAATCTCCACAGAGATTTTGATCAATGGCGCATGGAGATGAGTGATGATGATGATAATAAGGATGATGCTCCAGAGGAGTAGATTGCACCTGGTTTTTTTCCTTTATCTGTTTCATCTCATCCCCCTTCTCTTCTTCTCTTTACAGGATGTGTATTTGTGGTGTGAGTGGCATGTACGTATATTGAGATTGGATTGAGATGTGATACTTGATATTTGAGGTTGGATTGGTTGGAGATACTTGATTTAGATTATTATGATGGGTTCTTTGCTAAGTATGTTGCATTTATATTCTGCATGTGTTTATTTTGTTAATGAGAAGCATGTACAATTTGATAAATATGTAGAGTTTAGTGTGAAATTGATCTTGATTATATGTTATGAGTACTTAGGATTCTATTTACCCATGTGAGAATTTGTGCCTTTTGAAATCACGCTACATCCATGCATGATAGTTTATTCTTGTGAGAATCGTTTATATGACCGTATTCTGAAACTTGGCTTGGAGTCTTATGTGAGACATATAATTGATTAGTTATTAGGACATGATCTTAGGCTGTTATTGTTTATTTGAGTCACTTAGCTAAATTTTACCTTCCCATGTACTGTATAAATCATTACAAGCCCTTTTGAGCCTTTAAAAGCATTTTCTTTGGTAAGCCTTGATAAAAAGCCTTTATTTATCCTTTACATGAGCCATATTTAATACCCTATTCATTAGTAGAGAGTTGAGGTGAATAAATGCTAGTTTGAATTTGAAGCAACTGAAGAAAATTGGTTGAGCGATATAAATAAAAGAAAAATGGTTAAAACTTGTTAGGGGTAGTGCCTGAAACGGTACCCCAGTTGCTTAGAAGGGTAGTGCCCAAAATTGGTACCCTTGTACTACGAAGAAAGATGATGTTGATGCCAAGTGAAGAAGGAAAAGTTGAATTGCGAAGATCATGAGAATGAGATGGAGAAGGGGAAGAAACTGTTTGATGAAAAGCAAAACTCCAAGGTAATTCTCTATTAGTGAATTAGTAACTTTTATCTATAATTCCTACCTTTACCAAAGAGCCAACATTAGACCCTAAAAGCAAATCCTTTGTGATCCTAGTAAAGAAGTGATTATAAGTTAATTTTTGAGACCTTTTCCAAGCTTATAGTTACGCGAGAATATGAATTGAATGTGAGAGTATACACTAACTTGTTGAAGTGTACATCTTTTACACTTGAGAGTGAGAGTAAACACTTATCCCGTGAGCAAGATGACTTAGTGCTCTGAATTGTATTATAATTGAGTGATGTTTTGCATGAATGAAATGTATGATGTGAGTGGTACTTGTTTTAAGTTGATAGAATTGCATGTGTGGGTATGACTTGTACTTGACTAGATGGACTTGTGAATTTTACACTTACTCTTGTGGTTTGGATTTCATTTCCTCGGGATGAGAAACAAGTAATTTTGGGGGTTTGATGAGTGTGTAAATTCAAATGTTTTGAGCCTTGATTTGTGTCACAATGATGTGTGATATGTTTTTAATTCGATGTGAATCGAGATATATTGTGGAAAGTTATGAATCAGGTGTGTTTGAGGCTGCTTGAGCAGATTTCGAAGGAAAATGGGATATAAGTGATCGGAATCGGAGAAGGGGTGCATTGGAAAGCCGGTTCGACCAAGTTGGAAGAGGTTTTGACCATCTTCATGGTCAAACCTGGCGTTAGAAGCTGCCAGGGAGTTCTTTACCTAGCTCACGGAGTAGAATTAGCTCTGCACTGTCAGTTTTTAGTGACTCTATGGTGGAAGCTTCCTAGCATTTTTATACTCTGAAGACATGTTCTCCAACTATATTCTCATGTTTAATAACTAATTTGACTATAAAAATGGAAAGAAAATACTCACTTCGAGGAGTTCTTGTCCTTGCTCACGGAATAAAATCAGCTCAACACTTTGACTTTTTAGTGACTATGGCAAAAGCTTCCTAGCATTTTTATACTCTGACAACATGTTTTCCAATGATATTCTCATGTCTAATAACTAATTTGACCATAAAAATGGCAAAAAAAATGCTTACTTCAAAGAATTATTGACCTAGCTCACGGAGCACTGTGAGTTTTTTGTGACTCTAAGGTGCAAGCTTTCTAGCATTTTTATACTATGAAAACATATTCTCCATCTATATTCTCATGTCTAATAATTAATTTGATCATAAAAATAGCAATAAAATGCTCACTTCAAGGAGTTCTTGACCTGGCTCACAAAGTAGAATTAGCTCTGCACTGTCAGTTTTTAGTGACTCTATTGTGGAAGCTTCCTAGCATTTTTAAACTCTGAAGACATGTTCTCCAACTATATTCTCATGTCTAATAACTAATTTGACCATAAAAATGGAAAGAAAATGCTCACTTTAAGGAGTTCTTGACCTGGTACACGGAGTAGAATCAACTCTGTACTTTGACTTTTTAGTGACTCTATGGCGCAAGCTTCCTAGCATTTTTATACTCCGAAAATATGTTTTCCAACTATATTCTCATATCAAATAACTAATTTGACCATGAAAATGGCAAGAAAATGGTCACTTCAAAGAGTTCTTGACCTAGCTCACGGAGTAGAATCTGCTCTGCACTGTGAGTTTTTTGTTACTCTACGGTGCATGCTTTCTAGAATTTTTATACTCTGAAAACATGTTCTCCAACTATATTCTCATGTCTAATAATTAATTTGACCATAAAAATAGCAAGAAAATGCTCACTTCAAGGAGTTCTTGACCTGGCTCACGGAGTAGAATCTACTCTGCACGGTGTGTTTTTAGTGACTCTATGGCGCAAGCTTCATAGTAGTTATATTCTTTGAAAACATGTTCTCCAACTATATACTCATGTATAATAACTAATTTGACCATAAAAATATCAAGAAAATGCTCACTTCAAGGAATTTTTGACCTGGCTCATGGAGTAGAATCAGCTCCGCACTTTAGCTTTTTCTTAATATTTTTATAGTCTGAAAACATGTTCTCTAACTATATTCTCATGTCTAATAACTAATTTGGTCATAAAAATGACAATAAAATGCTCATCTTTAGGAGTTTTTTACGTGGCTCACGGAGTAGAATTTGCTTTGCACTGTAAGTTTTTTGTGACTCTATGGTAGAAGCTTCCTAGCATTTTTATACTCTGAAGAAATGTTCTCCAACTATATTCTCATGTCTAATAAATAATTTGACTTTAAAAATGGAAAGAAAATGCCCACTTCAAAGAGTTCTTGATGTGGCTCACGGAGTAGAATCAACTCAGCACTTTGACTTTTTAATGACTCTATGGCGCAAGCTTCCTAACATTTTATACTTTGACAACATATTTTCCAACGATATTCTCATGTCTAATAACTAATTTGACCATAAAAATGACAAGAAAATGCTCACTTCAAAGAGTTCTTGACATAGCTCACAGAATAGAATCTTCTCTGCACTGTGGGTTTTTTGTTACTCTACGGTGCAAGTTTCCTAGAATTTTTATACTCTGAAAACAAGTTCTCCAAATGTATTCTCATGTCTAATAATTAATTTATCCATAAAAATGGCAAGAAAATTCTCACTTCAAGGAGTTCTTGACCTGGCTCACGGAGTAGAATCAGCTTTGCATGGTGTGTTTTTAGTGACTCTATGGCGCAAGCTTCATAGTAGTTATATTCTTTGAAAACATGTTCTCCAACTATATACTCATGTATAATAACTAATTTGACCATAAAAATTTCAAGAAAACTCTCACTTCAAGGAATTTTTGACCTGGCTCACAGAGTAGAATCAGCACCGCACTTTGGCTTTTTAGTGACTCTATGACGCAAGCTTCCTAGCATTTTTATACTCTGAAAACATGTTCTCCAACTATATTCTCATGTCTAATAACTAATCTGATCATAAAAACGGCAATAAAATGCTCATATTTAGGAGTTCTTTACCTGGCTCACGGAGTAGAATTTGCTCTGCACTGCCAGTTTTTAGTGACTCTATTTTGGAAGCTTCCTAGCATTTTTATACACTGAAGACATGTTCTCCAACTATATTCTCATGTCTAATAACTAATTTGACTATAAAAATGTAAAGAAAATGCTAACTTCGAGAAGTTCTTGACCTGACTCATGGAGTAGAATCAGCTCTGTATTTTGACTTTTTAGTGACTCAATGGCTCAAGCTTCCTAGCATTTTTATACTCTAAAAACATGTTTTACAAAGATATTCTCATGTCTAATAACTAATTTGACCATAAAAATGGCAAGAAAATGATCACTACAAAGAATTCTTGACCTAGCTCACGGAGTAAAATCTGCTCAGCACTGTGAGATTTTTGTGACTCCACGGTGCAAGCTTCCTAGCATTTTTATTCTCTGAAATCATGTTCTCCAACTATATTCTCATGTCTAATAATTAATTTGACCATAAAAATGGAGAGAAAATGCTCACTTCAAGGAGTTCTTGACCTGACTTACAGAGTAGAATCATCTCTACATGGTGTGTTTTTAGTGACTCTATGGCACAAGCTTCGTAGTAGTTATATTTTTTGGAAACATGTTCTTCAACTATATACTCATGTATAATGACTAATTTGACCATAAATATATAAAGAAAATGCTCACTTCAAGGAATTTTTAACTTGGCTCATGGAGTACAATCAACTCTGCACTTGGGCTTTTTAATGACTCTATGACGCATGCTTCCTGGCATTTTTATACAGTGAAAACATGTTCTCCAACTATATACTCATGTCTAATGACTAATCTGATCATAAAAACGGTAATAAAATGTTCATCTTTAGGAGTTCTTTACCTGGCTCACGGAGTAGAATTAGCTCTGCACTGTCAATTTTTAGTGACTCTATGGTGGAAGCTTCCTAGCATTTTTATACTCTGAAGACATGTTCTACAACTATATTCTCATGTCTAATAACTAATTTGACTAAAAAAATGTAAAGAAAATGCTCACTTCGAGGAGGTCTTGACCTGGCACACGGAGTAAAATCAGCTCTGCATTTTGACTCTTTAGTGACTCTATGGCGCAAGCTTCCTAGTATTTTTATACTTGGAAAAAATATTTTCCAACTATATTCTCATGTCTAATAACTAATTTGACCATAAAATGGTAAGAAAATGCTCACTTAAGAGTTCCTGACATAGCTCACAGAGTAGAATCTGCTCTGCACTCTGAGTTTTTTGTTACTCTATGGTGCAAGCTTCCTAGAAGTTTTATGCTCTGAAAACATGTTCTCCAACTGTATTCTCATGTCTAATAATTAATTTGACCATAAAAATAGCAAGAAAATGCTCACTTCAAGGAGTTCTTGCCCTGGCTCATGGAGTAGAATCAGCTCTGCATGGTGTGTTTTTAGTGACTCTATGGCGCAAGCTTTGTAGTAGTTATATTCTTTGAAAACATGATCTCCAACTATATACTCATGTATAATAAATAATTTGGTCATAAAAATATCATGAAAACGCTCATTTCAAGGAATTTTAGACCTGGCTCACGGAGTAGAATCAACTCCACACTTTAGCTTTTTAGGACTCTATGACGCAAGCTTCCTAGCATTTTTATACTCTGAAAATATGTTCTCCAACTATATTCTCATGTCTAATAACTAATCTGATCATAAAAATGGTAATAAAATGCTCATATTTAGGAGTTTTTACCTGGTTCACGGAGTAGAATTAGCTCTGCACTGCCAGTTTTTAGTGACTCTATTGTGGGAGCTTCCTAGCATTTTTATACTCTGAAGACATGTTCTCCAACTATATTCTCATGTCTAATAACTAATTTGACTATAAAAATGTAAAGAAAATGCTCACTTCGAGGAGTTCTTGACCTGGCTCACGGAGTAGAATCAGCTCTGCAGTTTGACTTTTTAGTGACTCAATGGCGCAAGCTTCCTAACATTTTTATACTCTAAAAACATGTTTTCCTAAGATATTCTCATGTCTGATAACTAATTTGACCATAAAAATGGAAAGAAAATGCTCACTACAAAGAGTTCTTGACCTAGCTCACGGAGTAGAATCTGCTCTGCACTGTGAGATTTTTGTGACTCTACGGTGCAAGCTTTCTAGCATTTTTATTCTCTGAAAACATGTTCTCCAACTATATTCCCATGTCTAAAAATTAATTTGACTATAAAAATGGCGAGAAAATGCTCACTTCAAAGAATTATTGACCTGGCTCACGGAGTAGAATCATCTCTGCACGGTGTGTTTTTAGTGACTCCATTGCGCAAGCTTCGTAGTAGTTATATTTTTTGAAAACATGTTCTTCAACTATATACTCATGTATAATAACTAATTTGACCATAAAAATATCAAGAAAATGCTCACTTCAAGGAATTTTTGACCTGGCTCACGGAGTAGAATCAGCTCTGCACTTTGGCTTTTTAGTGACTCTATGACGCATGCTTCCTAGCATTTTTATACACTGAAAACATGTTCTCCAGCTATATTCTCATGTCTAATAACTAATCTGATCATAATAATGGCAATAAAATGTTCATATTTAGGAGCTCTTTACCTGGCTCACGGAGTAGAATTAGCTCTGCACTGTCAGTTTTTATTGACTCTATAGTGGAAGCTTCCTTGCATTTTTATACTTTAAAGACATGTTCTCCAACTATATTCTCATGTCTAATAACTAATTTTACTATAAAAATATAAATAAAATACTCACTTCGAGGAGTTCTTGACCTAGTTCATGTAGTAGAATCAGCTCAGCACTTTGACTTTTTAGTGACTCTATGGCGCTAGCTTCCTAGCATTTTTATACTTGGAAAAAATATTTTCCAACTATATTCTCATGTCTAATAACTAATTTGACCATAAAATGGCAAAAAAATGCTCACTTTAGAGTTCTTGACCTAGCTCACGGAGTAGAATCTGCTCTGCACTCTGAGTTTTTTGTTACTCTATGGTGCAAGCTTCCTAGAATTTTTATACTCTGAAAAAATATTCTCCAACTGTATTCTCATGTGTAATAATTAATTTGACCATAAAAATGGCAAGAAAATGCTCACTTCAAGGAGTTCTTGACCTAGCTCACGGAGTAGAATCAGCTCTGCACGGTGTGTTTTTAGTGACTCTTTGGTGCAAGCTTCGTAGTAGTTATATTCTTTGAAAACATGTTTTTCAACTCTATACTCATGTATAATAACTAATTTGGCCATAAAAATATCAAGAAAATTATCACTTAAAGGAATTTTAGACCTGGCTCACGGAGTAGAATCAGCTCCGCACTATGGCTTTTTAGTGACTCTATGACGCAAGCTTCCTAGCATTTTTATACAATGAAAATATATTCTCCAACTGTATTCTCATGTCTAATAACTAATCTGATCATTAAAATGGCAATAAAATACTCATATTTATGAGTTCTTTACCTGGCTCACGGAGTTGAATTAGCTCAGCACTACCAGTTTTTAGTGACTCTATTGTGGAAGCTTCCTAGCATTTTTATACTCTGAAGACATGTTCTCCAACTATTTTCTCTTTTATAATAACTAATTTGACTATAAAAATGTAAAGAAATGCTCACTTCGAGGAGTTTTTGACCTGGCTCACGGAGTAGAATCAGCTCTGCACTTTGACTTTTTAGTAACTCTATAGCGCAAGCTTCCTAGCATTTTTATACTTGGAAAAAATTTATTCCAACTATATTCTCATGTCTAATAACTAATTTGACCATAAAAATGGCAAGAAAATGCTCACTTCAAAGAGTTCTTGACATAGCTCACAGAATAGAATCTTCTCTGCACTGTGGGTTTTTTGTTACTCTACGGTGAAAGTTTCCTAGAATTTTTATACTCTGAAAACAAGTTCTCCAACTGTATTCTCATGTCTAATAATTAATTTATCCATAAAAATAGCAAGAAAATTCTCACTTCAAGGAGTTCTTGACCTGGCTCACGGAGTAGAATCAGCTCTGCATGGTGTGTCTTTAGTGATTCTATGGCGCAAGCTTCGTAGTAGTTATATTCTTTGAAAATATGTTCTCCAAATATATACTCATGTATAATAACTAATTTGATCATAAAAATATCAATAAAATGCTACTTCAAGGAATTTTTGACCTGGCTCACGGAGTATAATCAGCTCCGCACTTTGGCTTTTTAGTCACTCTATGACGCATGCTTTCTAGTATTTTTATACTCTGAAAACATGTTCTCCAACTATATTCTCATGTCTAATAACTAATCTTATCATAAAAATGGCAATAAAATGCTCATCTTTATGAGTTCTTTACCTAGTTCACGGAGTAGAATTAGCTCTGCACTATCAGTTTTTAGGACTCTATGGTGGAAGCTTCATAGTATTTTTATACTCTGAAGACATGTTCTCCAACTATATTCTCATGTCTAATAACTAATTTGACTATAAAAATGTAAAGAAAATGCTCACTTCGAGGAGTTCTTGACCTGGCTCACGGAGTAGAATCAGCTCTGCACTTTGTCTTTTTAGTGACTCGATGGTGCAAGCTTTCTAGCATTTTTATAGTCTAAAAACATGTTTTCCAATGATATTCTCATGTCTAATAACTAATTTGAACATAAAAATGGCAAGAAAATGCTCACTACAAAGAGTTCTTGACCTAGTAGTTCACGGAGTAGAATTTGCTCTGCACTGTGAGTTTTTTTTACTCTACGGTACAAGCTTCCTAACATTTTTATACTCTCAAAACATGTTCTCCAACTATATTCTCATGTATAATAATTAATTTGACCATAAAAATGGCAAGAAAATGCTCACTTCAAGGAGTTCTTGACTGGCTCATGGAGTAAAATCATCTCTGCACGGTGTATTTTTAATGACTATGGCGCAAGTTTCAAAGTAGTTATATTCTTTGAAAATATGTTCTTCAACTATATACTCAAGAATAATAACTAATTTGATCATAAAAATATCAAGAAAACGCTCACTTCAAGGAATTTTTGACCTGGCTCACGGAGTAGAATTAATTCTGCACTTTGGCATTTTAGTGACTCTATGACGCTGCTTCCTAGCATTTTTATACTCTGAAAAAATGTTCTCCAACTATATTTTCTTGTCTAATAACTAATCTAATCATAAAAATGGCAATAAAATGTTAATCTTTAGGAGTTCTTTACCTGGCTCACGGAGTAGAATTAGCTCTGCACTGTCAATTTTTAGTGACTCTATGGTGGAAGCTTCATAGCATTTTTATACTCTGAAGACAAGTTTTCCAACTATATTCTCATGTCTAATAACTAATTTGACTATAAAAATGTAAAGAAAATGCTCACTTCGAGGAGTTCTTGACCTGGCTCACCGAGTAGAATCAGCTCTGCACTTTTACTTTTTAGTGACTCTATGGCGCAAGCTTCCTAGCATTTTTATACTCTAAAAATATGTTTTCCAATGTTATTCTCATGTCTAATAACTAATTTGACCATAAAAATGGCAAGAAAATGCTCACTTCAAGGAGTTCTTGACTAGCTCATGGAGTAGAATCATCTCTGCACGGTGTGTTTTTAGTACCTATGGCGCAAGCTTCATAGTATTTATATTCTTTGAAAACATGTTCTTCAACTATATACTCAAGTATAATAACTAATTTGACCATAAAAATATCAAGAAAATGCTCACTTCAAGGAATTTTTGACCTGGCTCACGGAGTATAATCAGCTCCGCACTTTGGCTTTTTAGTCACTCTATGACGCATGCTTCCTAGCATTTTTATACTCTGAAAACATGTTCTCCAACTATATTCTCATGTCTAATAACTAATCTTATCATAAAAATGGCAATAAAATGCTCATCTTTATGAGTTCTTTACCTGGTTCACGGAGTAGAATTAGCTCTGCACTATCAATTTTTAGGACTCTATGGTGGAAGCTTCATAGTATTTTTATACTCTGAAGACATGTTCTCCAACGATATTCTCATGTCTAATTACTAATTTGACTATAAAAATGTAAAGAAAATGCTCACTTCGAGGAGTTCTTGACCTGGCTCACGAAGTAGAATCAGCTCTGCACTTTGTCTTTTTAGTGACTCGATGGCGCAAGCTTCCTAGCATTTTTATAGTCTAAAAACATGTTTTCCAATGATATTCTCATGTCTAATAACTAATTTGACCATAAAAATGGCAAGAAAATGCTCACTACAAAGAGTTCTTTACCTAGTAGTTCACGGAGTAGAATCTGCTCTGCACTGTGAGTTTTTTTTACTCTACGGTACAAGCTTCCTAACATTTTTATACTCTGAAAACATGTTCTCCAACTATATTCTCATGTCTAATAATTAATTTGACCATAAAAATTGCAAGAAAATGCTCACTTCAAGGAGTTCTTGACTGGCTCACGGAGTAAAATCATCTCTGCACGGTGTATTTTTAGTGGCTATGGCGCAAGTTTCAAAGTAGTTATATTCTTTGAAAAAATGTTCTTCAACTATATACTCAAGAATAATAACTAATTTGATCATAAAAATATCAAGAAAACGCTCACTTCAAGGAATTTTTGACCTGGCTCACGGAGTAGAATTAGTTCTGCACTTTGGCATTTTAGTGACTCTATGACGCTGCTTCCTAGCATTTTTATACTCTGAAAAAATGTTCTCCAACTATATTCTCTTGTCTAATAACTAATCTAATCATAAAAATGGCAATAAAATGTTAATCTTTAGGAGTTCTTTACCTGGCTCACGGAGTAGAATTAGCTCTGCACTGTCAATTTTTAGTGACTCTATGGTGGAAGCTTCATAGCATTTTTATACTCTGAAGACATGTTTTCCAACTATATTCTCATGTCTAATAACTAATTTGACTATAAAAATATAAAGAAAATGCTCACTTCGAGGAGTTCTTGACCTGGCTCACGGAGTAGAATCAGCTCTGCACTTTTACTTTTTAGTGACTCTATGGCGCAAGCTTCCTAGCATTTTTATACTCTGAAAATATATTTTCCAATGATATTCTCATGTCTAATAACTAATTTGACCATAAAATGGCAAGAAAATGCTCACTTCAAGGAGTTCTTGACTAGCTCATGGAGTAGAATCATCTCTGCACGGTGTGTTTTTAGTAACTATGGCGCAAGCTTCATAGTAGTTATATTCTTTGAAAACATGTTCTTCAACTATATACTCAAGTATAATAACTAATTTGACCATAAAAATATCAAGAAAACGCTCACTTCAAGGAATTTTTGACCTGGCTCACGGAGTAGAATTAGCTCTGCACTTTGGCATTTTAGTGACTTTATGGCGCAAGCTTCCTAGCATTTTTATTCTCTAAAAACATGTTTTCTATTGATATTCTCATGTCTAATATCTAATTTTGCCTTAAAAATGGCAAGAAAATGTTCACTACAAAGAGTTATTTACCTAGTTCACGGAGTAGAATCTGCTCTGCACTGTGAGTTTTTTGTGACTATACGGTGCAAGCTTCCTAGCAATTTTATACTCTGAAAATATGCTCTCCATCTATATTCTCATGTCTAATAATTAATTTGACCATAAAAATGGCAAGAATATGCTCACTTCAAGGAGTTGTTGACCTGGCTCACGGAGTAGAATCATCTCTGCACGTTATGTTTTTAGTGATTCTATGACGCAAGCTTCGTAGTAGTTATATTCTTTGAAAACATGTTCTTCAACTATATACTCATATATAATAACTAATTTGACCATAAAAATATCAAGAAAATGCTCACTTCAAGGAATTTTTGACCGGGTTCACGGCGTAGAATCAGCTCTGCACTTTGGCTTTTTAGTGACTCCATGCTTCCTAGCATTTTTATACTCTGAAAACATGTTCTCCAACTATATTCTCATATCTATTTTTATACTCTGAAAACATGTTCTCCAACTATATTTCTCTCTCTAGATTTTCTTTCAAGGTTTTCCATGGGTTCACCGTTGACTGCCAGAGGGCCATCGACGTCTAACCTTGACATCACTCACTATGCTCCTAGTTCCCTGGACTGGCAGATTTCCTCAAAGAATCCCATGTGCCAGCGACTTCACAGCCTCATCAAACTGATCGTGATCGATCTCCTCGTTGGGGAGACCAGGATGAACTTTCCACAATCAACTTGGCAGAGTCTGCGTGGCAATCACCTTCCCGTGGATCACAATTTCACATGGCGGATCACCAATCATCCCCCCGTGGATCTCAGGTTCACATGATGGAGCCTACGTCCCCCTCTCGTGGATCTAAGGATTCACCATCCTTTGCAGAAACACTCCGTAAAGAATCGGAGTCATCTGCTGCCCGTATGAAGATGGCCATATGCAAAGGATCCTTCCCGGATCCCATGGCGAGGCCGATTGAAAAATCAGGTGATAGCATTACTCCTCATATTAACAAATCCTTCTATGACAGCAGGATTAAGTTATTTCACAATTCATTATTACCAGGATTCTCAACCCTAAAGGTAATAAACCGATGAATCCAATGGAAGTGGAGAGTTTCCTAAAGAAGTTATGGGGTATTTCTGAAATTCTTTTGATACCGCTCGGGCGTGGTTACTACATGGTGATAATTTTGGACAACGCTCTAAAGATTCAACTTCTGCGAAAGAGGATTTTTGAAGCTGGTGATATACAGATTAGGGTTCAACAATGGACTCCCACATTCAATCCCTACAAGATCAAATCATCCTTTGTCTCAACTTGGATTCAGATATATGAACTTCCGATGGAGCTCTGGCATGAGGAAGTAATAAAGCACGTTGCTGGTGTCATTGATACTCCAATAAGAATCGATGACCGCGCCTTGGATGGATCCACAGGACATTTTGCTAGGGTTTTTATGGAGGTCGATCTGCTTGAAGATCTACCCAATGGTATGAATATCAATACGCCAGAGTCAAACATTCGTATCTCTTTTGGATACAAAAATCTACCTGTTTATTGCAGATCGTGTCATACTCTGGGACACTTCACGGTGAATTGTTAAAAAAGATGTAAAAGAAAGGAAAACGGAAGCCACAAAAAGATGCTGAGGGTTTTGAGCAGCCAAGGAAAACTTGGAAGGAGAAGGAGCCAGATCCTACTCCAGTTTTGCAAATCTGTCTGATGAGGATGATGAAGTTTCTGAAGGTGATGAACAACGCGTGATTAATCATGATGAAGATCAAGAACACAATTTTAACAGCCCATTCATTGTGGTCTCTGCAGGAAAAGAATAGTTCTGTATGAAGGGGAAGTTGAGCCTTTGAGTACTGCTGATTCAGCTGGTAAACAAGTGATCATTTATGATCCTAATGCTAAAAGGACTTATAATTCACAAAGTGTTAGGCATTTTGTGAGGGAGAAAGCACCAGTCACAAGATCTCAAGCAAAGACCATCACTAAGGTGGATCATAAGAGTTCTAATGTGGCAAAAAATATGCAAAATATTATGGGTAAAGACTATGCTCAGATGGGTATTAAGCCGCCGAAGCACACCTGAAACAGCTGTAAATGAAGATTTTTTTTGGAACATTAGGGGGATTGGGAATGATGCATCCCAAGCTGCTCTGAAAAATCTATGCATCAGACACAAGCCACATTTGGTGGCAATTGCAGAGACCAAAAGTCCCTTTTCTTCTATCCTTAAATCATTTTTGGGGACATCTCAATCTTTCTTTTGTTGGTTCTAACAGTAAGGAGGATATTTGGATTTTCTGTAATCCATCTTTCATATCTGGCCACACCATGGTTTACTTTTCGGATCAACTAGTTGTAATTGATTTTCTATGGCAGTCAAATAATTTCAGGGTTGGTTTCATCCATGCTCATAATTTTCATTTCAACAGACGACAATTGTGGTTAGATGCCACTGATCATCTTTCTCCTCGCATGGCACTTATAGGAGATTTCAATGCCACTCTTGGATCACATGAACGTCTATATCCTTTTAGACAAGATAATTGCAGTCAGCTGGAGTTTAGGGAATTTGTGAATATTAATGGCAGATGTGCATTTACATGGTCCACAATATACATGGCTCTCTAAATCGGCAACTAGAGCCACTAGGGGCTCTCGTATTGATAGAGTTTTGGCCACTGATGGTTTTCTTGATTTCTAGGACTTATTGCATCTCACTTCCTTGGCGAGACATTGTTCGGATCATACCCCGATATTTTTGACTTGTAGCATGCAAGATTCAACACCGAAGCCATTTAGATTTCAATTGATGTGGCTTCTTGATACAAACTTCTTCATTATGATGTCCACTTCATGGAGTATACCCACTTTTTCCCAAAATCCCATTGTGCTATTCACTTTGAAGCTTCGCAGGCTTAAGGGCGATATCAAAAATTGGAACTACTCACAATTTGGTAATATCTTTGACGATGTTTCTGATGCCATACAGAACCTTAGAGACATTCAGCAACGCATGGAAGTGGAAGGAGAAAATGAGGAGTTGTTTTATGAGGAAATGGATGCGCATTTACTCCTCAATGATAAACTAAAAAAACAGCAGCAATTCTATTCACAGAAGAATGGGGCCTCATGGCTGAAGGATGGGGATAGGAACTCGGCTTTTTCCATAAGATTCACAGAACCAACAAGGCACGATCCAACATTAACTCTTTGTTAGTAGATGGTTCTCTGACTGAGGATAAAGGACTCATTTCTGAGCACGTAATGGGATTTTACGAGGCTCTCTTTGCTGCTCCAAAGGACACGTTGGATTTTGGTAAACTACACTTCATTGAAAACTTTATGACTGATAGATATAATATGAATCTTACATGGGTTCCGATGGAGGATGCGATCAAAGATGTTGTCTTTGCTCTCTCGGCGGAAAGTGCTCCAGGACCAGATGGCTTCGGTGGTGCCTTCTTTCAAAAATATTGGCACATCATCATAGTAGACCTCTGCAATGCAGTGAGGTTTTTCTTCAACTCTAACACCCTTCCTAGTGGTATTAACTGCTATACTGATTCCTAAAGTAACTGGTGCCAACAAAGTTGAATATTTCAGGCCTATTAACCTTTGTACTTTCCTCTTCAAAATCTTCACGAAAATCCTTGCTACTAGACTAGGACCGATCCTACACAGGCATCTTGGAGTCTATCAGTTTGGTTTTATTCCTCATAGAAATATACATCACTGTATTGCAGTGGTATCTGAATTTTTTAATTGCCTTGATTCATCCACACTTGGTAGCATGGCCTTCAAAATCGATATCCGCAAAGCTTTTGATACTTTGAGATGGGATTTCATTTTCGAAACTCTTCGTCATATGGGATTCTCAGAGAAGTTCATTGATATGTTGAAAAGAATTTTTGCTTCTGAAAAGGTGTCAATACTGATCAATGGGGTTCCACAAGGATTTTTCTCTTGTGGAAGGGGTGTTCGCCAAGGAGACCCGCTTTCACCTCTCATTTTCTGTATAGCGGAGGAGGCTCTCGATTTATGGATCAAGCATCTTATAAATGCGGGTGTATTAACAGTGCTAGAGCAGGGAGAGACAATATCTTTATGCCTCATCTTTTTTACGCTGACGACATTATGCTGTTCTGTAAGGGTGATGATCAATCTGTTGAGGGGATATACCACATTCTGAGCCATTATGCTAAGTTATCGGGGGAGGTTTACAACCCTAGTAAATCAAAAGTTCTATACGGAAAATCAGTCAAAGTAAACATCAAGAGGAAGATCAGACACGATTTAGGGTTTCAAGAGGGAGAATATCCTTTTACTTATCTCGGAGTCCCCATCTTCAAGGGTGCTCCAAAAAGAATATTATTCCAGCAAGCAACAGATAGAATCATTTTCAAGTTTAGTAGATGGAAGGGAAGGGCTCTGTCAATGGCTGGATGCATATACATGGTCAATTCAGTGATCATTTCATCAGTTATACACAACATGATGGTATACAAATGGCCAGTTCATCATGTTAAAAGAATTAAGGCAGCATGTCGCAATTTTATTTGGAGTGGAGATCCTTATAAGAAACATCACTTCACAATTAGATGGAGTAGAATCTGCTCACCTACTGCCGAGGGAGGATTGGGAATTCGATCCATGAGAGCTGCTAATGATGCCCTTCTTATGAAGCTCGCCTGGGATGTTTTGAATGGGAACACGGCACTCATGTTCATTACTAACATATGGATGGCAGACTCTTATCCAAAAACATCTCACGTGTCTTCATCCATCTGTCAAGCTTGCAAAGCACACCTTTTCAGTCTTGTAGAAAAGGACTTTTGGGCTGTTGGTGCTAATTCAAACGTGAAGTTCTGGCTTGATAACTGGATTGGAATCCCTATAGCGGATATTGTGGAGATTCCTATGGAGTACAGGGGCCATTATGAAGATCAAATATCAGATTTTTTCTATGAAGGCACTTGGCATTTTACAGAGGATTTTATCCTTACATTTCCGAATATAATTGACAAAATTACTTCTGTTCATATCTCTCCTAACTAGGTGGATTGCAGGAAGTGGATGCCCTCCCTCACAGGTGTAGTTACTGCCAAGATTGCATACATGCACATCAGGCATCGTTTCATTGAACTTAATTAGGGAAACTGGATATGGGCTCATTTTATACCCCCCTGCTGATCAGTGACAACATGGAAGGCCATCAAGGGAGTTCTGGTCACTTGGGATGTTCTTCAGCATCGTGGTTTTATTGGGCCTTCACGATGTTATCTATGCAAGAAGAATGAGGAGAGTACTGATCATTTCTTCATAACTTGTTCCATTTCTTTGCAGGTCCTTCAGTTTATCCTACGGGGATTCATTTTTGGGGACAAAGTGTACCTGGATCAGATGTTTGTTGAATTTATATTGCAGGCTATTGGGATGCAGGGAAGCAAACAGGTCATGTCTCTTTGGAGACTTGCTATTGTTACTTATATATGAGCTATATGGTACTTCTGCAATACTATGGTGTATGGAGGATACACAGATGATCTTCATGATAAGAAAGTTAGTTCGTTGGAGATTGTTGCCATGATCACTACACTGATTAAGGAGCTCAACGGACAAAATGTTGGAAGCATGCACAACACAATGGAGGACCTTGGAACTCTACATTACTTTGGCATTGTGGGGATGCCGCGGAAGGCTCTACGCATCACTCCTGTTCGTTGGTTTCCTCCGAAGCTGGGATGGGTAAAGGTTAACACGGACGGGCACGCTAATGGATCACCTGGATGCATTGCTGGAGGTGGTGTGTTTCGAAATAGCAGGGGCTTCTTTATGGGAGCTTTTACTACAACATTCGGAGTCGACTTTGCTTTTAAAGCCAAGTTGGCAGCAGCTTTTCTTTGTACCAACATTGCCTTTGATAGAGGTTGGCATAACTATGGTTAGAGACAGATTCTACTATGGTTTTGCATGTGCTACAGGAGGAGATGCCGAACATTCCATGGAGATTGGTTGCTTCATGGAGGAGAGCACGTGATATCATTAATCAAATTCATTTCAAAGTACCACATATCTACCGCGAAGGAAATTCTGCAGCAGATGACTTCACTTGGATTGGAGAAGCCGTAGATGCCATGAATACCATCATTTTCAAGGATATGAACCGTACATACTATAGGTTCAAATAACAAAGGATCTTATTTCATTTTCATAGCTTTTGTTCTTTACCTTTTGCCCTATGGGCTTCAACAGTCATCTTTGTTCTTTTCTTGTATTTTTTCATTTTATCTTATTAATAAAGGATCTATTGGACTATATTCTCATGTCTAATAACTAATTTGATCATAAAAATAGCAGTAAAATGCTCACTTAAAGGAGTTCTTGACATGGCTCACGAAGTAGAATCAGCTCTGCACTATCAGTTTTTAATGACTCTATGGTGGAAGCTTCCTAGTATTTTTATACTCTGAAGACATGTTCTCCAACTATATTTTCATGTCTAATAACTAATTTGACCATAAAAATGGAAATAAAATGCTCACTTCAGGAGTTCTTGACTTGGCTCACGGAGTAGAATCAGCTCTGCATACTTTGACTTTTTAGTGACTCTATGGCGCAAGCTTCCTAGCATTTTTATACTCGAAAAATATGTTTTCCAACTATATTCTCATGTCTAATAACTAATTTGACCATAAAAATGGCAAGAAAAAGCTCACTTCAAAGAGTTCTTGACCTAGCTCACGGAGTAGAATCTGCTCTGTACTGTGAGTTTTTTGTGACTCTACGGTACAAGCTTCCTAGAATTTTTATACTCTATAAATATGTTTTCCAATGGTATTCTCATGTCTGATAATTAATTTGACTATAAAAATGAAAAGAAAATACTTACTTTAAGGAGTTCTTGACCTGACTCACAGAGTAGAATCAGCTATGCAGGGTGTGTTTTTAGTGACTCTATGGCGCAAGCTTCGTATTAATATTCATTGAAAACATGTTCTCCAACTATATAATCATGCATAATAACTAATTTGACCATAGAAATATCAAGAAAATGCTCACTTCAAGGAATTTTTGACATGGCTCACAGAGTAGAATCAGCTCTGCACTTTGGCTTTTTAGTGATTCTATGACACTAGCTTTCTAGCATTTTTATACTCTGAAAATATTTTCTCCAACTATATTCTCATGTCTAATAACTAATTTAATCATAAAAATGGTAATAAAATTCTCACTTCAAGGAGTTCTTGACCTGGCTCACGGAGTAGAATCTGCTCTGTACTGTCAGTTTTTAGTGACTTTATGGTGGTAGCTTCTCAGCATTTTTATAGTATGAAAACATGTTCTCCAACTTTATTCTCATGTCTAATAACTAATTTGACCATAAAAATGAATAGAAAATGCTCACTTCAAGGAGTTCTTCACCTGGCTCACGGAGTAGAATCAGCTCTGCATTGTGTGTTTTTAGTGACTCTATGGTGCAAGCTTCGTAGCATTTATATACTCTGAAAACATATTCTCCAAATATATACTCATGTATAATAACAAATTTGACCATAAAAATGGAAAGAAAAAATGCTCACTTCTAGGACTTCTTGACGTGGCTCATGGAGTAGAATCAGCTTTGCACTTTGACTTTTTAGTGACTCTATGGCGCATGCTTCCTAGCATTTTTATACTTTGAAAAAATATTCTGCAACTATATTCTCATTTCTAATAACTAATTTGACCATAAAAATGGCAAGAAAATGCTTACTTCAAGGAGTTCTTGACCTAGCTCACGTAGTAGAATCTGCTCTGCACTTTGACTTTTTAGTGACTCTATGGCGCAAGCTTCCAAGCATTTTTATACTCTAAAAATATGTTTTCCAACTATATTCTCATGTCTAATAACTAGTTTGACCATAAAAATGGCAAGAAAATGCTCACTTCATAAAGTTCTTGACCTAGCTCACGGAGTAAAATCTGCTTTGCACTGTGAGTTTTTTGTGACTCTATGGTGCAAGCTTCCTAGCATTTTTATACTCTTGAAAATATGTTCTCCAACTATATTCTAATGTCTAATAATTAATTTGACCATAAAAATGGCAAGAAAATGATCACTTCAAGGAGTTCTTGACCTGGCTCACGGAGTAGAATCAGCTCCGCACGATGTGTTTTTTGTTACTCTATGGCGCAAGCTTCATAGTAGTTATATTCTTTGAAAACATGTTCTCCAACTATATACTCATGTATAATAACTAATTTGACCATAGAAATATCAAGAAAACGCTCACTTCTGGGAATTTTTGACCTGGCTCACGGAGTAGAATCAGCTCTGCACTTTGGCATTTTAGTGATTCTATGACGCATGCTTCCTAGCATTTTTATACTCTGAAAACATGTTATCCAACTATATTCTCATGTCTAATAACTAATTTGATCATAAAAATGATAATAAAATTCTCACTTCAAGGAGTTCATGACCTGGCTCACGGAGTAAAATATGCTCTGTACTGTCAATTTTTAGTGACTCTATGGTGGAAGCTTCCAAGCATTTTTATACTATGAAAACATGTTCTCCAACTATATTCTCTTGTCTAATAACTAATTTGACAATAAAAATGGAAAGAAAATGCTCACTTCAAGGAATTCTTCACCTGCTCACGGAGTAGAATCAGCTCTGCATTGTGTGTTTTTAGAGGCTCTATGGTGAAAGTTTCGTAGCATTTATATACTCTGAAAACATGTTCTCCAATTATATACTCATGTATAATAACAAATTTGACCATAAAAATGGAAAGAAAAACGCCTATTTCAAGGACTTCTTGACCTGGCTCATGGAGTAGAATCAGCTCGGCACTTTGACTTTTTAGTGACTCTTTGGCGCAAACTTCCTTGCATTTTTATACTCTGAAAACATGTTTTCCAACTATATTCTCATTTCTAATAACTAATATGACCATAAAAATGGCAAGAAAATGCTCACTTCAAGGAGTTCTTGACCTGGCTCACGTAGTAGAATCAGCTCTGCACTTTGACTTTTTAGTGAGTCTATGGCGTAAGCTTCCAAGCATTTTTATACTCTGAAAACATGTTTTCCAACTATATTCACATGTCTAATAACTAGTTTGACCATAAAAATGGCAAGAAAATGCTCACTTTAATGAGTTCTTGACCTAGCTCACGGAATAGAATCTGCTTTGCACTGTGAGTTATTTGTGACTCTACGGTGCAAGCTTCCTAGCATTTTTATACTCTGAAAACATGTTCTTCAACTATATTCTCATGTCAAATAATTAATTTGACCATAAAAATGGCAAGAAAATGATCACTTCAAGTCTTGACCTGGCTCACGGAGTAGAATCAGCTCTGCACGGTGTGTTTTTAGTGACTCTATGGCGCAAGCTTCGTAGTAGTTATATTCTTTGAAAACATGTTCTCCAACTATATACTAATGTATAATAACTAATTTGACTATAGAAATATCAAGAAAACGCTCACTTCAAGGAATTTTTGACCTGGTTCACGTAGTAGAATAAATTCTGCTCTTTGGCTTTTTAGTGACTCTATGACGCAAGCTTCCTGGCATTTTTATACTCTGAAATCATGTTCTCCAACTATATTCTCATGTCTAATAACTAATTTGATTATAAAAATGGCAATAAATGCTCACTTCAAGAAGTTCTTGACCTGACTCACGGAGTAGCACTACAGGAAATTTGATAAATGGCGACGACCAAATTCGTCATGAAAAATGAATTTTTCGTCATAAAAAATTTTTAATAATGAAATTTGAGCGTCACAAAGATCGTCATGGTATGTGCGTCGTATTAGGTATTATTTGACGATATTTGAATTCGTTACCAAATGTTATATTTTGATGACAAAAATAATTGTTATCACCATATGTTATAGTCTAAAGTGACGAATAAGTCGTCACAATTATCATCTCATTTTTGTTGCGAGATGTATTACTTTGTCACTAAAAGTTGCAGTTAACATGACGATAACATTTTTTGTCACTAAAAAGTTTGATTATTGTGACGATTTTCTCTATAGTATTAATCTCATCAACTATTTATGACTATAATGTCTTGCCTCAACTTTTAAAAGCCCAAAATAATTTATTTATCTTTGGCCCAAACCTTATAATATATCAGCCCCAAACTAGAATTTGTTTTTAGAGCCCAAAATCTATTTTATTATTATTAGCCCAACTAGAATTTGCTTTTAGAGCCCAAAATCTATATATTTATTTTTGGCCCAAAGTCTAACTCACTTAAATGGCTTAATCTATTAATAAGCCCAGCCCATCAATAGTCCCAACAATATATGTCAAAAATAGAAAAAAAAAAGAGAAAGGAAGATAAGAAATAAGAAAGGGCTTCTAGAACATCCAAGAGGGGGAAAGAAGAGAAAGGAAGAGGAGAAACCCTTGTGATCAAATTCTCCCATACAACTCTCATTTTAGTTGGTGTATAAGTGTGTTAAGGTAAGTAATATGTCAATTAAGCTTCCTTTCTCCATGATTTTGTGATTTTGTTGGGTTTCTTCCTAGTAAAGGGAAATTCGTATGCTTTTGTTCGACCTACTTTCGACATAGCTATTGATTTTAGAAAGTCTCAAACTTAATTTCTATACGTAGCTGGATTCGTTAGCTTTCCGTAGCCACTTGAAACACCTCAATCCGATTTTTCTACAATTAGTTATGAATTTTTTCGTAAACTGCCTCTAGGTGATTCGTATCTACTGTCCGAACTGATTTTGGCATATCTATTGCCCTCAGAAATTTTCAAACTCAATTTCCGTACGTAGCTGAGTTTGTTAGCTTTCCGTAGCCACTTGAAACGCCTCAATCCGAGTTATATACAATTAGTTATGATTTTTTTCGTGAACTGCCGCAGGCTGGAAAATTTCAGAATTTGTTATGTCAAATTCAAATTTATTTCCTATCGTTTCGTTTGAGAAATGATATGAACCGGGTTATGTGAGACTCGGAGTTGGTGTTGAGGAGTTACGAGCTGCCCTTTATTTAATATCAACTCCTATGTATATTAATTTGTGTTCATTTGCTTATCTACTTTTTAGGTAAAGATCAATCGTCGAAGGGCAAGGGAATAACTTCAGATTTCGGAGAGAGTTAATCATTTCCTTGTGAGTTGATAATTCGGGAATGCATTCTCTTGTGGGAAGTGTGGACCCTTGACAAGTTTGCATTCATATTCTTTACTTACTTGATAAGAAAATTACTTGGTGATGTGTTATGTGGTAAAGAGGCTGATTGGCTCAATTGCTCTAGGTTGAGCCTAATTGGCATGATATGGTCCATTGATTATCTTATATTATTTCATATAGAGTCCTGTCAGCCATGTATTACGGGTATTGTTTGTTTTAATTTATAGAGCCTTGCTGGCTCGATGTATGATATCATTTGTTGTGAAGTATTTGAGGATTAATCTATTGATATTCTTGTGACTTGAGTTGTTATGCATTTGATGATTTATATGCATACCTGGTACCAAGGTTAAGTAGCCCGAATTGGTCACGGTTCGGGTGAGTTGGAGCGACATTGATTAAGTAGCCCGAATAGTCGCGGTTCGGGTGAGTTAGAGTGACAAACTAATCGCCCGTGGCTTGGCAAACCTAGGTGAGTTAGATCTAACGAGGCACCTGTCCATCTCCCAAATATTGATACTCTGGAAGGTGATCGTTAGATGGATCACCCTATTATAGGCTCAGTCAACGTCACCGGTGTGGGACATGCATGTTATATATGTTTACATGTTTTATCATTTCAAGGATCTCATTGATATTAAATTGTGGTACTTGGTATATGTTGAGAAAGAACATTAACCTTCATTTTGTCTAGAGTAACGGTGACGGGCTCGGACTGACTCTCGACGGAGAGCTCAGTTCGAGGAGGATATTAGCTACCCACGCGTCTTTTATGTGTTAACATGTTGTTTGAACTAAATGTGTTATTTTTTTAAAATGCGTATAGAGGTTTTATTTTCATTAATTTGTATATTGTGTAAGAAATACTTGATGTGGAACGCAAATGTTGGATTTTAAGTTATAAGTCATGAACGTGAGTACATACTTCGTATAAGGGTTGGCGTGATCGGCTTATCACCTCACTGAGCTAGTGGTTTTGCTCACCCCCCACCATTTCTTTCCTTTTCAGGCGGTTGATATCTTTTGGTTGGAGGTTTGCCTACCTTTTGCTCGTCATCCAATCAGTGCTTGGGTACTCTTCTTTTTGTGTATAAATTGGCGGATCCATTGGCGAGATTGTATAGTTCATATTTGGTACCCCTTGATGTTTTTTTTTTACTTTCGTGATGTTATATCACTTGTGTATATTTTCTTCAGACCGAGTTACATCATTGTATTTTGTTCCTTTGTAAATCTTTGGTGGTATGTTATGAAAATGATGTCCTCGGGTAGTACTCGTTATCATCAGTTGTTCTGTCCTACAGGTATTTGATAGCAAGCCTTACGTTTTCTATAAATTTTCGGAGTGGAGTGCACCCATTCTGTGAAATTTATTGTTAACGTGGCGGTTATCGCGTTCTGTCTACGGTCGGGGCGTGATAACTTTCTTGGTATCAGAGCCAGGTTATATGAGTCTCATTCTCTTTGAGTCGAGCCAATGGATCCAATTTTATTTCTATGTCCTTCTAAGGTATCGTATTACCTTGATGTTTACATTGTATTTTTCTTTCAGTCTTTATGGCACCTCCAGTTCGACGTCGAGGACGCACCCCTCGTGATCCTTCGAGTCCTCGAGGACATGTTTCTTCTGATCATGTCGTTCATCCGATTTCTACGGTCCCTATCAATTCTGATCATAGGGTGCCGGTTACCCAGGTAGAGCAACCACGAGCTCAGTTGTGTGTTGAGCACATGATGACACCAGAGCAGTACAAGTTGTATTATGATCACATTCGAATACATGGTGTTCCACCAACTACGATGGCTCCTACGACTATGACTGTCACTGAGGACGTTATTCGCTCTAATGAACCGATTCAACCCACATCCAATGTCCCAGTTTCTACCCCAGGAATGGCTTTAGGAGGTTCTACTTCTCGAGGTGCACTTTTTATACCTGATTTGGTGAAAGCAGTTGAGAGCATGGGAACATCAAAATTTAACGGTGCAAGAGATGCTTCTAAAGCGGGCGCATGGTTAAAGGAGATTACAGAGACCTTTGATACCCTGATGATTGAAGAATGTTATCGTGTGGTCATTGCGACCAAGCTATTAGGCCCATACGCACGACGATGGTGGCAGAATCTAAAGGGGACAACTTCTATTACTATTACGTGGCCTATCTTTGTGGAACGATTCAAAGATCGATACTTCTCTCAGTACATCAAGGATCAGAAGAGGAAAGAATTCTTCAACCTCTTTCAAGGCACTACGTCGGTCGTGGATTACGAAAGTAAGTTTCTTGAATTGCGAGAATTTGCTCCGGAGTCATATACGACGAGAGACTTATGCAAGAGATTTGAAGACGGTCTTAATCTAAATATTCGAGATCGCATCAAGTCTGGAGACAAGTACGAGAGTCTTGACGAGCTCGTAGAAGAAGCTCTATGGGTAGAAGGTTTAGTTCAAGCGAGAGATAAGCTTGCAGAGTGAACTCAAAAGAAAAGGAAAGGGAGCGCAATTCCAGGAAATGCATTGAAGATGTATAGGGGTGTGGGATCTTCGCGTAGCGCACCTAATTCGGTATCCACTAGTTTTCCTCAGCCTCGAGAATAGTTTAATAGAGGTGGGAGCAATGTCTCGGGATCGGTTGGTGCAAATTGCAAGTGCCAGAATTGCTTAAATTATCACGACGGCCCCTGCAAGGCTCCTCAGGTATGTTATCAGTGTCGACAACCGGGGCATATGCGAGGTTCTTATCCCCAGCTTACGAGAGTGAGCGGTCAGAGTTCTAGTCAGTCTCGTGGTAGACCAGTATATTCTACACCCAGAGATACTCGATCAGCAGCTGCCAGAGTACCTGATACCATAAGCGGCCCTAGCACTCGATCACCTATACAAGGAAGGAATCAAACTAGAGTATTTCATATTTCCCAGGAAGAGGCTCGATCAGATCCGAAGGTTTTGATAGGTAATTTATAATTCGAGTATTTTTACATGCTTGATCTAACCCCTGCCTCGTTATGCCACTTGATTACGAATAAGACATTCGTAAGAAATTTTATCGTTCTGAACTTTTAACTCATAATCTTATGTAATCTTACTTCTTTAGGCCATGTGTCTGTTGGAGACCACCAGGTCTATGCTTTATTTGATCCAGGTTCTGATAGGTCTTATATACGGGATGACCTTGCTGCGATCTTAAATTATCCTATCTCTCATTTGTCAACTGAAATCATAGTTCATACCCCTCTTGGAGAGCGTCTAATTCGTGATTCGGTGTTCCTTGGTTGCCCATTGAAGATTAAAGATGTCATTCTAGAAGCTGAATTGATACCATTGCCTTTGATCGATCTCGATGTTATTCTTGGTATGGATTGGCTTTCTTCTCATCATGCGATTCTCGACTGCCACGAGAAGCTTGTTATTTTTCGTAGACCAGGATTCCCAGAACTTGTTTTTAAAGGTGAACTTCAAAAGAGACCACTCTATTTTATTTCAATGTTGTCTGCGCATAAATTAATGCTAAAGGGTTGTGAGGCATTTTTGGCATTTGTCATCGGCACTTCTCTTCCTGAGACTAAACTAGAGGACATCCTGATCATGAACGAATTTTCTGATGTCTTTCCCGAAGACTTACCAGGAAAGCCTCCGAATCGAGAGATTGATTTTTCCATTGACGTACTTTCTGGAATCACACCTATATCGATTACTCCATATCGAATGTCACCAGCTGAGCTCAAGGAACTCAAGACACAACTTGGGGAATTATTAGAGAAGGGGTTCATACGACCTAGCACATCTCCGTGGGGTGCTCCAGTTCTTTTTGTCAAGAAGAAAGATGGATCACTTCGCCTATGCGTCGACTACCATCAGTTGAATAAAGTGACAATCAAGAACAAATATCCTCTTCCGAGAATCGATGATCTATTTGATCAATTGCAAGGAGCAACTGTGTTCTCAAAAATTGATTTGCGATCTGGTTATCATCAACTCAGGATTAGGGAATCTGATATCCCTAAGTCTGCTTTCCGAACCAGATACGGTCATTTTGAATTCTGTGTTATGCCTTTGGACTAACAAATGCTCCTGCAGCTTTTATGGATCTTATGAATCGGGTCTTTCGGCCGTACTTAGATAAGTTTGTCATCGTCTTCATTGATGACATCCTTATTTATTCTAAATCAGACGACGAGCACTCTCATCATCTAAGAATTGTTTTGAATATTCTTAGAGAAAATCAGCTTTATGCTAAATTTTCGAAGTGTGAATTTTGGCTTCGTGAGGTAAGCTTTTTGGGTCATCGCATTTCTAAAGAAGGAATCTACGTCGATCCAGTGAAGATTCAAGCTATACTGAATTGGGAGCGTCCAAAGAACGTGGGAGAGATTCGTAGCTTTCTGGGATTAGCTGGATATTATCGACGATTTGTCAAAGACTTTTCGTTGCTGGCTTCATCTTTGACTAAATTGACTCGAAAAGGGGTAAATTTTGAATGGAGTGAAGAGTGTGAGGAGGCATTTCAAGAATTAAAAAGACGACTCGTTTCAGCCCCTATTCTTGCTTTGCCAAACCCGGCAATTGAAGAATTTACCATTTATAGCGACGCCTCGCGAAAAGGGTTAGGATGTGTTCTAATGCAAGAAGGAAAGGTTATTGCCTACACTTCAAGGCAATTGAAGAAGAATGAAGAAAATTATCCCACACACGATTTGGAGTTGGCTGCAATCATCTTTGCATTGAAAATATGGAGGCACTATCTTTATGGTGCAACTTGTAGAATTTTCACTGATCACAAAAGCTTAAAGTATATCACCACGCAAAAGGAACTCAACCTCCGGCAAAGGCGATGGATGGAGTTGATTAGTGACTATGACTTAGTCATTGATTATCATCCTGGCAAGGCAAACGTTGTTGCAGATGCTCTGAGTAGAAAGTCTTCTACCTCACTTGCTTCGATTCGATCTTCTTATCTTCCTATGTTGGAGCAGTTTAAATCTTTGCGCATTTCGCTCGATTGTGAAAAGTCTAATGATTCCGCTCTAATCGCCAAATTCGAGGTTCGACCTACTTTGTTCGAGCAAATTCGAGAAAGACAATCACATGATGTTCATTTACAACAGAAGATGGCGAAGCTAAAGCAAGGAAAAGAAACATAATTTCAGATTCGGTGACGGGCTCGGACTGACTCTCGACGGAGAGCTCAGTTCGAGGAGGATATTAGCTACCCACGCGTCTTTTATGTGTTAACATGTTGTTTGAACTAAATGTGTTATTTTTTTTAAATGCGTATAGAGGTTTTATTTTCATTAATTTGTATATTGTGTAAGAAATACTTGATGTGGAACGCAAATGTTGGATTTTAAGTTATAAGTCATGAACGTGAGTACATACTTCGTATAAGGGTTGGCGTGATCGGCTTATCACCTCACTGAGCTAGTGGTTTTGCTCACCCCCCACCATTCCTTTCCTTTTCAGGCGGTTGATATCTTTTGGTTGGAGGTTTGCCTATCTTTTGCTCGTCATCCGATCAGTGCTTGGGTACTCTTCTTTTTGTGTATAAATTGGCGGATCCATTGGCGAGATTGTATAGTTCATATCTGGTACCCCTTGATGTTTTTTTTTTTACTTTCGCGATGTTATATCACTTGTGTATATTTTCTTCAGATCGAGTTACATCATTGTATTTTGTTCCTTTGTAAATCTTTGGTGGTATGTTATGAAAATGATGTCATCGGGTAGTACTCGTTATCATCAGTTGTTCTGTCCTACAGGTATTTGATAGCAAGCCTTACGTTTTCTATAAATTTTCAGAGTGGAGTGCACCCATTCCGTGAAATTTATGGTTAACGTGGCGGTTGTTGCGTTCTGTCTACGGTCGGGGCGTGATAATGACGCTTTTATTGTCACATTTAAACCAAATATTTTGTCATCTATAACGTATTTCGTCGTGAAAAATTTAAACAACAAATGACAAAATGAAAACCATATATGGTGATGGCATAATTTGTCACTAAAAAGTTACATATTAAGACAAAATATTTATTGTCATTAAAACGTGTGGAAATTGTGACAACTTATTTTCGTTATGAATATATTATTAATGACGATATGGAAATTTGTCATTAGAAAATTTTAATACAATAACGAAAAATTTTATCATTATTAATAATATATGATGACAAATTATATTTGTCATACTATTAATTAATTGTATGATGACAAAATATTGTGTCACTATTATAAATTAATATTTTGAGTGTATATTAGGTGCACCCGGGTGTACCCTTGCACCCATATTTGTATAACTTTTTATTCTATTTTGTATACATGTTATTCTCTTTTGTATACGTGTTTTGTAATATTTGTATACTTTTTTCATACTAAGTTTTTCATTAAAAAAACAAGCATTCATATATGTATAACTTTTTATTCAATAATGTATACATGTATTTTAATAATTGTACATTTTTTTACACTCAATTTTTTATTAAAAAAATTAACAATTAAATTGTATACATTGTTACTCATAATTGTATATGTTTTTGCTTATATTTGTACGTGGGTGCACACGAAGCTTCGTGTGCACCCGGGTGCACACTATATTTAGCCTGATATTTTTATGAAAAAAATATATGCTTATTAGAATACTAATATTTTGTGACGATTGAGTCATCATGAAATGACACATTTATTAACAATTTTTTTTTAAAATTTTCAATATTTAATTAATAAATGAATAAATATTTGAGTTACTTATACTCACTACTACATGAAAATAGTAATTATATTTCATAATTTTATTGTACATAGTACAAAAGAACAAGTTATCACAAAAGTGATGACCTTGCTGAGAACTATAACTATATCTAATCTAGGTACAAGCCATGCCTATACAAATCATGACCTAATACAAAACCTCATCATCTACATCTACGGTCATGTTAAAATGCAATAATGAAACTCACTAGCATAAATGCCTTCTTCATCCTCACCTGTATAAACATCACAATTAATGACTTCATAAAAATCATCGTTGACTGTATGAACAATGGTTTCCCTGCTAAAATTTCTGCAAAGATGCATCCTATGCTCCAAATATCAATTGCAGGTGTATACTGCAAGATAGTATGTGAAGATAATATGAGAATTTAGATAGATTGAAGAAAATAAAGCAGTAAAAACCCTCCAGGATATTATGCAACATGACACAAGTTACCTTCGTAGAACAGAAATATCAACTTCCAAGAGAGTTCAATAGTCTTCCCTGAGAGAATTTTTTAATCTACAATTACTATTGTACGATGACTCTAAAGACATGCATTTTGTACTGAAAACAAGCAATTTTGATGCCCCGGTGAGATCAAAGCCCCCAAGGTAGACCAAATAATATGGCACCAGAAGTCCATATAAACCTTAGTTTATAACCATATTATAATTTCATTTGATGATCAATTGATGCAACGAAATATTAAAAATATACTGGTTGACAACTCAAGCTAAGAGTATTGCCAAATTCTATTCAAAACTCCAACCAAAAAGTGACGCCAAAAATCATCATGAGTGGCAATACGCTAATAGCAATGGAATCACTCCATATGAAATCAACATTGAATTAAATACAGAGCCTAACAACCAACAAAAAATGCAATTAAACAGATCTAAGTTAAGATCCAAGGAGATGATTAGCTTATATAAGGAGGTGAAATATGAAGGGTGGTAGAGTAAACACATAATCAATTATACAACTCAAGCCATTTGAATTAAATAATTTGAAGATGGTAACATGTAATAACAAACGGCCATAAACAGGTGCCTTATAATCAAAGTTATATTGCTAAAGTAACATAAAAAAGCAGACATGCAGAATATGCTAAGTTTATACCTTAGAGAAGAAAGATTCGTACAACTCAGGTGCCCTATACGATCTTGTAACAACATAATCCTACAGGGTTGGACAAATTGTAGAAAAAATAAGGTGTCCAACTCTAACACCTCACAAAGATAATACAACAGTAACCCCGAACTTCCTTCAATGGGTTGGAAATAAGTATTGAAAAAGAATATAAGATATGTACAAGGAAAAGTATGTACCGTCCAAAAAATTGTGGTGGGAGTGTCACTAAATGCCACTCTTGCCAGTCCAAAATCACAGATTTTAAGTTTGCAGTTGGCATTTGCTAGTATATTCTTAGGTTTGCAGTTAGACATTAGCTGAATGTAAACAGCATGGAATTTAAATACCGTAACTTAAGTTGTGGGCTGATGTGCTCACATGCTAACTAAAGAGATTGAAGAATGGTGAGCAGCAAGCAAAAGGAAAAATATATAAAGACAGCAGCACAAATAAAATCTATCAGCATAGCTATCAACATGGAAACAGAACTTAGTAGAATCTATCAAGTGATTCATGACGTCAACTTAATATGATGCCTTAACACTTTCTATTTACCAGTGTGCATATATTTAATCGCCTGTAATATTCGACAGATATATAAACGGTGTCGCTCATGTGTCAAGTTGTCATTAGCTTTTATGACTTGATGATGAAGATCTGATTCCATAAACTCGAAAACAACAATATATGAGTAAATATGTACCAAAACAAAAGAATATGGTTGTACACATGATAAATTAAAATGCATTATCCGAATTCTTATCCAATCAAAACTGTCAAGAAATGGAATAAAAATTGAAAATATTTAGTAATTAAGCATAACTCTGCAAACACAAAAAATTTAGATTAAATTGTGGAACAGCACAACACATTTCAGACTAAACGTGAAACCAAAACCATATCATGATTTTATACCCTGGGTTTAAGCCTTTAATTAAGAATACAACCAAAACAGCATATTCATTACCTTAACAGTTTCCCCTACTTTAAACCAATTATGTGAGTTGTGTGTTTTATCTTTCGCAAGGAAGCAATAAATGGACTACGACAATTTCCTCATCTAGAATCATTCACTGAATCATCAAACAAAATAAAATCCAGTTTCTAACTGCAAGCTTTTCAAACCAAGCAAGAAAATACTTTAGCTCTTACAATTCAGATAGAATACAATTATTATTATATAATCTGTACTCCTTAAGATTTCTCATGCATATTAACTTCCAGGAACTAACATGATGGGTTTACAAAAACACACTCATACAATGGTCACATGCTTCGGCATATAAATGGAGAGAGGATATTGAACATATTTGCAATTATATACATAAAAAAAAGGTCATCCGAGATAGAATTGTTTCAAAGAGTACAAATATGAGAAAATAAAAGCCAAATTCTTATAGTAAATCAATAAAATGAGATGAAATTCTTGAATCTTAAGGCCGTAAAGGTTTATTTTGTATTAAAATATAAGGAACTCACCCTTTGAATATAATTTATCCTCTAAATATTTTGTAAAAGAAAACCAAATAATAATAAAAATCAAACAAATTTGAAAATAAGATTACCTCAAGATTGAAATAATAAAGGATTTTCAATGCACAAATTATACTCATCGCTTATTGCACATAGATTTTCTATTTTTGTTGCAGGTCAACCCACTGCCTTCACATACAAAAATAAAAAGACAGCATATGCACAAAACTAAGCACACTGAGAAAATGAAGGAGAAAAAGGTTACCTATTGAATGAGAGATGAGGAGCCGATTGTGATGCAACAACTAGTTCTCCCCATTAATGGAAAAGAGGTTGTATAGAGACGGGAAGAGGAAGAAGGATACGAGCTAGGGCTGCTTTGTTTTTTGAGATCTGACGGGGAATTGGGGAGATTATTGAATTAGGGGGAGTGGAAGATCTAAAAATATATGTTGCGCCTATATTATTAGTACGAAAGAAAAATCATAAATTCAATAAGGGCAAAAGCTCCCGTGCGCTCGGGGACACGGAAAGATGCTCCGTGTCCCCATGTGAACACAACCCTCACCTCCAATCCTATTTAAACTTATGTATTGCTAGGGGTTTAAATTGTAAAGGGTCATGAAAATTGTAAAGGTGCACAGAATCTGCTCCGTGCGCCCGGTTGCACAGGAGCCTCACTTCAATAAATATAAATGTTAATTTAAGAAATGAAAGATGATACTCCCTCCGTCCCATAAAAGTTGACACACTTTCCTTTTTGGTTTGTCCCACTAAAGTTGACACATTTTCTTTTTAATACATGAGACCCACACAAAAACAATTAATCTATTCTCATGGGCCCCACATATCACCTCTAATACAACTACCCACTACACATTAAATATTATTTCTTTCACTTCACTTTACTTCACTTTACATTAAATTATTATACTCCTTAATCTCCGTGCCCAAAAAAAATTATACCAACTTCTCCGGGACGGAGGGAGTACTAATTAACAGGGAGCCGTGAGATTGACATAATCTGAAAGATTATAATTTTGATTATTTTAATCAGCGAAATAAGTAGGAAATGGCTCCAAAATTTTTACTTTTAATTTTTTTTTTTATAATCAATGTTACTATGTTTCGAATTGAAATGACTCCAATTTTTTTATTTTTCCCACCACCATCACAAATTCCTCAATTTTTTTTATTATTTATTATATTTTACTTTATTTAAAATGATTCAATTTTAAAAAAAATCAATTTACTCCCACAATTTTTTTTAAAATAGTCAAAGACTTGTGTGAGACCGTCTCACGTAAGGCTTACGTGAGACGGTCAGAAAGTGATAACTTTTTATGAAAAAAAGTGATAATAAATTAATGAAAAGTGATAATGCTCTTTCATAAATAATTTATAGTATAAATAAAAAGTGATAATATTTTATAGCGAAAGTGATAACGATTCATAGCGAAAGTGATAACTATTTTAAAAATTAAAACATGGTCTCATGTGAGATCGTCTCACCTGTCTCACGCAAGAACTATATTTATTTAAATTAGGAAGAAGTCGTGAAATATTTATTATATAATTTTATTAATATCTTTTTTATTACAACATACCATTTGACAATTTATTATACTCTGTAGTGTCCTTTTACTATGTATATGGGATTTAAGAAATAATTTTTTATTTTTTTTACAAACTATGTGTAATTTGGTTTTTTATTTCTTATCCTATTTAATTTATAATTTATTATAATTAGTTTATTTATAATACTATAAAATTAATTTATATGAATATACCAATAAAAATATATTAAGTAATTTAACAAAATTATAAATAAAGGAAGCGCCAAACTTACCCGCTAAAAAAAAATTGCTTCAAACTTTAACTTTTTCCCCATCTGCGCTCATATTTTATTCAAGCGCCTCGTGCTTTATGTTTTAGTCATTATCCTTAAAAAATCTCAGAAACTTAACTCACGCATAGATTGCTTATTATATAATCTTCTCCATCATTTTACTCTCTCGCGCTATTACAAGTTTGAATCGGGTTGTTCAGTCGAAACTTATCGTCTCTTACCCTAGCATCTCATTGATCACTTGCTAAATCTGAAAGAGACTTGATTTCTTGATGCCTCTCTTCGATTTCACGTTGATCAGTCTTCACAATTATACGAAACAAAGGTTGGTTCTATTCTCCTAATTAATGAATGCCCTAAATTTTGATTACTTGGTTAGTGGGTGGTTTTTGTGCACATGTTATATATTTTTGATGAATGAGTTCGATTTCAAATTACTTGTTTGTTTCTTCCGATTTATTTCCTATTAAAATTTGATTAGTAGTATTTAATATTTTCTTTGTTATTTGGTATATATACTAGTCTCCTAATTATTGCAAATGAAGTCTCTAAAGTTGACAAGTGAATTCCTAGTTCTGATTTTGCATTAATTCCTAGTTACTGCTATATTGTTGCTAGAATTTTCATGATCAAAATCCTGCTTTAAGACCAAACATATATAACTTTTTCATTATGTCAAAAATATAATTGATGTGCATACAGTAATTTTGTTCTTTTTACAAGTTCTTTTATATGTGGGTATGAAGAAATAATAGATACTCCATGTATTTAAGTCAGTTACTCTTGAGTAACTTTGTGCTTATCATAGTTTCTTAGTAATAAATGGAGTTACGTTAGAAGTAATGAAAATTTTAAAGTAAAGTCACAAGTGGTGGGATTGCTTTAGAGTTCATTTATTCTATGAATCTATACAAATTGAGATTCAACCTATTTGAAGAATAAATTACGTAAGCCCAAAATCTATTTTCTGAATCCTTCTAGTTGATGATAATTTATTACTTAAATATTAATCTGGTAATGAGACATAAATGTTTTGTTTATTAAAAGGATAAAGGTGATGAAGATGTTAGTCTTAATGATGTGCCAGATTTCAAAAGAATATGCAAGTAATAAGAGTAAATTCATGTTTTGAGTATTTTGTCCTTGGATAAAGTGTAAATACTACAAATATTTCCCTGCACATTCTCTACGGACATAGTTATCTTAGTTAAAGCTAATTTGTTCTATTACAGGTCTTTAGGCAATTCAAGCAAACTGAGTTTGAAACTCAGGGTCTTTAGCCACTACAATTATTTTACCTCAGGGATTAACCTCGTTGCAATTCTTTTTATTCTGGTTTGAATCAAATTATTTATGTTGATACGTAATGAGGGAGTGGATAAATTTATTGCTTTTACATTGTTTAAGTTTATGTTCTTTGATTGGAACACCTAGTTATTTTGACTTGGGTGTCTCTTCCAATTTCACTTAGTTATCTACTTAGTTATTGTTGAAGGCATTAATGTCAAAAGATTACTTGTATGTGACTTGCCGCCAAAGTGAAACCACATCAGCAGATGACCAGCAATGATGGAAATTATTACCCCACTCTCACTCCATAGTTTTGTTGAATGCACTTTCTAAGAAGTGGGAATTTGGCATCTTAGAGTCTCAGGTTTAAGCACCTTGCTGTTCATTTTCAGGTGCAGAAGTCATATAAATACTATACTAATTGCATGAATTGTGAATTGTGTAGCTTGAAATCTTAAGATGAATGTTTGGCGTTTAGACTTCATTATATCTTGGGCTTTATATGGAATATGTTGCTGATGCCATATGTCAATACAGATAAGAACTACTCTTCAGGTTTGGCTTTGCAGCATGAGGGTGATTCAGTATGTATTAACTCTTCCTTTTGTATATAAACTATTTCCATTTCAAATACCAATAATTTTATTGTAAAAACTGACCATAGGTTGAGGTTAGAGAGCAAAGAACAGCCTTCCATCCCAATTTTGTCCACTCGTTTGATGGTTCGCATGTGATGATTACTATTGTTTCTTGTCCAGATGCTGGATTTCATTTTGCAGAATTGTCCTGATTGCACTACATCCAACCCAATACTCACCCCTGTTCATGTGGTAACTACATGCCTACGTGAACATTTTTCTTTATCAATTTTATGTTTAAGTAAACTTTGATTGCGAGCTTGCATGATTAAGTGTGAAGTATATGTACAAATTGTGAAATATTAAATAAACCCTGTAAGCAGTTAAAATTTACGGTCCAATTAAATGGCGACACGTGGATTTTATTTATTAAATGTTAATTTATTTTGGAATTTAAATAAATTAATTCCTAAAGTAAATTAATAAATAATTTAAGCCCAACAAATTAAATGGGGCTTAAATTAAATGAGGTCTGACTTAAGTCAAACAAGCCCAACAAATTAAATGGAGCTTAAATTAAATGAGGTCTGACTTAAGTCAAATAAGACCAGACAAATTAAATCAGGCCCAAATAAAATAGGCCTGATTGCAGCCCAAACAAGTGGAGGTCCAAGCCCGCAGAATCAGGTCAAATCAGCCTGGACCAATCAAAATGCAGGGCATTAATGAGAGAGTCTTCACCTCTCACCTATATAAAGGAGTCTTTTCTCTCATTTGGAAACACACAGACACAAATATCTGAAGACAAAAGCTCTGAAGAGATCAAGAATACGAGCAGTGCTCTCTTGAATACTTCAAGCATCTTCAAGCGAAGAACAGCCACCAAATCGAAGATCAAGGTTCTAAACCCCTTCGATCCGGTGTTCTTCAAAGTAATAACCACCAATTGGAGATCAAGGTTCTGCACCCCTCCGATCCGGCGTTATTTAAATCAAGTTCTTCAGCGTTCTTCGCGGAAAGCTTCAAGAATAACGTTTTAATCCGAACAAAGGCTCGACCCCTCCGGATTAACGTTATAGGTTCAAGAATAGCGTTTTAATCCGAACAAAGGTTCAATCCCTCCGGATTAACGTTATACACTTTAAATCCGAGTCCGGATAAGCTTCATTTGAAGATCCGACTCAACACACAAGTCAAGTCAACACAAGCTGTCAACACAGTCAGCATACACTTCGTCAAAGAGGTCAAAGTCAAGTCAAAGCCACATTGGTTCGAGAGAAGAATCAGAGGATTGATAGAGATCGCTTCCTTAATTATCAAGTTTAATCCTTCTGGATTATTATTGTAATTAACTTGTATTTATTTTATTATAAATACAAAAATTTGTTGTTACAAATTTTGGCACGCCCAGTGGGACCATCTCTACCTCTCATCTCTTCTCCCTACAAAGATACAACATGACTCCTGTCAAGATCACAGTAGGAAGGACTTCTGCCTCCAAACTCTCCGCCTTGTTGAGTGAACAAGTTGTTGTTGTTACAAGGAGTATGTCAATGAAAGCTCAGTCAGAGGCCTCCTCCGGCTCTAATTTTTCGGTTGAAATGGCTTCAAGAAAACAGCTACCCATGAAAGAGGATAGTGATGAAGATTCTGCATGCTCATATCCTCGTTCATCCTCAAGCTCTTCATCGGACTCAATTGCAGCCCCGGTAATGATGGCCGGCACTACAACTATTGAGGAGCAATTAGCAAATATGATGAAAGCTATCGAAGGGCTCACGAAACATATAGAAGCTCAAGACACCAAAATCTCCCAATTGATGGAAAAAAGAGATGTTGCGGAGACTAGCCGTGCAAACGGAAAAGGAGTTGTGGACGAGAGTGAGGTGGAAGAGTCCACAAAACGCCAAACTACTGAAAAAGAGCAAACTGAAAGAGGAGTGCAACTTTCAGCTGATGGAATGCTCCAAGTGGAGCAACTCAAAGATATTATACTTGGAACAATAAAAGAAAGGTTTGAAGAGAATGCCAAGCCTACCGTCACTTATGTTAAGCCTTACACAAAAAGAGTGAATAACTTAAGGTTGCCACTTGGTTATCAGCCTCCTAAATTCCAGCAATTTGATGGCAAAGGAAACCCCAGACAGCATGTGGCACATTTCATTGAGACGTGCAATGATGCTGGTACTTATGAAGACTATATGGTGAGGCAATTCGTTCGCTCTCTCAAAGGAAATGCCTTTGATTGGTATATCGACTTGCAGCCTGAGTCCATCGACAGTTGGGCACAAATGGAATATGAATTCCTCAATCGTTTCTACAGCACGAGGAGAACCGTTAGCATGACTGAGCTAACTAATACTCGCCAATTGAAGGACGAGCCTGTGATTGATTATATCAATCGATGGAGAAACTTGAGTTTAAATTGCAAAGACCGATTATCCGGAGAATCTGCTATCGAAATGTGCATCCAAGGGATGGAGTGGAATTTACTCTACATACTTAAAGGGATTCAGCCTAAGACTTTCGAGGAGTTGGCTACGAGAGCTCATGATATGGAATTGAGCATGGCAGCCAGTGGAATCAAACACTCACCAGTGTCGGATTCTTACAAGTCCAGAGAAAGACAAGAAGCCAAGAAAGGGGGCAGACCTTATGCAAGAAACTCCAATAAAGAATCAATGGCCATAAACACTGCTACAGTTAAGATTCGAAAGAATGGAGATGACAAGAAAGATAAAGGAAAACAAGTTACCCAAGAGTGGGGGCAAAGAAGGTTGACCCTGAAGGAGATGCAAGAAAAAGAGTATCCATTTCTGAACTCTGATGTTTCTGGCATATTTGATGATCTGATGAAAGACAAACTCATCGAACTCCCCGAAATGAAACGTCCAGAGGAAGCGAGTCGAACCAATGACCCAAAATATTGCAAGTACCATAGATTGGTAGGTCATCCCATTCATGATTGCTTCATCTTCAAGGAAAAGATCATGCAGTTGGCTAAGGAGGGAAAGATTGTATTGGAGGATGAAGCGGCCACAAACTTCGCTTCCATAAAAGAAGTTCACAATGAAGGCTCTTGTCATGCGGTGAGTGAGGAGGGCAATGAAGATGAACGAGTTGAGAACAAGGAAAAAGCTTATTCTATGAAGGTGACCTTCACAGATGAAGACATGTTGTTGGGTTCACAGCCTCACAACCGACCTCTATTTGTAACTGGTTATACGCAAGGGCTGCAAGTAAAGCGTATACTTGTTGACGGAGGCTCAGCAGTAAACATTCTGTCATTAAGAATGTTGAAAAAATTAGAGATACCGGTGGATGAACTCAATCATAGCCGATTGATGATCCAAGGGTTCAATCATGAAGGGCAAAGGACTCTCGGCACGATTGTTCTCGATTTGATGATTGATGAGATGAGATCAACGATACTCTTCCATGTCATAGACGCAAAAACTTCATACAATATGCTTTTGGGGCGTCCATGGCTGCACGAGAATGGTGTGGTCCCTTCTACATTACACCAGTGTTTCAAGTATAATGAAGGCAACAGTGTGAAAAGAGTATTTGGCGATGATAAGCCGTTTACTGAAGCTGAATCTTACTTTGCTGATGCTAAATACTTCTTCAAGAACACAAAGGAAGTGAACCGAGAAGAAGCCCCAGCACAAGATAATGGGGGCAGTAAACAAATAAAGGAGGAAGGTAGCACATCATCCACCACTCTCAAGAAGAGCAAAGGCAAAGAACTTGAGGCCCTGGAAGAACTAACATTACCTTTAACAAAAATTGATGAAGGTAAGACTTCTTCTCCACCGCTCAAAGGATTCGTACGTCCTATTGAAGGAGCGAAAACTGAGCATGGTGAAGTATTTGAAGCAGAAATATCTAAGTCATATGGCCCGCAAGCTTTCAAACTCCTTAAGAAGGCTGGGTATGAACCAAAGGAGAAACCGGTGATGAGCAAGTTGCCTCAAGAGACTGTCATCTCATCTGAACATGGGTTCAATGCCACTCAAAAAATGTTGAAAAATAGTGGCCACACTGTCAAGAATGCTAAGCCAGGTTTGGGATATGTCCCTCAAAAGCCAGTCCGCATAGCAATCAGAAGAGCAAACACAAATTATATCACAGAGGGAGAAGTTTCGTCCACAGAAGACATTTTTGATGAAAGTGGAAGGAAAATCAAGAGAAGTTCTGTCTTCGAAAGGCTTGGAAGTGTCTTCGAAAGGCTCGGACCATGTGAAAGGAACAAGATTGGAAAGAAAAATAATTTCAAGTCTCCTAGCTTTCCAAAACTCCGAAGTCGAATCCCTTCTCATATGAAGAGGCAAAATATCTTGACAGTCTCATGTGGAAGAGAGTTGAAGGCTAAGATGCAGACGATTGTCTTTACTAAAGAAGACAATGATGATGATAAAGAAAGTGTAGCTTCCACCAACCATATCACTGCTCTTGAGGATTCTCAAGTGGAGGAAGTGGATGCCGAGGATGCCCCTCCACAATTTGAGGAGGGTGTGAAAGCCACTGTCGATGAGTTGAAAGAAATCAACTTAGGTAACGAAAGCGACTCACGTCCTACTTACATAAGTGCCCTGCTAAGTAATGAGGAAGAAGAGCAATATATCAGCCTTCTACGAGAATTTCGGGATGTTTTTGCATGGTCGCATAAAGAAATGCCAGGCTTGGATCCAAAGATCGCAGTGCATCATTTGTCCATAAAAAAGGGAACTCGGCCAATTAAGCAAATGCAGCGTCGATTTCGACCAGAGTTAATTCCATTAATTGAAGAGGAAATTAATAAGCTTCTTGAAGCAGGCAAGATCAGAGAAGTCAAGTATCCTACATGGATTTCTAACATCGTGCCAGTGAGAAAGAAAAATGGGCAAATCAGAGTATGTGTTGATTTTCGGGATTTGAACATGGCGTGTCCGAAAGATGACTTCCCACTGCCAATTGCTGAGCTCTTGATAGATGCAACAACGGGACATGAGGTCCTTTCGTTTATGGATGGATCATCTGGCTACAACCAGATTGGTCTGGCTCCCGAAGACCAAGAGAAAACAGCCTTTCGTACTCCGAAAGGAATATATTGCTATAATGTGATGCCATTTGGCTTAAAGAATGCTGGTGCCACTTATCAACGAGCCATGCAGAAGATATTTGATGACATGCTTCATAAGATCGTCGAATGCTACGTTGATGATATTGTGGTGAAATCAAAGAAAAAGAAAAATCATCTCCATGATTTAAGGCGAGTGTTTGAGCGCTTAAGGGAGCATCAACTCAAGATGAATCCACTCAAGTGTGCATTTGGGGTTACATCCGGAAAATTTCTTGGATTTATTGTTCGCCGTCGAGGAATCGAGATTGAAAATGCGAAGATCGATGCAATCATGAAGATGCATGTGCCTCGGAACATCCATGAACTCAAAAGTCTGCAAGGAAAATTGGCATACTTGAGAAGATTCATATCAAACTTGGCCGGTCGATGTCAACCGTTTAGTCATCTCATGAAGAAAGGCAGTATATTTGAATGGGATGAAGCTTGCAATAATGCTTTCAATAGCATTAAAGAGTACTTGATGAAGGCACCAGTGTTGTGTGCGCCAATACCTGGACGTCCGTTAATTCTCTACCTAGCTGCTCAAGAACGTTCTGTTGGAGCTTTACTCGCACAAGAGAATGATGATGGAAAAGAAACTGCCCTTTACTATTTGAGTAGAACCATGACTCCAAATGAGTTGAAATATTCACCAATTGAGAAGATCTGCTTGGCCCTTATCTTCGTGATTCAGAAGTTGAAGCATTACTTCCAAGCTCATACAGTTCGGCTAGTTTCAAAAGCTAACCCACTAAAGTTCGTCATGTCAAAGCCAGTACTCTCAGATCGGCTTGCCAGGTGGTATCTCCAACTTCAACAGTTTGAGATTATATATGTCCCTCAGAAGGCCGTAAAAGGACAAGTGTTGGCAGATTTTCTAGCTGATCATCCAATGCCTGCAGAATGGGAACTGTCTGATGAACTCCCTGATGAAGATGCCTTCGCTGTGGAGATAGCTTCTCCTTGGAAAATGTATTTTGATGGAGCATCTCATAGGGAAGGGGCCGGTGCTGGAGTCGTATTCGTAACATCCAGTGGCGAAGTTTTGCCATTCTCATTTTCCTTAACAGAAAACTGCTCTAACAATGTAGCCGAGTATCAAGCACTCATACTTGGTTTAGAGATGGCCGTCGATATAAAGCAATTACACCTTAAAGTGTATGGTGATTCGTTACTTGTGATAAACCAACTACTTGGAGTGTATGAAGTAAGGAAGCTTGAGTTGTTCCCATACCACAAGTATGCTCAAAAGCTGATGAGCTGGCTTGGTGATGTTGATATCGAGCATTTACCCAGAAAAGAGAATAAGCAAGCTGACGCCCTCGCCAAGCTAGCATCAAATATAGCTATGCCGGAGGCGCAAGTTCAAATTTCAGTGTGCAAAAGTTGGGTTGTACCACCAATCTTCGAGGATGATGATTATGAAGAAGTCGAGAATCATTTGGTGGAGGTCTTCGAAATTGAAGAAGAGGATTGGCGTCAACCACTCATCGATTATCTCAAGTATGATAAATTGCCAAATGAGCCACGCCAAAGGGTTGATATTCGGCGACGGGCACCTCGATTTATTTACTTCAAAGGCACAATGTATAGAAGATCATTTGATGGAATTTTCTTGAGATGCCTAAGTAAAGAAGAGTCTGTTCAAGCAATGGAGGAAGCTCATTCCGGAATTTGCGGTGCTCATCAGTCTGGGCCGAAGCTACACTTCAGAGTCAAAAGAATGGGCTATTATTGGCCAACAATGGTGAAAGATTGCATGGAGTATGCACAAAAGTGTCAGGCTTGCCAATTTCATGGGAACTTGATCCATCAACCTCCGGAGCCTTTGCACCCGACAGTTGCTTCATGGCCTTTTGATGCTTGGGGATTAGATGTGGTGGGGCCTCTCACAAAATCTTCTGGTGGTCACCTCTACATCCTTGCTGCCACCGATTACTTTTCCAAATGGGCTGAAGTTGTGCCTTTGAGGGAAGTAAAGAAAGAAAATGTTGCTGATTTCATTCGGATCAACATCATTTACAGATATGGTGTTCCCCGCTATATCATCACCGATAATGGAAAGCCATTCAGCAACAGCTGGATCGATAAGTTGTGTGAGAAGTTCGACTTCAAACAAAGGAAGTCGTCAATGTATAATGCAGCTGCCAATGGTCTAGCTGAAGCATTCAACAAAACCCTGTGCAGTCTGTTGAAGAAGGTGGTATCCAAGTCTAAAAGAGATTGGCATGAAAGAATAAATGAAGCTTTATGGGCGTACCGCACCACCTATAGAACTCCTACTCAGGTTACTCCGTATTCTTTGGTTTATGGTGTTGAAGCTGTGGTACCTCTCGAGAAACAAATTCCTTCTTTAAGGATGGCCATACAAGAAGGCTTAACCGAAGAAGAAAATGCAAAGTTACGCCTTCAAGAGTTAGAAGCTCTAGATGAGAAGAGGTTAGAGGCACAACAGAGACTTGAGTGTTATCAATCTCGCTTATCCAGAACATTCAACAAAAGGGTGAAGATACGTTCTTTTCAAGTTGGCGACTTGGTGCTTGCTGTGAGAAGACCTATTGTGGTCACACATCGTGTTGGAAATAAGTTTCTCCAAAAATGGGATGGCCCTCATGTTGTAAAGGAAGTATACACAAATGGCGCCTACAAGTTGATATCAGAAGATGGCGTAAACATTGGCCCCATAAATGGGAAATTCTTGAAACGCTATTACGCGTAAAACAACTACAAGATACAACGCTCCTTGATATGAGCTAAAACTGTCCACATGATACTCCTTGATATGAGTTTAAACTATCTGACACAAATAATACAAGGCTCCTTGACACGAGTATAAACTGTCTACAAGTTCAAATTCAAGACTCATTGACATGAGTATAAGTTGTCAGCAAATTCGAACACCATGCTCCGTGACGCATGAGCCTAAACTGCATGTTACTCCTGGTCCGCACGAGTATAAACTGTGTACGACAAACTCCTGGTCCGCACGAGTATAAACTGTGTACGACACACTCCTGGCCCGCATGAGTATAAACTGTGCACGGCACCCTCCAATCAAAACCATGTCCCTTTGAACTACGTTATGACTTGATTCTCTTTAAGGGGATACGTAGGCAGCTTAATACTTTGTTAAGTTCAGTCATGTTTTCATTTGTTCGCATCAAGTTTGTGAGGCAAGAAGAAAGTTACCATATCAATAAAAGAAGAGATAATTTTCAAGTGATGAGATAAATATTGAGATATAAGCCTACTGATGAAAAAATATAGTAAAACAATAGAAATGAACGAGAAATATTTATTTCTATTCGCAAATTACCGACATTCGGTATATGGAAAGCATACAAGGAAAAGCAAGTAAATGAAAAAAAAAAGAGAAGAAAACAAAGCAGTCCTACACTAGACAAAAAAATCTCGAGAAGCTATGTCCCGTACAGCAGACTGCAAAGATGTCTTCGCTTTCTTCAAATCTTTAGACTCTTTTAAAACAGCTGCTTTGTCAAGTGCAAGGATCTCCTCCTCTACATTCTCGATTTCCTTCTTAGCACGACAAAGTGTTTGTAGAAGATGATCAGCTACCTTGGGTAAAGTCTTTCCACCTTTTCCCAGATTAGCCATCTCTTTACTTATCTTCTCCAATTCTTCACCAGTTGTTCTTAGTTGCTTTGCTTCCGCTGCATAGACGTCTTTACAACTCTGCAGACGACCCTTGAGGTTAGTGAAATGTTTGACATAACCTCCCGTGGATGATTCTTCATCAGATTTTACTTTTGCATCAGTATAAGCATCAGCCTTATCAAATAGGGGCCCCAAGGCTTCCTCCAAGGGAGAACAGTCAACATTAATAGCCTTCACATCTTCCACTAAGGCAAATACTTCTTTCTTCAGAGAAGATAAAAACTCGAGAGGAGTTCGTTCAAGTTTCTTTCTTATAACCGTCCATACTTCCCGAGCAAGTTTTCCTTTGATACCATGAGTAATCTTCTTCGATGTAAATTCTGATATTGCGGGGCATGCTTTTGAAGAAGAATCCACCTCAGTGTTAGGGTCGCGACTTTCAACACATTCGTCATCATTATCAGAGCTAGAAGTGATGCCCAAAATCTGATAAAGAAAAGTAATATACTAAGGTAAAAGAGAGGTTAGATAAAAGTGAAATTTGTGTGAGAAAGAGGGGCAACCTTATTTGCCAAAGCTCTTGAAGTACCAACAACAGCTAATTCTTTGCCTTCGGCAGCTTTAGAGCTAGAAACCTTCTGTGCAGCCTGAAAAAAAAAATATATATATATATATATATATATTTTAGAGAAAGGATTTCGTAAGAGGAAAATAAAAGGGGAAGGAAAAAGAATAAAGGAAACCTCATCAGCTTGTTTCTCAATAGATCTCTTCCTCTTCCAATGAGGTTCAGTAGCAGCACTACAACTTTCTGTGGATTGAGGAAGGTTTTCCTTCCTTTTATGTGACGCAGGATGTGAAGCTTCAGCATGCACTGGAGAAATATCTTGAACCTCTCGGTTATTTTCATCAAGATCATTTATGATATTCACTTCTTCATTCAAAGGTTCTGAAGTTGGAACGATTGTATCTTCAATATGATCATAGACTTGCTTCCACCATTCCTTATATTCAGACGTGGAGTAATTTTTAGGAGCTGAGGCAGCACATGGAAAATAAGTTTCAGAGTTGGAATTACACGTAGTACTGTGTCTCCAATGGGAAAATCCATCTCCCAGGGAAGCCTCGCGAAGGTCCGTCCTGAGCATCATAGGAATGCCTTGCATGAACCCAAATTGACGAGAAAATCTATGTGGTGAGTAAGGCTCCATCGCAAAATGATCACCTCGTCGCAAAGTAAGATAACTAGTACGAATAGCCACGAAATGGGCCCAGCTGTCCCAATTGCTTTGTCCATCATCCACAAAATGGATAGCTTTATCTTTTGAAAATATATTGCAAGTCCACGAAGCATTGTCGGCTATATGAATTCGTTTGTGAGCATCCTCGGGACTAAAACATCTTGCACCCTGCTCACCAGCATAAGCTACCATTCGAGGATGATTTAATTTACTGCCAATCGGAAAATGAGTCTTAAAGTAGTGGGCTAACCAAGCATTAACAAAATGAACAGGAAATGTTGATCTAACTTCTGAAGGATTTGGTGAGTTATAGATTGCGTTCAAACCACGGTAAATGCTTGTCAAAATTGGAATTGCCAGACTTACTTTTTTTCCAGCAGCCATTAGGCTTGCCACCTTAAAAGTACTTGGCCGTATTAAGCCTGGCTCAGTACCCGGGAATGCAAAAGTACAAAGCCAACAAGCTAAATAAGCAGCTAAGTAGGTCTCTTCGTGATGTGTAGGATGAATGCCCAACTTCTTAAATTGGTCTATCTCAGCAGACGTCCACGACCTATGATTGGGAACAATACCACTCGGATTATAAGTTTTCTTTGGACGAGAAGTTGATTTTTTTTCGACACGCTTAGGAGGCGATAGATAAGTTATAGTCTTTCTAGACCAAAAATCTACCCAATGTTCAATTGATACACTTTGCCTAGCGGTGTTTTGGCAAAGCAAATGATAAGCACCAAGTAAAGATCGACAGCTGTATGGGATTCGTAAATCATCTTTCTTGGAAAGAAGTTCAGCTGAACTTGGAATTACTTCGTCATATATATTACCAGCTATCGGTAGTCCCATCAAATTATACAAATCCCATAGAGAAATTGACATTTCTCCAAATGAAGTGAGCAAAGTGTTGGTAACAGGGCACCACGCCTCACAGAAAGCTTTGATAATCTCTTGGTTGCAGTCATAAGTAAAGAGGGATGCAAAGACAGCATCATAAAGCTTTATGTCATGAAGTCTCGGTTGGCATCGACTGAGAATATCTTCAGTCCACTCCCAATATCCTTTGGTATAATGGAAATCACCACGAAATTTGAGGGGTTCCCCCCAAGCTGCTTCATTTTTTTCTTTTCCTTTCGCAAATCGTCTTCTCAAAGATGGTAGGGGCTCCAAATTAGGATTGGGCTCAATATCAGCTCCTTTCAAAGTCCAAATTATGTTATTTTTGCCGGAAGAAAGTTCGTGAGACCAACATTCTAAAAAAAAATTGTTCTTGAATTTTGGAGGGATTATTGCGTGATTCCCAAGTAAAGAATCCTCAACTAGAAGGCGAGTTCCTTGTTGTAAAGGTTGGCGATCATCATTAAGAATCACCAAGTAGCTGGAGCCGGATTTTCCCGTAGCAGGTTTGAAATAAACCATGTCGAAGATCGCGATTTGCTACAAAACAAGTGAAGGGATGTTAAAAAATGGGCATTAAAAAAATAATTTATGAATTTTATTTAAAGGACCCAAAATAAATTCTAGGGTCAATTAATTATTAAATTCAAAATTATAAATTAAACACGTGAGGGAAGAGGGTTAATATGATGATAATGGATGATTAAATTAGTTCATGTGGAAGTTTAATTAATTTAAAACCTACAACATGAATTAAATTGAAGTTAAGCCATTAAATGTTAAGCCAACTCATAACACTTTATGCAAAGTTGTGATGGCCTAAATTCATGGATGTTGTTGAAGAGCCCAAATAGTGAGTGAGGATGGAAAGTCAAACTTGACTCAATCAAATTAATCCATTGCAAAGAGGAATCACGTGGGTGGGCAGCTTGTTTCCTATTCAACAAGAAAATTGCCTTCTCTCTCTTTATCACGTGATTCAATCTCTCCTCCTAGAGATTGACAAGTAGGCTGCTTCTCTGTGAAAAAAAAAGGACAGTTGAGTCTGCCCGATTTGCTCCTCTTTGCCAAATCAAGGGTTCTTCCTCGCTGGTCTGAGCGCCGAACACATCCACTGCTACTTGACACCGAATTGCACTGCCGACTCGCCACCACGAAGCCACCATCAGCGCGCTTCTCACATCGCTGCAACCCAACAGCCGCAGCAATCTTCATTGGCCGCCTACCATCGTCGCTGGAACGACCATGTCCATTTGAGAAGCCGAATCTCCCGTCGCTCATACTCTTCGCCGCAACATCACAAAAAGTTGCTGCTTGCTGAAGCCGTTGCCTCGCCAACATCCGCCAAAGACTGGTGACTCACCACTGCGAAACCGCCAACAGCCGCTGGTTGCCGCCCTCCATCGTCGTTGCCGCGCGCCGTGGGATCAGCCGCCCCCTCAATCGACGACCGCTGCCGGATAGGCTACTGCTGCCGCCTTCCCACACAAATCTAGCCTCAACACCACTACCGCGGAGCGCCGGCCTGCCGCTGCCTTGCCACATCACGAGGGCCACAGCGCTGCAATCTGGAAAATAGCGAGCCCTCGAGCGTGTCGTCGCCGACTGAAGCAAGTCGTTGCCCTTCAAGCGAGAACCAGCTGCTACACACCATCTCGCGCCGATCGAGCTCGGACACCATCCGGGTTGCTCGTTGGTTCCCTCTACCAGATCAGGCGAACTCCACTCACCATGTCTCAGTCATCACCGCCTCCCGGAATCCGCTGTCCAGCAGCGCCAATTGCTGTCGAAAAAAAAAGCATCTGCCTTGTTGCTACTGTTGCCAGCCGCAGCTACCTAATCACCACCTATTACCGGATCCGCAACCAAAGAAGCCACCGGAAAGCCGCGCCGCCACCCCTCGGCCACTCCCGCAACCCACCGAATCTCATCGCTGCTTCTGATCCACGACACACTCCAGTCGTCTCTCACTCTTCGCTGGAAATAGCCACTTCGCCACCAAAATCGTTCTTCGCGGGTTTGTAACACCGCCGTCAAATCGTTCTTCGCGGATTTGTAACACCGCCGTCAAATCACTCTTCGCGGGTTTGTAACACCGCCACCAAAATCGTTCTTCGCGGGTTTGTAACACCGCGTTATCATGGGTTTAAACTACCACTGTTGACGCAGGTTGACATACCACCACTCATCCGTATGGTGGTGATGTAATAAAGAGGCAGGGAATATTCAGAAGTAAAAAAAAATTAAGATACACTGTTGACACACAATGAGATTAAAGGGCAGAAGTAAATTGAGGATTTACCTTTGGAGTATGGATGGGATTCCTCGTAGGGTGTCCTATCTTGCGCGGAGAATCCTGCCTTGTATGGTATATTATGTTGCGGTAATGTCTTGAGAAAACCTGCAAGGGAAAGGTAAATTATGTTAGGTTTATTACTGAAGAAATCTATCATTGATGATGAAATCTATATACACTACATGAGGAAGGGCTCGTGAGCGATGCTTTGATAAAAAAAAGTTTGGACACCCTATTATGTTGATAAAAAAAATAAAAAAAGGTCATGATACCCTATTATATAATGATCAGCTATTCAGTATATATGGAAATTATTTGTATCTTGGTGAACAAGAAACAAATCTGTTCCATATTCTCTTATCTTGGTGGACAAGAAACAAATCTGTTCCATATTCTCTTATCTTGGTGGATAAGAAACAAATCTGTCCCATATTCTCTTATCTTGGTGGACAAGAAACAAATCTGTCCCATATTCTCTTATCTTGGTGGATAAGAAACAGATTTATTCTATATTCTCTTTTGGATTTGGGCTTGAGAAAATAAATTGAGCCACAAAAAAAAGAGGGGCCCAAATGTTGAAAAAAAAGGGTACTTTTTGCGATTCCTTCACATCAAGACGTGACGTCCGTGAACAAATCGCAAGGGGGCATTTGTAAGCAGTTAAAATTTACGGTCCAATTAAATGGCGACACGTGGATTTTATTTATTAAATGTTAATTTATTTTGGAATTTAAATAAATTAATTCCTAAAGTAAATTAATAAATAATTTAAGCCCAACAAATTAAATGGGGCTTAAATTAAATGAGGTCTGACTTAAGTCAAACAAGCCCAACAAATTAAATGGAGCTTAAATTAAATGAGGTCTGACTTAAGTCAAATAAGACCAGACAAATTAAATCAGGCCCAAATAAAATAGGCCTGATTGCAGCCCAAACAAGTGGAGGTCCAAGCCCGCAGAATCAGGTCAAATCAGCCTGGACCAATCAAAATGCAGGGCATTAATGAGAGAGTCTTCACCTCTCACCTATATAAAGGAGTCTTTTCTCTCATTTGGAAACACACAGACACAAATATCTGAAGACAAAAGCTCTGAAGAGATCAAGAATACGAGCAGTGCTCTCTTGAATACTTCAAGCATCTTCAAGCGAAGAACAGCCACCAAATCGAAGATCAAGGTTCTAAACCCCTTCGATCCGGTGTTCTTCAAAGTAATAACCACCAATTGGAGATCAAGGTTCTGCACCCCTCCGATCCGGCGTTATTTAAATCAAGTTCTTCAGCGTTCTTCGCGGAAAGCTTCAAGAATAACGTTTTAATCCGAACAAAGGCTCGACCCCTCCGGATTAACGTTATAGGTTCAAGAATAGCGTTTTAATCCGAACAAAGGTTCAATCCCTCCGGATTAACGTTATACACTTTAAATCCGAGTCCGGATAAGCTTCATTTGAAGATCCGACTCAACACACAAGTCAAGTCAACACAAGCTGTCAACACAGTCAGCATACACTTCGTCAAAGAGGTCAAAGTCAAGTCAAAGCCACATTGGTTCGAGAGAAGAATCAGAGGATTGATAGAGATCGCTTCCTTAATTATCAAGTTTAATCCTTCTGGATTATTATTGTAATTAACTTGTATTTATTTTATTATAAATACAAAAATTTGTTGTTACAAACCCAAAAAGAATTTGGATGGTAAACCTCAGTAGAAAAATAATCAAGATAATATGTTGCTGAGATGCTCTTAAATCTTTTAAATAGGCTTTTCAATTCTGCTGTGTAAATTAGCTTTCACAAATTATAAAGCATGTGTTAAAATCTGTTAATGTTTGGCATGTTTACCCTAATAGATTTCTACATAATGTTATTGGAGAGCTGCTAAAATAGACTTGAAATTTGAAATGGAGAAATTCGGTTGTTCAATCCTGTGGTGTTATGTGTGAATTTGTTAGCAGATCAAATGGTGAAGTTTTAGATCAGTTTATTTTCCACTAGACTATCTTCTTGAGTTGCGCCGCCGCTAAAAATATTTTTATATGAGCAGGGCCATTATCAATTCTTGAGCACACACTAAATACATTTATTATTCATTTTAGCACAATATTCATGAAATGTTATACAGATGATTCAGTGTTTGTTTAGAAAGCACAATGTCTTTTCTGCATCTTGCCTATAAATGAGAATACCAAAACTTATCTTTTTTTATATGAATATATGCTCAATGCCAGGAAGTTTTGGCCTTTTAAATATGTTGTCATCTCTTTATAATAATATTGTTCTTTCACATATTCTTTTATTTAATCATAAAATTTTAAACTATTGGAATTGGATTCTTACATTTTATGTGGTGTGCTTTTATAATTATCTGGTAGAATGCAAATTTTGAAGTTAAGTTATTTTATTGTTCCATTAACCAGCAAGTTTTTTGTTCATCGTTAATCTCGAAATTTCTAAATTGTCTATTTATCGCACTATTTCTTTTTCTTTTTACATTGGCATCCCTATGTTTCTTTTTTTAGTTGAATTTGCTTGTTTCTAGTTTTAAAATAACACATTCTACTTGTTCAATGAAATGATTTGACAGAAAAATAGTCCATGAAGTTGGAAAAAAGAAGAAGAAGAAGACCTTCTAAAGTTGTTAGTTGTTGTATTGGGCCTTTACATTGATCCTCTAAGTAATCATAATTCAAAGTTGATACTTACATACACAAAAAAAGACTATAAGGATAATTTTATGGATAAATCCTATCTGAGAAGAGGAATAGTGGCTAATGTAAAGGCTGCAGTCATTGTTAAAGATTCTGGTGCATCTTTAAACTTTTCTTGCATGTACAGATTCTGGTCTGTTTTGGCCGTTGATGGACATTAATTTTTGGGGATTGTTTTTGGCTTTAATAGTTCATGGATATTTTTTTGTTCTGATTCCAGACGAGCATCGAGTGCTCTTGCTGGTTCTGCTTGGACTTGGTTTTTTTATTAATATTTGATTTTTTTGTTGTGCTAGTCTAACCTGCTCAATTTGTGTGCTCAGTTGCTTGAATTGTTGTTTTTTCCATTTCGGTATTTGTTTTGGTTTGTTATGCCTTGTTTTTCGCTGGTTATATGTAGTTTGGCACCGAAGGATTTTCTGTATTTTTTGTTAGAGTGGATGTTGTTCTGCTTTTGCTAGTTTTTTTTATGTATGCTTCATATCTACGCGTTGCTGTTTTTTTATCTGCTGGGTACTTGTTGCTACTGGTGTGCATCAAGTAAAGGACGATTCTGGCCTCCAATGATCTTCTTTAGGAATTACGTTCAGCTGCTTGCTAACCTATAATTGCTATAGCATGTAGATTTCTGATTCAGCATACCATGGTAATATCGGATGCAGTTTGATCAAAAATCAACTTGGCTCTTCTTTTTTTTTGTCTAATAACACATAGTTGGCTGTTCAGGATACTATTTTCGTGTTTGCTAGTTTGCTTTAATGTGCATTAAGCAATTTTTTGAAGCTTGCAATTAGACAGGCGTTGCCTAGTTTCTCATTAAGGGAATAATTTTTGTAATTTCTTGCAACGTGGTGCTCTTGATGTATTGAACTATGTATAGTTTTCTATGAAATATATTGAACTCTTGATGCTATACTTGGTTTTCTCATACTATACTGATCTTTAAGTTATGATCAAGTTAATTTAGCATATAAGTAGATATTTTCTTTTAGTTTCGATGTTTGAAAGACTATGTAAACTCATAGTTTGTCGAATATTTTTTTCTTTTAATTTTTTTTGTTTATTAGAAATATTTGAATAATCATTGTGTATGTATTATTTTCAAATTAATTGGTCTTTAACACATGTTATTGGATTTAATTGTTTTTATTTTTTCAAATTGGTAGTTAAATAGTCCACAGAGTATTTTTAATAAGATTAAATTATCTTAAATGTGACCAGTTATTAATATTGTCATGGAATAAAAAAGTATTTTTAATTAGATTAAATTATCTTAAATGTGACCAGTTATTAACATTGTTATGGAATAAAGTAATTTGTGGGGAAAAAAAATATATTAATTAATAATGAAAATAACAAATTAGTTTCCAAAAGAATAAAATATAAATTTGTCACATTTTTATGAATAATAATGATGAAATTCATGTGGTGTATTTAGTATAGCTCATGAAACGTGACTTTCTGTATACTGCTATTGTAGCTAGATGTATAGTGACAAAACATATTATGTCACTAATTATTTAAATATTTAATGACAAATATATTTTCGTCATGTAAATTTTTTACTCATGACAATAAATATAGTTACTAATTATTATAATTGTGTCATTAATGAATAAACCTCCTATTAAGGGAAAGAGTTGACATTTTCAAATATGTATATTATTGTGTGTAATCTTTGTAATTATCTTTTTGATTTGTTGTGATCTCCGTAAATCACGTGTATTGGAGATTATGTAATTCTCAATTGTATATATATATATATATACGATACATACAATCATCACAGTTAAGTGATGATAGCCTAATTCATCTCATATGGTATCAGCAGTCTATTGAAACCCTAACCCTACCTCATCCCTCATCTCTGCCGCCGTGTACACCCTCTGCTCTTTCTCCTTCTTTCTCCCTTGTGTTCGGCTCTTTTCACTCGTCATGGCAGCCACCGTTCCTTCTCCCTCTTCTCAGACGATAGCCATGATTAATTTGGTGCAAATCAAACTTTCCACCACCACTTATCTCATGTGGAAACGATAGTTTATGTCCATGGCCACCTCCTTTGGAGTGCTTGATCTCCTTGTTGGTTCCTCTCCTCCTCCTTCGGAAACCATCACGTCGGCCGTCGGTGATGTCTCTCCCAACCCGGTGTATGTTGCTTGGCATCTCCGTGACCAACGTCTTCTTGGTGTCTTTTATGCCACTCTGGAACAGGAGGCCATGGCCGAAGTTCTCGATTGCAACTCGGCTCGTGCTGCTTGGCAGGCCCTGGAATCCGCCTTTGCCCATGCCTCGACGTCATGCGCGAACCAGCTTCGTGAGGAGCTCCTTTCCCTTCGCCGCAATGACAAATCTGTCGCCGAATATGGTCGCCAATTCAAGCTATTGTGCGATCAGTTATCTGCCATTCAAAAGCCTGTGGATGAAAATGATAAAGGCCATTGGTTTCTCCGGGGACTCGGGCCTTCGTTCTCCAACTTCGCCGACACTCGGATGGCGATGCATCATGTACCGCCGTTCCGGGACCTGCTCTACCAGGCTGTGTAGTTCGACGCCATGGCTCGCTCCATGGAGCATCCGACAGGTATGGCGTCTCCCGCCGCCTTTATTGCTGCAGACGGTCATGCCGAGGACCGTCGTGCGGGTGTCCAGCAGCATGGCCGTGGAGGTTCCTCGTCCGGCCAGCAGCGTGGACGCGGTGGTTTTCAGCACGGTGGTCGTCGTCAATTCACCCCGCGGTGCCAGCTTTTCCATGGGGATCATTACGCTAACAACTGTCCCCATTTTCTTCAACTGCAGCAGGCTGCTCGTGCACCATTGCCGCCTATGTCCGGTTCCAGCCCCAATGATCTTGCTCAGGCATTTCATGCCGCGTGCAATGTGGTTTCTCCCACTTCCAATTCAGATTGGTTTGTGGATTCAGGGGCGTCTGCGCACATGACCCCTCAACGTGCTCAGTTGGATCACTTCGAACCATACTCCGGTAATCACTCGGTCACTGTTGGTAATGGGGCTTGTTTAAATATCTCTCATATTGGTTCCGGTCATATTCCCCCTGATATTATGTTATTTGATGTTTTGGTTATGCCGGGACTCACAAAGAATTTATTATCTATTAGCAAACTGACTTCAGATTGTGATGTTGATGTTGTATTTTCTGACAAGTCTTTTGCTATTCAGAACTGGTTGACAAAGGCAGTTCTGGCCCAGGGAAGAAGTGATAATGGGCTATATGTGTTGGAGAGTGGTGCGGCTGCATTTGTTGATGCACTTCACAATAAAAATTTACGTGCTAGTTTTGAATTATGGCATTTACGCCTAGGCCATGTTTCACCTAGTACTATTTCATTGTTAAATAAGTTGGGACATTTGTCTGTTAATTCAATTTTGCCAAACCCTACAGTATGTTCTTCTTGTCAGTTGGCTAAAAGTAAGAAACTACCGTTCTCTTTAAATGAGCAGCGTGCAACATCTGTTCTTGATTTGGTTCACTGTGATTTGTGGGGGCCTGCACCTGTTGTTTCCTCTGCTGGATATCGTTACTATGTTATTTTTGTTGATGATTATTCACGTTTTATGTGGCTTTATCCGTTGTGCACGAAATCTGAATTTTATGATGTGCTAGTTCGATTTCATACCTTTGTTTGCACACAGTTTTCTTGTTCCATTATGGTTTTTCAATCTGATGGAGGCACTGAGTTTGTGAACAAACGAGTGGCTGAATTTATGGTTAAACATGGTATTCTCCATCGCTTATCTTGTCCATATACTCCACAGTAGAATGGACGGGCAGAGCGAAAACACAGACACATAACTGGGACTGGTCTTTCTATGCTGTTTCATGCTTCTGCGCCTACGTCCTTTTAGTTTGATGCTTTTTCCACTGCCGTGTATGTCATAAATAGGTTGCCATCTACTGTTCTCAACAATGTGTCTCATTATGAATTGTTGTTCACCAGTGTACCGGATTATGGCGTTTTTAAGCCTTTTGGTTGTCGGGTTTTTCCTTTCTTGCGTGATTATGCTGCTAATAAGCTTTCGCCCCGCAGTCGGCCTTGTATTTTTTTGGGGTATAACAGCACTTATAAGGGGTTTCGTTGCTTCGATCCTGCTTCCGCCCGCTTGTATATCACTCGGCATGCTCAATTTGATGAGCGCTTCTTCCCTTTTTCTGGCAGTAATCCTCCGTCAGTACAGGATTTGTCTATATCCAGTTTTTTGGATCCTGTTCTTTCCACTGAGCCGGTAACCAGTCCTGTGGCTTCATCCCCGCTTTGTCTTGCTCCGGATTCAGTTGATGAGCCTCCACCGCAGATAAATGAGCCACCGCCGCCGGTTGACGCACCGCTGGCTCCTGGTCCTCCAGTGCCGAACAATCTTGCTCCTACGGTGCCTCCTCCCCCTCCTCCGCCACTTGTGCCTAGTCATTCTATGGTCACTCGTGCGAAGGCGGGCATTCTCAAGCCAAAGTATCCGGTTGATTTGGCTTATACGGCTCTCCTTGGCTCCCTTACTACTGCTTCTGAGCCTCGTGGTTTTAAGTCTGCCTCCAAGTATCCTCATTGGATGACCGCCATGCATGAGGAAATTGATGCTATAGTCCGTAATCGAACTTGGGATTTGGTTCCGCCACCCCCTAATGTGAACATAGTTGGCTCAAAATGGGTGTTTCAAACGAAGTTTCGTTCTGATGGTTCTATTGACAGGTACAAGGCCCGTCTAGTTGCTCAAGGCTTCACTCAGATACCTGGATCAGATTTCCATCATACCTTCAATCCAGTGGTTAAGGCTACTACTGTGCGCCTGATTTTGGCTCTTTCTGTGCATCATCAATGGCCCCTTCATCAGTTGGATGTGCCGAATGCCTTTCTTAATGGGACTCTGGAGAAGCCGGTTTATATGGCTCAGCCACCTGGGTTCGTTGACTCGCGCTGTCCGAATCATGTGTGTCTTCTCAAGAAGGCACTGTATGGCCTTCGTCAAGCTCCGTTGGCCTGGTTTCAGCGCTTCAGTTCTTATCTATTATCTCTGGGGTCATCTCTTCTATATCTTCTCTTGTATGTTGATGATATTATTCTCACGGGTTATGATCATGACCTTCTTCGGCAATTTATTGCCCGCACGCATGAGGAGTTCGCTATTAAGGACCTTGGCAAGTTAAACTACTTTTTGGGACTGGAGGTGTCCTACACTTTTGATGGCATTTTTATCAGCCAGACGAAGTATGCTCATGACATTTTGGAGCGCGCTTCCATGCTCGAGTGCAAGCCTATTTCGACCCCATTGGCTGCAAGGAGTTCTCTGCAGAGCTCCGGGACCTTGTTTGATGATCCAACTTTTTATTGATCTTTGGTGGGTGCTCTGCAGTATCTTACCATTACTAGGCCTGATCTCTCCTACGCAGTTAACACGGTCAGTCAGTTTCTCCATTCCCCTACTGATGACCACTTTACTGCTGTGAAGCGTATCCTTCGTTATGTGAAGGGTACGATTCACTACGGTCTTAACTACACTCATCATCCTGAAAAGACAGTGGTGGGTTATTCAGATGCCGATTGGGCGAGGTGTTTGGAGACCCGTCGCTCTACCTATGGATATTCCATTTTTTTTGGTGGCAACCTTATTTCTTGGAGTGCTAAGAAGCAATCCACTGTTGCTTGCTCGAGTTGTGAGTCGGAATACAGGGCTCTGGCTAACGCGGGTTCTGAAATTATTTGGTTGGAGAATTTGTTACGGGAGATCCATCAGTCTCCTAAGGCCCGCTACGCTTCTCTGTGACAATAGGAATGCTATATTTTTTAGTCAGAATCCGGTGGCTCACAAACGTGCCAAGCATATTGACCTTGATTGCCATTTCATTCGTGAGCTTGTGTCTTCGGGAAAGTTGCGTACTGAATTTGTTCCATCTCACCTACAGCTAGCTGACATTTTCACTAAGGCGTTACCTCAGCCTGCCTTTGAATTTCTACGCACCAAGCTTTGCATTTGTTCACACCCCACGCAGCGCTTGACGGGGGGTATTAAGGAAAAGAGTTGACATTTTCAAATATGTATATTATTGTGTGTAATCTTTGTAATTATCTTTTTGATTTGTTGTGATCTCCGTAAATCACGTGTATTGGAGATTACGTAATTCTCAATTGTATATATATATACGATACACACAATCATCACAGTTAAGTGATGATAGCCTAATTCATCTCATACCTCCAATGTTTTTTTTGAAAAAAAAGTATTCTTAAAAAAATAATGACGAATTTATAAATTATTGTGTTAAAGTGTAACTCATCTTCTAATAAAAATATGACGAATTCTATTTATCGTCACTTTAATAAGATATTCCTGACAAAATATATAATGTCATTAATTATTCAAAAGTTTCATGACAATATTATTTTCATCACAAAAATTTATTTTATTCATGACATTAGTGTTCGTCGTTAATTGTTATAAATTTGTTATAAAAAAATTGACCTTCAATTTTTAAGTGAAAGAAGATATCCTTAAATAATATTGTGACGTATTTATCAATGTCGTCATTAAATAAAGAAAATAGTGACCAAAAAAATTACCTATAATGACAACCATAAATTGTGTCGCTTAAAGATACAATGTAGCAACGGAAGTAAAATTCGTCACTTTTGAATAACAAAAAATGACAAAAATCTTGTGTCGCAAAATTTTTCGTCACAAAATGTATATATTTCTGTAGTGTAGAATCTGCTCTGCACTGTCAGTTTTTAGTGACTCTATGGTGGAAGATTTCTAGCATTTTTATACTTTAAAAACATGTTTTCCAACTATATTCTCATGTCTAATAACTAATTTGACCATAAAAATGGAAAGAAATGCTCACTTCAAGGAGTTCTTCACCTGGCTCACGGAGTAGAATCAGCTCTGCATTGTGTGTTTTTAGTGACTCTATGGTGCAAGCTTCGTAGCATTTATATACTCTGAAAACATGTTCTCCAAATATATACTCATGTATAATAACTAATTTGACCATAAAAATGGAAAGAAAAAATGCTCACTTCAAGGACTTCTTGACCTGGCTCATGGAGTAGAATCAGCTCTGCACTTTGACTTTTAAGTGACTCTATGGCGCAAGCTTCCTAGCATTTTATACTCTGAAAATATATTCTTCAACTATATTCTCATTTCTAATAACTAATTTGACCATAAAAATGGCATGAAAATGCTCACTTCAAGGAGTTCTTAACCTGGCTCACGTAGTAGAATTAACTCTGCACTTTGACTTTTTAGTGACTATATGGCGCAAGCTTCCAAGCATTTTTATACTCTGAAAACATGTTTTCCAACTATATTCTCATGTCTAATAACTAGTTTGACCATAAAAATGGGAAGAAAATGTTCACTTCAAAGAGTTCTTGACCTAGCTCATGGAGTAGAATTTGCTTTGCACTGTGAGTTTTTGTGACTCTACGGTGCAAGCTTCCTAGCATTTTTACTCTGAAAACATGTTCTCCAACTGTATTCTCATATCTAATAATTAATTTGACCATAAAATGGTAAGAAAATGATCACTTCAAGGAGTTCTTGACCTGGCTCACGGAGTAGAATCAACTTTGCACGGTGTGTTTTTAGTGACTTTATGGCGCAAGCTTCGTAGCAGTTATATTCTTTGAAAACATGTTCTCCAACTATATACTCATGTATAATAACTAATTTGACCATAAAAATATCAAGAAAATGCTCATTTCAAGGAATTTTTTACCTGGCTCACGGAGTAGAATCAACTCTATGTTATATTATACATTAAAAGCCTAGCTTTTATATTGAACAATATTTTAACAATTTTAATTGAAATGAGAATCATATGATCAAATTTTTGCATATTATAAATTGTTTATTTATATGTTTGTGCAAAAGTCCATTTACTTTATACTGTAGATAATATGTTATGCGACAACACGCGGAAGATCATATTATTAATTTCCTTATTAAGTATATACAGATGCTCACAATCGAGATAGACGGGAACTATCTATCGGGATGCTTGTAGTGTGATTTTGTATTAGTTTATCTTGACTATAGAATCACATTAGTGCACCTTGTGTGTATTGAGCAGGACCGCTTGAGATCGTTCGACTTGTACTGTCTATATGAGAGAACTTGATCTCAGTTATTATGTATGTTCGTGCTCTTAATCCCAATAAAATAACCTCGACACGTAAGGCAGTATATATTTCTTTGATTCATAAATGGGTGAGATTTACATGTATTAAATCAACAAACTCGGTGAGTTGGGAAATAATATTGTCTCTATGGTGTGTTGTTGATTGTAGAAGGAATCCTTGTCCGACATAGGTTGATAATGTCCCCTTTAGGAGCTCATAAGGTTTATCATGTAAATCTTGCAAGTGGATTAATTTCGGCATGATAATAAGGTTGAGTGGTACTACTCTCGGATGAGATATTAATTAATGGAGTTGTCAGTAACTTAATTAATTAATGAACATTGTATATCTTAAACATGGAGAGACTGTCGGGCTCATAATAAGAAGGAGCCCATAACGTAATTGTGGGATTGGAAAGGCAGTGCAGTAATAATATTTTAGTGGACTATATTATTATTATTAGACTTAAGTATAAGCTTTGGGCTATGCTTGGATACTTAAGCCCAATAGAGACCCAATTCAATTTTTCCTCCTGGTCCCCGCTGTAGCCCAATATATAAGTCATTTTAGCTTCCTGAAACCCTAAGCCTGTGCCTCTTTTGACGTAAAGAAGGGAAAGAAGCAGATTGAAAAATCATGAAGATTGTTGCCCACACAATATCAGGATTGGACTTGGGTCATACTGCAGAAGATCAAGAGGTAGTTCTCTGCAACTAATCATCCTCTACATCAACCAGGAAGAAAGGTAAACTTTAATCATTGCTTTCGTTGTTATTATTTACTTGAATTCCTAACGGATCACGCTGAGCCATTCGATCCAATAGCCAACAATTGGCATCAGAGCATTGGTTTCGTGGTGAAACGTGAGACGTTAGGTAGGGTTTGAGCCATACGTGTGTTAATTATCGAATTTAAATCATGTATGAAAGGAATTATATGATTATGTGAAATAATCTGATAATAATCGCCTGTGATTATTGGGGTTTGGTATTATTATTATTTTATGCAAAAACCCCTATCTGCTATGTGTGATTATTGCCCTTTGAGAAAGAACGACACGATCCACAAACACAACTGCACCATGCGATCGACACGCGGCTGTTGACAACGCGGCTCATGGCTAGAGGATTGTCTGATGGGTACTTGGTGTCTCGCGTGGTCAAGAAAGATGATGGCAGAGACTGGCATTGATTGCATGAAAGAAATCAGCTCGATCAGGCGGCGAGTTGCGGACAGCAAGGATTCAGGCGACTGCTATGGCTGGACGGGGCTGGAGCATGTGGCGTCTGATGGATTCCAGGCGGGTTTGCAACCACCGCCGCTTACTGGTGCGACGACAAGGTCTGGTGGATGATGGCGTGATGGCGCGGTCTGATGTGTGAGCCACCGATGCAGAACCAGACAGCAGCATCGACTGGTCGCTATAGCCACGAACATCGACAGCGGTTTTTGGGTGGCATCGGACATGAACGGAAAACTTCCCAGCAAGTCCAAGGCGTCTCCAGGTGAGTCGACTAATGGTGTGGGCGGATCAGACGTGGTTCTGGGTGGGTTCCCTGGTGTTTCTGACCGTGACCAGTAAGCTTCCGAGCGAGTCCATGAAGATTCCAGTCGAGTCTACTGCAATTTCCGGACGCGTCTCTCCCTACTTCAGATCGGCGAAGAAGGAGTGGCGATGTGTTCCTGTGGTCCGCGCTACAGACTGGTGCTTCGGGCAAGTCGACGATCAACGGGCGTTGCTGGGTAGACTGCATCGAAGGTCTGGGGTGCGGAGCGACGCACGGCAGATGCCTAGCAGCACAACTCCAGTGGGCTGGCGGGAGTCTGCCGTGCGTGTTTTATCATTGACGACGCGGAAGGAAGATTGTGCTGTTGCAGATGTGAGTCTTCCTGGGCTGGGTTGACAATTTTTTCGTGGATAATGGGCTGTGGTTAATGGGCTCAATTCTCAAGTTTGATTTTGGGCTGCCACATTGGGCTTTGGATAATGGGCTGCTAATTTTATGCAATTGTTGCATGAGTCAGCTGAGCCCATTTATTTGATCCAACCATTTATGCAATTTATTCATAATATATAACTAGTTTAATTGTTTTATTTATCGATTAATTGTTATATATGTGGCATGTTCTATGAGATTTTTTTTAAATTACTAAAAATAGAAGCATGCTAGGGTTTATATTTTATTATTGTAATATTATATGCATGTTAAAAACCCTCGGTGTTAAATAACTAAGTGTGAGAGGGGATTGGTAAATAAATTCCCATGGCCTCCATTATTGGTTTGTAAGTGATGTGTGTAAACCTGCGTGTTGGCAATAGGCCTTCCTCCACAACGGATGCGTTTATTCATGGATCACTGGTACAAATTTCGTTATGATGATCGTAGGAAGTTATCCAAGCGCGTGTGTACTTCTCTAATTGTAAGGCACATAAGCTTGAGCCATGAACTTGGGATCAAATAATGATACACACTTAGGTGTAAATAATCAATATCCTCCCCAACGGAGTCACTGTTGTTATTTGCATGGCTAAAAATGAACCGACTATTAATTATTTTATCATAAAGTTAGGTTGATAAATGAAATTAATGGGTAAAACCTTCTCTTGCAAATGTTCGAGTTTGTATACGTCCACACTAACGTGGCATGCAAATTCAAGGTGCTTGAGACGTTGGTGAATTTTATTTTATATTGTTTTGAAGGATTCAATATAAATTGATAAATTCAAAGTGTTTGAACTGTTTATTTATTTATGATTCTCAGGATTTTCAAATGGCACTCAACTCACTTTCTGTTATACTTAAAGAGCACAAACTTACTGGCACTAATTATGTTGACTGGAAACAAAACATGGACATTGTTTTAACTGCTGAAGATTATATCTTTGTTCTCACTGAGAAATATCATCCGACACCTACTGATGACTCTATCGAAGAGCAAAGAGTTGCTTATAATAGGTGGGTCAAAGCTGATAGGATGGCTAAGTGCTATATTTTGGCTTCTATGTCAAATGTGCTTCAGACTCAGCATCAAGCTATGACCATCGCCTATGATATGATGCAAAATCTTAGAGAACTATTCGCTTATCAGAGTCGTCCTGCTAGGTCGAAGGGCATGTCTGTTCTAATGAACACCAAAATGGCTGAGGGCACTTTCGTGAGGGAGCATGTCTTTAGGATGATGGGCCAGCTCAACGAGTTGGAAGTTCTTAGAGCAGAAATCGATAGGGAAACCCAAGTCGATATCATACTCCAAAGCTTGCCTAGGAGTTTTGAGCAGTTTCGCCTGAACTATGGTATGAACAAATATTTGTACACGTTGGCGGAACTTCTGACAAAACTTGTGGCGGCAGAAGAACTGTTTCATAGACCTCTTCAGGTTCATGTTGCTGAAAATGCTGCTCATCTTAGGCCGAAAGGCGGTAGGAATAAGAAGAACTAAGAAAATTTAGCACCGGTGAACCAAGTAAAAGCAAAGACTGGTGCGGTCAAAAAACTTAAAGGCAAGTGCTTCAAATGAAAGCAGCCGGGACACTATAAGGCTGACTGCCCTCTTTTGAAGGGGAACAGGAATGGTAAGTCTTTTATACTAGTTGTTGAATCGTATTTAGCGGTTGTATCTGCTGACACTTGGTGTGTAGATATGGGAGCCACTGACCATGTCAGCAATTCTTTGTAGGGGTTTCACTAAACCCGACAGCTTAGTGATGGGGAGATTACCATACTCATGGGGAATGCTACAAGAGTAGCAGCTGTTGCAGTGGGAGACGTCTATTTATCTTTTAATAAGAATAAAACTCTTGTTTTGAGGAATTGTCTTTATGTACCTCATTTTAGAAAGAATTTAATTTCGCTTTCTAAATTGTTTATGGATGGATATTCTGTTTCTTTTAATGACAAGGTTGTTATAAGAAAAGATAGAATTATTATCTGTGATGGTGCATTGATAGATAATATGTATACTCTTAATTCAATTACTTCCACAGTGCAATAAATTGAATTGAATGATACATCTACTAATAAGAGAAAAGAACCTTCGAAAATGAACCAAACATATCTTTGGCATCTAAGGCTGGGTCACATTAACTTGAGTAGGATTCAAAGGTTGATAGCTGATGGACCTTTGAGTTCATTAGTAGTGGAAAATTATCCAACTTGCGTATCCTGCTTGGAAGGAAAAATGACGAAAAGGCCTTTTAAGGCAAAGGGGTATAGAGCAAAGGATTTGTTGGAACTGGTTCATTCTGATTTATGTGGTCCTATGTCTGTCCAGGTAAGAGGTGGTTATGAATACTTCGTCACTTTCATTGACGATTATTCTAAATATGGATATATTTATTTGATGCGCCGCAAGTCTGAGTGCTTTGATAAATTCAAAGAGTACAAGGCTGATGTGGAAAAGCAACTTGGAAAATATATCAAGACACTACGATCTGATCGTGGTGGCGAATACCTCTTGGGAGAGTTTAGAAATTATTTATCGGAGCAAGGGATTGAATCCCAATTGTCTGCACCGGGCACACCCCAGCAGAATAGTATAGTGGAAAGAAAGAATAGGACTCTTATGGAAATGGTAAGATCAATAATGAGTTATTCGTAATTACCTAATTCATTTTGGGGATATGCCTTAGAAACAACGGCTTACATCCCTTTAATTAGTACCTTCTAAATCAGTATCTTCTACACCCATTGAATTGTGGACTAAGCGAAAGCCTAGTCTGAAACACTTTTGGATTTGGGGTGCTCCAGCACATGTGTTTAAGACAGATACTGATAAGTTAGAGTCGCATACGAAAGTTTGTCTGTTTGTAGGATATCCAAAAGGAACGAAGGGTGGTTTGTTTTATAATCTAAAAGACTAAAAGGTGATCGTGAGCACGGACGCCAAATTTTTAGAAGATAATTATGTAATGAACCACAAATCCATGAGTAAAATTATTCTAGAAGAAGTAAGAGGCGAAACACCAAACATAATTCCAACTGTACAAGAGGATATACCACAGAACACTGCACCGCGTGTCATACCTGATACATAATTGCCTGTGGAGCCTAGTCATAGTAGGAGGGTTGTGAGACAACCGGATAGATTCATGGGATTGGGAGAGTCTTCTGACTTTGTCCTTGATGAATATGAAATTGACCCATGGAATTACAACGAGGCACTGCAAGATAAAGATGCTCAATTATGGCAAAATGCAATGAAATCTGAAATAGAATCCATTTATTCTAATCAAGTCTGGGAGCTTGTAGAACCACCTGATGGTGTAAAAGCTATTGGATGCAAGTGGATCTATAAAAGAAAAAGAGGATCTAACGGTAAGGTGAAAATCTTTAAGGCAAGGCATGTGGCTAAAGGATATACTCAGAAAGAAGGAATTGATTACGAGGAAACCTTCTCGGCTGTGGCGATGCTTAAGTCAATCTGGATTCTTTTGTCTATTGCTGCTCATACGGATTATGAGGTATAGAAAATGGATGTCAAGACAGCTTTCCTGAATGGAAGTCTTGAGGAAAACATCTATATGAAGCAACCATAAGGATTCATTGCAAAGGGCGAAGAGCATCTTGTGTGCAAGCTTAAAAGGTCCATTTATGGATTGAAACAAGCTTCAAGATCATGGAACACCGTTTTGATGAGGTAATCCAGTCATATGGATTTATTCAATGTCCGGATGAATCATGTATGTATAAGAAGTGTGACGGAAATGTAGTGGTATTTCTTATACTCTACGTGGATGATATTCTGCTCATTGGAAACAATGTAAAGGTATTTTCGGGCGTAAGTGTATGGCTGTCCAAGCAGTTTGAAATAAAGGACTTAGGAGAGGCCGGACACATTCTTGGGATCAAATTAATAAGGGATCGCAAGAAAAGAGTGTTGTGGTTATCCCAAGCTTCATATATTGATACAATCCTGACTCGTTTTAGCATGCAAGATTCCAAGAAAGGTTTTCTACCTTTTAGACATGGAATACCTCTATCTAATGAAATGTGTCCAAAGACACAATAGGAAATAGAGGCAATGAAGCTGGTCCCTTATGCTTCGGCAGTAGGAAGCCTCATGTATGCTATGCTATATACGAGACTGGACATCTGTTATGCCGTGGGCATGGTCAGTAGGTATCAAAGTAATCCAGGACAAGGGCATTGGACTGTGGTAAAGCATATTTTGAAGTACCTGCGAAAGACTAGGGATTATGTGCTGATTTACAGGGCAGATACTTTGTTACCTTTGGGTTATACTGATTCAGATTTCCAGTCAGATATGGATGCTAGTAAATCAACCTCGGGTTATGTGTATACTCTTGGAGGAGGAGCCATAATATGGAGGAGTGTAAAGCAGAAATGCGTTGCGGACTTCACCATGGAAGCTGAAGATGTAGCAGCCTCTGAGGCAGCTAAAGAAGCAGTATGGCTTAGAAACTTCTTAATGGACTTGGATGTGATTCCTGGTTTGCCCAAAGTTATCACAATTTATTATGATAACAGTGGTGCAGTAGCAAACTCGAAATAACCACGAGCCCTTAAGGCGAGTAAACACATTGAGCGCAAGTACCACCTGATACGAGACATCGTTAAAAGAGGGGAGGTTGTTGTTGCTAAGATTGCATCAGAGGATAACCTGACTGATCCTTTTACTAAGAGCCTTTCAGCGAAAGCGTTCAATGGGCATGTAGAAGGAATGGGGATTAGTTGCGTGTCAGCAGATATGGCAGCGTAGTCTTTTAGTATAAGTGCGAGATTGTTAGATTGTATACTAAAAGCCTAGCTTTTGTATTAAACAATGTTTTAACAATTTTATTTGAAACGAGAATCATATGATCAAACGTTTTGCATATTATAAATTGTTTATTTATATGTTTGTGCAAAAGTTCATTTACTTTATATTGTAGATAATATATTGTGCGACAACACGCAGAAGATCATATTATCGGTTTCCTTATAAAGTGTAAACAGATGCTCACAACAGATGGGGACTATCTATCGGGTTGGTTGTAGTGTGATTTGGTATTTGTTTGTCTTGACTATAGAATCGCATTAGTGCACATTGTGTGTATTGAGCAGGACCGCTTGATCTCAGTTGTTATGGATGTTCATGCTCTTAATCCTAATATAATAACCTCGATACGTAAGGCAATATATATTTCTTTGATTCATCAATGGGTGAGATGTACATGTATTAAATCAACAAACTCATTGAGTTGGGAAATAGTATTGTCTCTATGGTGTGCTGTTGATTGTAGAAGGAATCCATGTCCTACATAAGTTGATAATGTCCCCTTGAGGAGCTCATAAGGTTTATCATGTAAATCTTGCAAGTGGATTAATTCCGGCATGATAATAAGGTTGAGTGGTACTACTCTCGGATGAGATATTAATTAATGGAGTTGTCAGTAACTTAATTAATTAATAGACATTGTATCTTAAACATGGGGAGACTATCGGGCTCATAATAAGAAGGAGCCCATAACGTAATTGTGAGATTGGAAAGGCAATGCAGCAATAATATTTTAGTATACTATATTATTATTATTGAACTTAAGTATAAGCTTTGGGCTAAGCTTGGATACTTAAGCCCAATGGAGGCCCAACCCAATTTCTCCTCCTGGTCCCTGCTGTAATCCAATATATAAGTCATCTCAGCTTCCTGGAAGATTGAGAAATCCTAAAGATTATTGCCCACACAACATCAGGATTGGACTTGGGTTATACTGCAGAAGATCAAGAAGTAGTTCTCTGCAACTAATCATCCTCTACATCAACTCTGAAGAAATGTAAACTTTAATCATTGCTTCCGTTGTTATTGTTTACTTGAATTCTTAACGGATCACGCTGAGCCAATCGATCCAATTGCTAACACTCTGCACTTTGGCTTTTTAGTGACTCTATGACGTAAGCTTCCTGGCATTTTTATACTCTAAAAATTTATTCTCCAAATCTATTCTCATGTCTAATAACTAATTTGATCATAAAAATGGCAATAAAATGCTCACTTCAAGGAGTTCTTGACCAGGCTCACGTAGTAGAATCAGCTCTGCACTGTCAGTTTTAAGTGATTCTATGGTGGAAGCTTCCTAGCATTTTTATACTCTGAAAACATGTTCTCCAACTATATTCTCTTGTCTAAAACAAATTTGATCATAAAAAATGAAAAGAAAATGCTCACTTCAAGAATTCTTGACCTTGCTCACAGAGTAGAATCAGCTCTGCACTGTGTGTTTTTAGTGACTCTATGGTGCAAACTTTGTAGCATTTATATACTCTGAAAGCATGTTCTCCAAATATATACTCATGTATAATAACTAATTTGACCATAAAAATGGAAAGAAAAAATGCTCACTTCAAGGACTTCTTGACCTGGCTCATGGAGTAGAATCAACTCTGCACTTTGACTTTTTAGTGACTCTATGGCGTAAGCTTCCTAGCATTTTTATACTTTGGAAACATGTTCTCCAACTATATTCTCATTTCTAATAACTAATTTGACCATAAAAATGACAAGAAAATGCTCAATTCAAGAAGTTCTTGACCTGGCTCACGTAGTAGAATAAGCTCTGCACTTTGACTTTTTAGTGACTCTATGGCGCAAGCTTCCAAGCATTTTTATACTCTGAAAACATGTTTTCCAACTATATTCTCATGTCTAATAACTAGTTTGACCATAAAAATGGCAAGAAAATACTCACTTCAAAGAGTTCTTGACCTTGCTCACGGAGTAGAATCTGCTTTGCACTGTGACTTTTTTGTGATAATACGGTACATTCCTAGCAGTTTTATACTCTAAAAATATGTTCTCCTACTATATTCTCATGTTGAACAATTAATTTGACTATAAAAATGGCAAGAAAATGATCACTTCAAGGAGTTCTTGATCTGGCTCACGGAGTAGAATCAACTTCGCGCGGTGTGTTTTTAGTGACTTTATGGCGCAAGATTCGTAGCAGTTATATTCTTTGAGAACATGTTGTCCAACTATATACTCATGTATAATAACTAATTTGACCATAAATATATCAAGAAAATGCTCATTTCAAGGAATTTTTGACCGGCTCACGGAGTAGAATCATCTCTGCACTTTGGCTTTTTAGTGACTCTGTGACGCAAGCTTCCTAGCATTTTTATACTTTGAAAACATGTTCTCCAACTCTATTCTCATGTCTAATAACTAATTTGATCTTAAAAATGGCAATAAAATGCTCACTTCATGGAGTTCTTGACCTGGCTCACAGAGTAGAATCAGCTCTGCACTGTTAGTTTTTAGTGACTCTATGATGGACGCTTCCTAGCATTTTTATACTCTAAAAACATGTTCTCCAACTATATTCTCATGTCTAACAACTAATTTGACCATAAAAATAGAAAGAAAATGCTCACTTCACGGTGTTCTTGACCTGGCTCACGGAGTAGAATCAGCTCTGCACTGTGTATTTTTAGTGACTCTATGGTGCAAGCTTCGTAACATATATATACTCTAAATACATGTTCTCCAACTATATACTCATGTATAATAACTAAATTGAGCATAAAAATGGAATGAAAAAAATGCTCACTTCATGGACTTCTTGACCTGGCTAGCTCACTAAGTAGAATCAGCTCTGCACTTTGACTTTTTAATGACCCTATGGCGCAAGCTTCCTAGCATTTTTATACTCTAAAAACATATTCTCTAACTATATTATCATGTCTAATAACTAATTAGACCATAAAAATTGTAAGAAAATGCTCACTTCAAGGAGTTCTGGACTTGACTCACGGAGTAGAATCAGCTCTTCACTTTGACTTTTTAGTGACTCTATGGCGCAAGCTTCCTAGCATTTTTGTACTCTGAAAACATGTTTACCAACTATATTCTCTTGTCTAATAACTAATTTGACCATAAAAATGGCAAGAAAATGCTCACTTTAAAGAGTTCTTGACCTAGCTCACGGAGTAGAATGTGCTCTGCACTGTGAGTTTTTTGTGACTCTACAGTGCAAGCTTCCTAGCATTTTTATACTTTGAAAACATGTTCTCCCACTAAATTCTCATGTCTAATAATTAATTTGACCATAAAAATGGCAAGAAAATGCTCACTTCAAGGAGTTCTTGACCTGACTCACAGAGTAAAATTAACTCTGCCCTTCGACCTTTTAGTGACTCTATGGTGCAAGCTTCCTAGCATTTTTATTCTCTGAAAACATGTTCTCCAACTCTATTCTCATGTCTAATATCTAATTTGACCATAAAAATGGCAAGAAAATACTCACTTAGGGAGTTCTTGACCTGGCTCATGGAGTAGAATCTGCTCTGCACTGTGAGTATTTAGTGACTCTACGACACAAGCTTCGTAGCAGTTATATATTCTGAAAACATGTTATCCAACTACACACTCTCGTATAATAACTAATTTGACCATAAAAATGGAAAGAAAATGCCCACTTCAAGGTGTTCTTGACCTGGCTCAGGGAGTAGAATGACCTCTATAGTTTGACTTTTTAGTGACTCTATGGCGCAAGATTCCTAGCATTTTTATACTCTGAAAACATGGTCTCCAACTATATTCTCATGTCTAGTAACTAATTTGACCATAGAAATGGCAATAAAATGCTCACTTCAAGGAGTTCTTGACATGGCTAACAAAGTAAAATCAGCTATGCACTGTGAGCTTTTAGTGACTCTATGGTAAAAGCTTCGTAGCGGTTATATACTCTAAAAATATGTTATCCAACAATATTCGCAAGTCTAATAACAAATTTGATCATAAAAATTGAAAGAAAATGCTCACTTCAAGGACTTCTTTGTTGGTTTTTGGATCGTTTGGTTCAGCATAATCCATTATGAATTCAAGTAAACAATTACAGTGGAAGTAAAATAAAAGTTTACCTTTCTTCAGGGTTGATGCAGAGGATGATCAGTAGTGAACCACCTCTTGATCTTCTGCTGTATGACCCAAAGTCAACTCTGGTGTTGTGTGGATAACAATCTCCAGAATCCACTCAATCTGCTTCTCTTCCTTTTCTACATCAAAAGAGGCACATGCTTAGGGTTCTAGGAAGCTGAGATGAATTATTTATTTGGGCTACAGAAGGCACTAGAAGGAGAAATTAGATTGGGCCTCAATTGGATTTAATTAACCAAGCTTAGCTCAAAGCTTATAATTAAATCCAATAATAATATAGTCCACTAAAATATTATTACTGTATTACCCATCAAATTCAAAAATTATGTTTTGGGCTCCTTCTTATTATGAGCCCGACAGTCTCCCCATGTTTAAGATATACAATGTCCATTAATTAATTAAGTCACTGATAACTCCATTAATTAATATCTCATCCGAGAGTAGTACCACTCAACCTTATTATCATGCCAGAATTAATCCACTTGCAAGATTTACATGATAAACCTTATGAGCTCCTCAATGGGACATCATCAACCTATGTCCGACATGGATTCCTTCTACATTCAACAGCACAACATAGACTACTTCCCAACTCACCGAGTTTGTTGATTTAATACATGTAAATCTCACCCATTGATGAATAAAAGAAATACATACTGTCTTACGTGTTGAGGTTATTGTATAGGGATTAAGAGCACGAACATCCAAAATAACTGAGATCAAGTTCTCCTATATAGACAGTACAAGTCGAACGATCTCAAGCGGTCCTTCTCAATACACACTAAGTGCACTAATGTGATTCTATAGTCAAGACAAACTAATTCTAAACCACACTACAACCATCCGATAGATAGTCCCCGTCTATCTCGGTTGTGAGCATCTGTTTATACTTTATAAAGAAACCGATAATATGATCTTCCACGTGTTGTCGCACAATATATTATCTACAGTATAAAGTAAACTGACTTTTGCACAAACATATAAATAAATAATTTATAATATGCAAAACGTTTGATCAAATGATTCTCATTTCAAATAAAATTATTAAAATATTATTCAATACAAAAGCTAGGCTTTTAGTACACAATCTAACAATCACCCACTTATATTAAAAGTCTACGCTGCCATATCTGATGACACGCATCTAATCCCCATTACTTCTACATGCCCATCGAACGCTTTCGCTGGAAGGCTCTTAGTAAAAGAATCAGCCAGGTTATCCTCTGATGCAATCTTAGCTACAACGACCTCCCCTGTTTTAATGATGTATCATATCAGGTGGTACTTGCGCTCAATGTTATGGGCTCGTGGTTCCTTCGAGTTTGCTACTGCACCACTGTTATCACAATAAATTGTGATCGCTTTGGGCAAACCAGGAATCACATCCAAGTCTATTAAGAAGTTCCTAAGCCATACTACTTCTTTAGCTACCTCAGAGGCTGCTACATATTCTGCTTCCATTGTGGAGTCCGCAACGCATTTATGCTTTACACTCCTCCATATTATGGCTCCTCCTCCAAGAGTATACACATAACCCGAGGTGGATTTACTAGCATCCCTATCTGACTGGAAATTCGAATCTGTATAACCCAAAGGTAACAAAGTATCTGCCTGGTAAATCAGCACATAATCCCTAGTCCTTCGCAGGTACTTCAAAAAATGCTTTACCGAAGTCCAATGCCCTTGTCCTGGATTACTTTGATACCTACTGACCATGCCTACGGCATAACAAATATCCGATCTCATACATAGCATAGCATACATGAGACTTCCTACTGCCGAAGCATAAGGGACCAGCTTCATTGCCTCTATTTTCTGTTGTGTCTTTGGACACATCTCCTTAGATAGAGGTATTCCATGTCTGAAAGGTAGAAAACCTTTCTTAAAATCTTGCATGCTAAAATGAGCCAGGATTGTATCAATGTATGAAGCTTGGGATAAGTACAACATTCTTTTCTTGCGATCCCTTATTAATTTGATCCAAAGAATGTGTCCGGCCTCTCTTAAGTCCTTCATTTCAAACTGCTTGAACAACCATACCCTTAGGCCCATCAATATCTTTACATTGTTTCCAATAAGTAGAATATCATCCACGTAGAGCACAAGAAAACAACTACGTTTCCATCACACTTCTTGTACACACATGATTCATCCGGACATTGAATAAATATATATGATTGGATTACTTCATCAAAATGGATGTTCCATGATCTTGAAGCTTGTTTCAATCCATAAATGAACCTTTTAAGCTTGCACACAAGATGCTCTTCCCCCTTTGCAATGAATCCTTCTGGTTGCTTCATGGAGATGTTTTCCTCAAGACTTCCATTCAGGAAAGCTGTCTTGACATCCATTTACCATAACTCATAATCCATATGAGCAGCAATAGACAAAATAATCTGGATTAACTTAAGCATAGCCACAGGAGACAAGGTTTCCTCAAAATTGATTCATTCTTTCTGAGCATATCCTTTAGCCATAAGCCTTGCTTTAAAGGTTTCCACCTTACCGTCAGATCCTCTTTTTCTTTTATAGATCCACTTGCATTCAATAGCTTTTACACCATAGGGTGGCTCTACAAGCTCCCAGTCTTGAATAGAATACATGGATTCTATTTCAGATTTTATTACATTTTGCCATAATTGAGCATCTTTATCTTGCAGTGCCTCACTGTAATTCCATGGGTCGATTTCATGTTCACCTAGGACCCAGTCAGAAGACTCTCCCAATCCCATGAATCTATCCGATTGTCTCATAACCCTCCCACTACGACGAGGCTCCACAGGTAATTGTGTATCAGGTGTGACTCGCGGTGCAGTGTCATGTGGTATATCCTCTTATACAGTTGGTATTATGTTTGGTGTTTTCCCTCTTACTTCTTATAGAACAATTTTACTCATGGGTTTGTGATTCATAATATAAGCTTCTTGCAAAAATCTAGCGTTCGTACTCACGATCACCTTTTGGTCTTTTGGATTATAAAACAAACCACCTTTTGCTCCTCTAGGATATCCTATGAATAGGCAAACTTCAGTACGTGTTTCTAACTTATCAGCATCTGCCTTTAACACATGTGCCGGGGAATCCCAAATCCGAACATGTTTCGGACTAGGCTTTAGCCCGATCCATAGTTATGTGGGTGTTGAGGCTACCGATTTAGAAGGTACTAAGTTTAAAATGTAAGTTGCTGTTTCTAAAGCATGTCCCCAGAACGAATTTGGTAGTTCCGAATAACTCATCATTGATCTTACCATTTCCATAAGAGTCATATTTCTTCTTTCCGCTACACCATTCTGCTGGGGTGTGCCCGGTGTAGATAATTGGGATTCAATCCAATTCTCTGATAAATTTTTTCCAAACTCTCACAAGAGGTATTCGCCACCACGATCAGATCGTAGTGTCTTGATATATTTTCCAAGTTGCTTTTCCACATCAGCCTTGTACTCTTTGACTTTATCAAAGCACTCAGACCTGCGGCGCATCAAATAAATATATCCGTATCTAGAATAATTGTCAATTAAAGTGACTAAATATTTATTACCCCCTCTTTCCTGGACAGACATAGGACCACATAAATCAGAATGAACCAATTCCAACAAATCCTTGGCTCTATACCCCTTTGCCTTAAAAGGCTTTTTGTCATTTTTCCTTCCAAGCAGGATTCGTAAGTTGGATAATTTTCCACTATTAATGAACTCAGAGGTCCATCAGCTATCAACCTTTGAATCCTACTCAAGTTAATATGACCTAATCTTAGATGCTAAAGATATGTTTGGTTCTCTTATTAGTAGATGTGTCATTTATTTCAATTTGTTGCACCGTGGGAGAAATTGGATTAAGAGTATACAAATTATCTATCAATGCACCATCACAGATAAAAATTCCATTTTTTCTTAAAACAACCTTGTTATTAAAAGAAACAGTATATCCATCCATAAACAATTTAGAAATCGAAATTAAATTCTTTCTAAAATGAGGTACATAAAGACAATTCCTCAAAACAAGAGTTTTATTCTTATTAAAAGATAAATAGATGTCTCCCACTGCGACAGCTGCTACTCTTGTAGCATTCTCCATGAGTATGGTAATCTCTCCATCACTGAGCTGTCGAGTTTGGTGGAACCCTGCAAAGAATTGTAGACATAGTCAGTGGCTCCCGTATCTACACACCAAGTGTCAGCAGATACAGCCGCTAAACATGATTCAACAACTAGTATAAAAGATTTACCATTCCTGTTCCCCTTCAGAAGAGGGCAGTCAGCCTTGTAGTGTCCCGACTGCTTCCATTTGAAGCACTTGCCTTTAGGCTTCTTGACCGCACCGCCTTTGCTTTCACTTGGTTCAACGGTGCTGAATTTTCTTGCTTCTTCTTATTCCTACCGCCTTTCGGCCTAGGATGAGTAACATTTTCAGCAACATGAACCTGAGGAGGTCTACGAAATAGTTCTTCCGCCACCACAATTTCTGTTAGTAGTTTCGCCAATGTGTACAAATGTTTGTTCATACCTTAGTTCAGGCAAAACTGCTCAAAACTCCTAGGCAAGCTTTGGAGTATGATATTAACCTAGGTTTCCCCATCGATTTCAGCTCCCAGAACTTCCAACTCATTGAGCTGGCCCATCATCCTAAGGACATGCTCCCTCACGGAAGTGCCCTCAGCCATTCTAGTGTTCATTAGAATAGGCATGCCCTTCAACCTATCAGGACGACTCTGATGCCCGAAGAGTTCCCTTATATTATGCATCATATCATAGGCGGTCTGCATAGCTTGAAGCTGAGTTTGGAGTACATTTGGCATAGAAGCCAAATTGTAGCACTTAGCCATCCTATCAGCTTTGACCCACCTATTATAAGCAACTCTTTGCTCTTCGGTAGAGTCATCAGTAGGTTCCGGAGGACATTCCTTAGTGAGAACAAAGATATAATCTTTAGCAGTTAAAACAATATCCATGTTATGTTTCTAGTCAACATAATTAGTGACAGTAAGTTTGTGCTCTTTAAGCATAACAGAAAGTGAGTTGAGTGCAATTTGAAAATCCTAAGAATCATAAATAATTAAACAGATCAAACACTTCGAATTTATCAATTTATATTGAATCCCTCAAAACAATATAAAATAAAATTCACCAACATCTCAAGCACCGTGAATTTGCATGCCACGATAGTGTGAACTTATACGAACTCGAACATTTACAAGAGAAGGTTTTATCCAATAATTTGATTTGTCAACCTAATTTTATGACTAAATAATTAATAGTCGGTTTCTCTTTAGCCATGCAAATAACAACAGTGACTCCGATGGGGAGGATACTTATCATTTACACCTATGTGTATACCATTATTTAATCCCAAGTCCGCGGCCCAAGCTTGTGTGCCTTACAGTTGGAGAAGTACACACACGCTCGGATAACTTTCTACGATTATCATAAAGAAGTTCGTACTAGTGATCCGTGAATAAACTCATCCAATGGGAAGGAAGGTTTATGCCAACATGCAAGTTTATTCACATCACTTACGAACCAATATTGGAGGCCGCGTGAATTAATTACCAATCCCCTCTCCCACTTAGAAATTTAACACTGAGGGTTTTTAACATGCATATAATATTTCAATAATAAAATATATCCTAGCATGCTTCTATTTTTAAGTAATTTAAAAAATAAATCACATAGAACATGCCACATATATAATAATTAATTGTGAAATAAAACAATTAAATCAATTATATATTATGAATGAATAGCATAAAAGGAGAATTCAAGGAAATGAGCCCAGCAAGCCCAACTGCATGAATTCCTTGAATAATAATCAACAAGAGCCCAGCAGCCCATAAAGATGGCCCAAAATCAAATAAAATAAGCCCAGCCCTTTATCAATCCCCATCCTGCACGGCTCTGATACCAATTGTTGGCTTTTAGATCATTTGGTTTAGTGTAATCCATTAGGAATTCAAGTAAACAATTACAGCGGAAGCAAAATAAAAGTTTATCTTTCTTCAGGGTTGATGTAGAGGATGATCAGTAGTGAACCACCTCTTGATCTTCTACTGTATGACCCAAAGTCAACTCTGGTGTTGTGTGGGCAACAATCACCAGAATCCACTCAATCTGCTTCTCTCCCTTTTCTACGTCAAAAGAGGCTCAGGCTTAGGGTTCCAAGAAGTTGAGATGACTTATTTATTTGGGCTACAGTAGGGACCAGGAGGAGAAATTGAATTGGGCCTCAATTGGATTTTATTAACCAAGCTTAGCCCAAAGATTATAATTAAATCCAATAATATAATAATAGTACACTAAAGTATTATTACAACACTACCCATCCAATCCCAAAATTATGTTTTGGGCACCTTCTTATTATGAGCCCGACAGTCTCCCCATGTTTAAGATATACGATGTCCATTAATTAATTAAGTTACTGACAACTCCATTAATTAATATCTCATCCGAGAGTAGTACCACTCAACCTTATTATCATGCCGAAATTAATCCACTTGCAAGATTTACATGATAAACTTTATGAGCTCCTCAAAGGGACATCATCAACCTATGTCGAATATGGATTTCTCCTACAATCAACAGCACACCATAGAGACAACACTACTTCCCAACTCACCGAGTTTGTTGATTTAATACATGTAAATCTCACCCATTGATGAATCAAAGAAATATATAATGTCTTACGTGTCGAGGTTATTGTATAGGGATTAAGAGCACGAACATCTATAATAACTGAGATCAAGTTCTCCTATATAGACAGTACAAGTCAAATGATCTCAAGCGGTCCTGTTCAATACGCACTAAGCGCACTAATATGATTCTATAGTCAAGACAAACTAATACCAAATTACACTACAACCATCCCAATAGATAGTCCCCATCTATCTCGGTTGTGAGCATCTGTTTATACTTTATAAGGAAACCTATAATATGATCTTCTGCGTGTTGTCGCACAACATATTATCTACAATATAAAGTAAATTGACTTTTGCACAAACATATAAATAAACAATTGATAATATGCAAAATGTTTGATCATATGATTCTCATTTCAAATAAAATTGTTAAAACATTGTTCAATACAAAGGCTAGGCTTTAAGTATACAATCTAACAATCTCCCACTTATACTAAAAGTCTGCGCTGCCATATTTGCTGACACGCATCTAATCCCAATTTCTTCTACATGCCCATTGAAAGCTTTAGCTGGAAGGCTCTTAGTAAAAGGATCAACAAGGTTATCCTCCGATGTAATTTTAGCGACAACAACCTCCTCTCTTTTAATGTCTCGTATCAGGTGGTACTTGTGCTCAATTTATTTACTCGCCTTATGGGCTCGTGATTCCTTCAAGTTTGCTACTGCACCACTGTAATCACGGTAAATTGTGATCGCTTTGGGCAAATCAGGAATCACATCAAAAGTCCATTAAGAAGTTCCTAAGCCATACTGCTTCTTTAGCTGCCTCAGAGGCTGCTACATATTTAGCTTCCATGGTGGAGTCAGCAATGCATTTCTGCTTTACACTCATCCATATTATTGCTCCTCCTCTAAGAGTATACACATAACCCGAGGTGAATTTACTAGCATCCCTATATGACTGAAAATCCAAATCAGTATAACCCAAAGGTAACAAAGTATCTGCCTGGTAAACCAACACATAATCCCTAGTCCTTCGCAGGTACTTCAAAATATGCTTTACCGCAATCCAATGCCCTTGTCCTGGATTACTTTGATACCTACTGACCATGCCCACGGCATAACAAATATTCGGTCTCGCACAAAGCATAGCATACGTGAGGCTTTCTACTGCCGAAGCCTAAGGGACCAGCTACATTGCCTATACTTCCTGTTGTGTCTTAAGACACATCTCCTTAGATAGAGGTATTCAATGTCTGAAAAGTAGAAAACCTTTCTTGGAATCTTGCTTGCTAAAACGAGTCAGGATTGTATTAATATATGAAGCTTGGGATAAGCACAACATTCTTTTCTTGCGATCCCTTATTAATTTGATCCCAAGATATGTCCGACTTCTCCTAAGTCCTTCATTTCAAACTGCTTGGACAGCCATACCCTTACGCCCGACAATATCTTTACGTTGTTTCCAATGAGCAGAATATCATCCATGTAGAGTACAAGAAATGCCACTATGTTTCCGTCACACTTCTTGTAAGTACATGATTCATCCGGATATTGAATAAGTCCATATGACTGGATTACTTCATCAAAGCGGTTGTTCCATGATCTTGAAACTTGTTTCAATCCATAAATGGGCCTTTTAAGCTTGCACATAAGATGCTCTTGGCCCTTTGCAATGAATCCTTCTGGTTGCTTCATATAAATATTTTCCTCAAGACTTCCATTTAGGAAAGCTATCTTGACATCCATTTGCCATACCTCATAATCCATATGAGCAGCAATAGACAAAAGAATCTGGATTGACTTAAGCATGGCCACAGGCGAGAAGGCTTCCTCATAATCGATTCCTTCTTTCTGAGTATATCCTTTAGCCACAAGCCTTGCTTTAAAGGTTTCCACCTTACCTTCAGATCCTCTTTTTCTTTTATAGATCCACTTGCGTCCAATAGCTTTTACACCATCGGGTGGTTCTACAAGCTCCCACACTTGATTAGAATAAATGGATTCTATTTCAGATTTCATTGCGTTTTGCCATAAATGAGCATCTTTATATTGCAGTGCCTCGTGTAATTCCATGGGTCAATTTCATGTTCATCAGGGACCAAGTCGGATGACTCTCCCAATTCCATGAATCTACCCTATTGTCTCACAACCCTCCTAATACGACTAGGCTCCGCAGGCAATTGTGTATCAAGTGTGATACGCGGTGCAGTGTCATGTGGTATATCCTCTTGTACAAAGGCTAGGCTTTAAGTATAAAATCTAAAAGTTTATGCCTTGAAAAATTTATGCATCAAACATAAACCATATTTGGTGGCCATTGTGGAGACTAAAAGTCCTTTTTCTTCTATTCCTAATCATTTTTGGGGCATCTAAACTTTTCTTTTGTTGGTTCTAACAGCACAGGGAGGATATATAGTGTTTTTGTAATCCATCTTTTATATCTGGCTTTACCATAGTTTTCTCCTCGGATCAACTGGTGATAGTTGATTTTATATTGCAGTCAACAACTTTTAGGGTTGGTTTCATCTATGCTCACAATTCTCATGTCAACCGATGACAACTTTGGATAGATGCAACAGAACATCTCTCTCCTCGCATGGCATTTATGGGGGATTTCAATGCCACTCTTGGATCTCATGAGCATTTATATCCTTTCAAGCAAGATATTTGCAGCCAGCTAGAGTTTGGGGAATTTGTGAATATGAATAGTTTACATGATGTGCATTTACATGGGGCACAATATACATGGCTCTCTAGATCGGCAACTAGAGCCACTAGGGGGCTCTTGTATTGACAGACTCTTGGTCACTGATGGTTTTTTGGATTTCTGGGACTCGTTGCATCTCACCTCCTTGGCAAGACATTGTTCTGATCATACCCCGATATTATTGACTTGCAGCATGCAAGACTCAACGCCGAAGCCATTTAGATTTCAATCAATGTGCCTCCTTGATACAAATTTCTTCATTCTAACGGCCACCTCATGGAGTTTACCCACTTACTCCCAAAATCCCATTGTGCTTTTTATTTTAAAGCTCCGCAGACTTAAGGGAGAGATCAAAGCTTGGAACTACTCACAATTTGGTAATATTTTTGATGATGTTTCTGATGCTATGCAAAATCTTCGAGATCTTCAGCAACGTATGGAAGTAGAAGGAGAAAATGAGGAGCTATTCTATGAGGAAATGGATGCGCATCTCCTTCTCAATTATAAATTAAAAAAGCAATAACAATTTTACTCACAAAAGAACAGGGCCTCATGGCTTAAAGATGGGGATCAAAATTTGGTCTTTTTTCACAAGATACACAGAAACAATAAGACACGATCCAACATTAACTCAATGTTAATAAATGGATCTTTGACAGAAGATAAGGGAATTATTTCTGAGCATGTAGTGGGATATTATGAAGCTCTCTTTGCTGCACCACAAGACACGCCTGATTTTGGTGGATTACATTTCATTGAAAGCTTCATGACTGAGAGGGACAATCTGAATCTCACACAGGTTCCATCTGAAGATGAGATAAAAGAAGCTGTCTTTGCTCTCTTGGCGGAGAGCGCTCTTGGGCCCGATGATTTTGGTAGTGGTTTCAATAAAAAATGCTGGCATATCATCATGGCAGATCTCTGCAATGCAGTCAAGTTTTTCTTCACTTCTAATACCATTCCTGGTGGTGTTAATTGCAATTTTGTTACATTAATTCCTAAGGTGACTGGTGCCAACAAAGTTGAAGATTACAAAATTTTCTTTTCAACCTATGTAATTTTCTTTTCAAAATTTTCACAAAAATCCTTGCCACAAGACTGGGACCGCTTCTTAACAGACATCTTGGAGTCTATCGGTTTGGATTCATTCCGCATAGAAATATCCATCATTATATAGTTGTTGTGTCTGAATGCTTTAATTGCCTTGATTCATCCACACTTGGTAGCATGGCATTCAAAATTTATATCCGCAAAGCCTTTGATACTTTGAGATGGGACTTCATCTTAGAAATTCTTCGTCGTATGGGGTTCTCGGAGAGATTTATTAATATGTTGAAAGGAATTTTTGCTTCTGCAAAAGTATCAATACTGATTAATGGGGTTCCACAAGCTTTTTCTCTTGTGGGAGAGGAGTTTGTCTAGGAGATCCTCTTTCACCACTCATTTTCTGTATGGCGGAGGAGGCCCTCGGTTTATGGATCAAGCATTTCGTAAATACCGGGCATATTAATAGTGCTAGAGCGGGATAAGGTAACTTTTCTGCCATATCTCTTTTACGTTGATGACATCATGCTATTTTGCAAGGGTGATGATAAATTTGTCGAGGGGATATAACACATCCTGAACAACTACGCTGAATTATTGGGGCAGGTTTACAACCTTAGTAAATCAAAAGTTCTATATGGGAAATTAGTGAAAGCAGCCATCAAGAGGAAGGTCAGAAATGAATTAGGATTTCAGGAGGGAGAATATCCTTTTACTTATCTCGATGTTCCTATCTTTAAGGGAGCTCCCAAAAGAGTCTTATTCCAGCAAGCAACAGATTGAATCATTTGCAAATTCAGTAGGTGGAAGGGGAGGGCCTTGTCCATGGCTGGCAGAATCTGTATGGGCAATTCAGTGATCATCTCTTCTGCTATACACACTATGATGGTGTATAAATGGCCAATTCATCAGATTAAAAGGATTGAGGCAGCATGTCGCAATTTCATTTGGAGTGGAGATCAATACAAGCAACTGTTGGCTTTTAGATCGTTTGGCTCAGCGTGATCCGTTAGGAAATCAAGTAAACAATTACAGCGGAAGCAAAATAAAAGTTTACCTATCTTCAAGGTTGATGTAGATGATGAATCGCTACAGAGAACTACCTACTGATCTTCTACTGTATGATCCAAGTCCAATCCAGATGTTGTGTGGGCAACAATCTGCAGGATTCTCTCAATCTGCTTCTCTCCTTTTCTCACATTATAAACAGCATAGAGTCTAGGTTTCCAGAAGCTGAGATGACTTATATATTCGGCCACAGCGGGGACCAGGAGGAGAAATTGGGTCAGGCCTCCATTGGGCTTAACTATCCAAGCTTAGCCCAAAGCTTATACTTAAGTCCAATAATAATACTATAGTCCACTAAAATATTATTACTGCACTGCCTTTCCAATCACAGAATTACGTTTTGGGCTCCTTCTTATTATGAGCCCGACAGTCTCCCCATGTTTAAGATATACAATGTCCATTAGTTAATTAAGTTACTGATAACTCAAATTAATTAATATCTCATCCGAGAGTAGAACCACTCAACCTTATTATCATGCCGGAATTAATCCACTTGCAAGATTTACATGATAAACCTTATGAGCTCCTCAAGGGGACATTATCAACCTAAGTCGTGTTGGTAATTGGATCGTGTGGTTCAACGTCCCAACATTAAAACCACAATTAATTAAATCCAGCAATTAAAATTGCCCAGCAGCCCATTACCATTTTAATTAAAATTGGGTCAGACCTTAATGCATAAACTGGTAGGGTAAATGGGCTTAATTATTTTATTAATGGGCTTCTCATTTTATGAAAATTATGTTTGGGTCAGCTGGGCCTATTTAATTGATCCACTATTTTATGCAATTAATTAATGTTATATAACTGATTTAATTGTTTTAACTTGACAATTAATTGTTATATATGTAAGGCATGTTCTATGTGATTTACTTATTTAAATTGCTGTTAATAGAAGCATGTCTTAGCTGTATATTTTATTCTGGAATATTATATGCATGTTAAAAACCCTCGGTAATTAAATAACTAAGTGGGAGAGGGGATTGGTAATAAATTCCCGTGGCCTCCATTATTGGTTTGTTAAGGAATGTGAATAGACTTACGCGTCGGCATTAGAGCCTTCCTCCCCATCGGATGAGTTTTATTCATGGATTGCTGGAACAGACTTCATTAAATAATTACGTTTGTAATGTGATGCATATGAACTTGCGTGTTGGCATAGACCTTCCTCCCTATCGGATGAGTTTATATGTGGTTTACTGGTACAAACTTGTAATTGATGACTGTAGGAAATTATCCGAGCGCGTGTGCACTTCTCTATCTATAAGGCACATAAGCTTGGGCCGCGGTTTGGGGTCAAATAATGGTGTACACTTAGATGTAAATAATAAGTATCCTCCCCATCGGAGTCACTGCTTTTATTTGCATGGCTAAAGAGGAACCGACTATTAATTATTTTGTCATAAAGTTAGGTTGATAAATAAAATTAATGGGTAAAACCTTCTCTTGTAAATGTTCGGGTTTGTAAACGTCCACACTATCGTGGCTTGCAGACTCACGGTGCTTGAGATGTCGGTGAATTTTATTTTATATTGTTTTGAGGGAATCAATATAAAAGAATAAAATTCAAAGATTTGATCGGTAAATTTATTTGTGATTCTCTGAATTTCGAATGGTTTTATTTCACTAATTGTTAACTAAAAGACATTATATTTACTTGTCCAAATTAGATGATAAGAAAAAAATCTTGGTTTTGAAAATTACTGCTTAAGAAAATACATGTGTATTCTCACAAAGGACGTCTCATGATGCCTATTAAAGTCTCTAGTGAAGAGATGAGAGGTTCATAGAAATATGATGGTCTCATGTAACTCTTCGGATACTAGAGTAAATTAAAAGGCAGAAGATCATGGTTGAATTGATGAATGAATTGGAAGAGCTTGGAATATAAATTGAAAGGGAAACCTAAATCAATTTATTCTTCACAATTTGCCTGGATGTTTTGAGCAAGTTCTACCTGAAATACGAGAGGTTGTATATGGTGGGAAACTTCTAACAAAACATGTGGCAAAAGAAAGCCAATTTTAATCATGATGTGAACAAGTTTAATATCTTATTTACTAATGGTTTAAACATGATTAGTGATGGCATCTACTGACACGAAGTATGTAGATACTGGAATCACTAAATGTTTATCACTGAGTAAGGATAAGATTGTTAATAACATGGGCAAAACTACAAAGGTAGTGGCTATTGCAGTGGGAGTTGTTTATTTATCTAATGATAAGAATAAACGATTGATTATGAGAAATTGTCTTTTCGTACATTTGATAGAAAGAATTTAATTTCAGTTTCTATGCATTAACGGATGGATACTTCATTTCATTTAAATGACATGGTCATAGTAATGAGGAATGAGGCTATAACCCGGTAAAGTACGTTGGTGGATAAAAAATATACTCTTGAATCATGTACATCCCACAGATACAATAAATAGTAATTAAATAATGCATCTTCTAATATGAGTAAGAGAAAGGAACCTTCGGAGATGAACTAAACATACATTTGGCGTCTAAGACTAATTCATTTTACTTGAGTAGGATTCAAAAGTTGATAGCCGATAGACCGCAAGGTTTATCTGAAGTGGAAACTATCGGACTTGCGAGTCTTGCTTGGAAGTAAAAATGATTAACTGCCTTTTCAAGGCTGTGGGGTGTAGAGCCAAAGATATATATTTTGGAATTAGTTCATTCTGATTCAAGCGAACCTAATATTATCCAGGCAAGAGGTGGTTATGAATATTCGAAGATTATTCTGGAAACCAATATATTTATATGATGCACTGCATGTCTAAGTTCTTTGATTAATTCAAGAATTGCAAGGCTGGTACAGTGGAGCGTCATGGAAAATATATTAAGTCATTACGATTTCATCGTGATAGCGAAGACCTCTTGAAATAGTTAGGAGCTATTAATCAGAAGTTGAGATTAAATCTCAAGTGGACTACACCGGGCATGCCCCAACTGAATGGTGTGGTGGTTAGAAGGTGTAAGTCTCTTATGGTAATGATTAGATAGATAAAGAATTATTTGGAATAATTAAATTCATTTTATGGATATGCCCTAGATACAGTAATTCGTGAAACGTTTGTCTATGGGATATCCTAGAAAAATGGATGGTGATTTATTTAGTCCAAAAAGATCGAAGGGTAATTGTTAACACAATAACTAGATTTTTGGAAAAGTACTATGTAATAAGTCACAAACCCATGTATAAGTTGTTCTAAAGGAAGTGAGAGGAAAACACAAAGTTAAAGTACCAATTGTACAAGAGGATATGCCGCAAGATAAACTGCAACGCGTGTCACGTCTGATACACAATTACATGTAGTGCCTTGTCGTAGTGGGAGGGTTGTATGACAACCTATAAATATATGTTTTGGGAGAGTCGTGAGACTTATCCCTAGTGAACATGGTATTATCCCACGGATACGACGTAGCACTATAAGATGAAAATGCGGAATCTTAGTAAGTTGCAATGAATGTTGAAATAGAATCTACGGATTCTATATTAAGTCTGGGAACTTGTATGACCACTAAATGGTGTAAAAGCCATTGCAAGTGGTCAAAGGAAATAAAAGAGGATCATATGAAAGGTGAAAACCTTGGAAGCAAAGCTTGTTGCGAAAAAGTGTACTCCGAAAGAAATGGTTCGATTATGAGGAAACATGCTCGCTGGTAGCTATGCTTAGGTTGATCCGGATTCTTTTATTGCTGCTATGAGGAACAGCAAATAGATGTCAAAGATAGCTTTCCTGATTGGAAGTCTTGAGGAAAACATCTATGTGAAGCAACCAGAGTGATTCATTGCAAAGTACTAATAGCATTTTGATAGTAAGCTTAAAATTGTCCAGCGATGGACTAAAGCAAGCTTTAAGATCGTGAAGCATCTGTTATGATTAGGTAATCCAGTGGCATGGATTTAAATCAATGAGCGGATGAGTCTTGTGTGTTGTAAAGAGTGACGGAAACATGGTGGTATTTTTGTACTATACGTAGATAGTATCTTGCTCATTGGAGACAATGAAAGAGTATTATCAGGCTTATGGGTACGGTTAATAAAGCGGTAGAGATGAAGGACTTAAGAAAGGCAAAATATATCCTTTTGATTACGGTAATACGGATCACAGAAAGGACATTATGCTTATCTCAAGTTTCATAAAATGATACAGTCCATACTCGTTTAGCATGTAAATTTATCTAAGTGAATGTGTCTTTGAGACACAAGAAGAAGATAAAGACGATGAAAGCGGTTCCTTATGCTTCGGCGAATAAGGAAGCTTAATCTAAGGAATGCTATGAACAATGTTGGATATCTGTTTTGCTGAATGCATGAACAGTGGGTATCAACGTAACCCGGAACAAGAATGATGAACTGTGGTAAGACATTTATAAAGTGACTGAGAAGGACTGGAAATTATATGTGGACTTACTGGACAGATTCACTGCTTCTTGTGGATTACGTAGATTCAGATTTTTTAGTCAGATTGGACGGCAGTAAATTCACCTCAAAGGTTATGTGTTTAATCTTAGGAAGTAGAGTCATAATGTGGAGGAGTGTTATATAGAAATATATTTCAGACTCCGGACTCCATCATGGAAAGATGATGAATTGGAGCCTATGAGGCAGCCAAAGTATCTATATGACTCTAGAGACTTCATGATGGACTTTGAAGTGTTTCTAAGTTTGCCCAAGGTAATCACAATTTACATTGATGATATTGGTGCAGTTGCAAACTTGAAGAAATCACAAGTCCATAAGGCAATTAAACACATGGAGCGCGAGTACCACCTGTTACGAGAAATCGTATGATGAGGGGAAGGTTGTTGTCGCCTAGATTGCATCGGATGATGACCTAGTAAACCATTTACAAGGACCTTAAGACGAGAGCTTTTAATGGTCGTGTAGTGGGAGTAGGAATCAGATGTATGGCAGAAGACATGACAGCATAGTCTTTTAGTATAAGTGGGAGATTGTTGGATTGTATACTAAAAGTCTAGCTTTAGTATGAACAATGTCATAACAATATTTGAAATGAGAATCATATGATCAAATGATTGCATCTTATAATTTATTTTATATGCATGATGCAATAGTCCATTTACTTTATACTGTAGATAATATGTTGTGCGACAACACGCGGAAGATCATATTATCGGTTTTCTTATAAAGTATAAACAGATGCTCACAACTAAGATAGACGGGGACTCTCTATCGGTATGGTTGTAGTGTGATTCTGTATTAGCTTGTCTTGGCTATAGAATCACATTAGTGCACTCGTGTGTATTGAGCAGGACCGCCTGAGATCGTTCTTCTTATACTGACTATATAGTAGAACTTGATCTCTGTTATTATGGAAGTTCGTGATCTTAATCCCTATACAATAACCTCGACACGTAGGGCAGTATGTATTTCTTTGATTCATCAATGGGTGAGATTTATAAGTATTAAATCAACAAACTCGGTGAGTTGGGAAATAGTGCTGTATCTATGGTGTGCTGTTGATTGTAGAAGGAATCCATGTCCGACATAGGTTGATGATGTCCCCTTGAGGAGCTCATAAGGTTTATCATGTAAATCTTGCAAGTGGATTAATTTCCGGCATAATAATAAGGTTGAGTGGTACTACTCTCGGATGAGATATTAATTAATTTGAGTTGTCAGTAACTTAATTAATTAATGGACATTGTATATCTTAAACATGGGGAGACCATCGGACTTATAATAAGAAGGAGCCCAGAACATAATTTGGGATTGGACGGGTAGTGCAGTAATAATATTTTAGTGGACTATATTATTATTATTGGATTTAATTAAAAGCTTTGGGCTAAGCTTGGTTAATTAAATTCAATTGAGGCCCAGTCCAATTTCTCCTCCTGGTCCCTGCTGTAGCCCAACTATATAAGTCATCTCAGCTCCTGTTAACCCTAACTCAGTGCTTCATTTGACAGTTAGAAAAGAACAGGAGCAGATTGAGAGAATCCTGCGGATTGTTGCCCACACAACAGCAGGATTCGACTTGGGACATACAACAGAAGATTGAGAGGTGGTTCACTGCTGTTCATCCTCTACATCAACCCAGAAGTACGGTAAACATATTTTTTTATGCTTCCGCTGATTTTGTTTACCTGTTATCCTAACGATCACGTTGATCCACACGATCCAATTGCCAACAAGTCGGACATGGATTTCTTCTACAATCAACAGCACACCATAGATACAACACTACTTTCCAACTCACCAAGTTTGTTGATTTAATACATGTAAATCTCACCCATTGATGAATCAAAGAAATACATACTGCCCTACGTGTCGAGGTTACTGTATAGGGATTAATAGCACGAACATCCATAATAACTGAGATCAAGTTCTCCTATATAGACAGTACACACTAAGCGGTCCTGCTCAATACACACTAAGTGAACTAATGTGATTCTATAGTCAAGACAAACTAACACCAAATTACACTACAACCATCCCAATAGATAGTCCCTGTCCATCTCGGTTGTGAGCATCTGTTTATACTTTATAAGGAAATCGATAAAATGATCTTCCGCGTGTTGTCGCATAACATATTATCTACAATATAAAGTAAATGGACTTTTGCACAAACATATAAATAAACAATTTATAATATGCAAAATGTTTGATTATTTGATTCTCATTTCAAATAAAATTGTTAAAACATTGTTCAATACAAAGGCTAGGCTTTAAGTATACAATCTAACAATCTCCCACTTATAATAAAAGTCTAGGCTGCCATATTTGCTGACATGCATCTAACCCCCATTTCTTCTACATGCCCATCGAACGCTTTTGCTGGAACGCTCTTAGTAAAAAGATCAGCCAGGTTATCCTCTGATGTAATCTTAGCGACAATGACCTTCTCTCTTTTAACGATGTCTCGTATCAGATGGTACTTGTGCTCAATGTGTTTACTCGCCTTATGGGCTCGTGGTTCCTTCGAGTTTGCTACTGCACCACTGTTATCATGGTAAATTATGATCGCTTTGGGCAAGCCAGGAATCACATCCAAGTCCATTAAGAAGTTCCTAAGCCATACTGCTTCTTTAGCTGCCTCAGAGGCTGCTACATATTCAGCTTCCATGGTGGAGTCAGCAATGCATTTCTACTTTACACTCCTCCATATTATGGCTCCTCCTCCAAGAGTATACACATAACCCGAGGTGAATTTACTAGCATCCCTATTTGATAGGAAATTCGAATTAGTATAACCCAAAGGTAACAAAGTATCTTCCCGGTAAACCAGCACATAATCCCTAGTCCTTCACAGGTACTTCAAAATATGGTTTACCGTAGTCCAATGCCCTTGTCCTAGATTACTTTGATACCTACTGACCATGCCCATGGTATAACAGATATCTGGTCTCATACAAAGCATAGCATATATAAGGTTTCCTACTGCCGAAGCATAAGGGACCAACTTCATTGCCTTTATTTCCTGTTGTGTCTTAGGACACATCTCCTTAGATAGAGGCATTCCATGTCTGAAAGGTAGAAAACTTTTCTTGGAATCTTGGTTGCTAAAATGAGTCAGGATTGTATCAATATATGAAGCTTGGGATAAGCACAACATTCTTTTCTTGCGATCCCTTATTAACTTGATCCCATGAATATGTCTAGCTTCTCCTAAGTCCTTCATTTCAAACTACTTGGACAACCATACCCTTACGCCCGACAATACCTTTACATTGTTTCCAATGAGCAGAATATCATCCACGTAGAGTACAAGAAATACCACTACGTTTCCGTCACATTTCTTGTACACACATGATTCATCCAGACATTGAATAAATCCATATGACTGGATTACTTCATCAAAATGGATGTTCCATGATCTTGAAGCTTGTTTCAATCCATAAATGGGCCTTTTTAGCTGCATACATGATGCTCTTGGCCCTTTGCAATGAATCCTTCTGGTTGCTTCATATAGATGTTTTTTTCCTCTAGATTTCCATTCAAGAAAGCTGTCTTAGCATCCATTTGCCATACCTCATAATCCATATGAGAAGCCATAGACAAAAGAATTTGGATTGACTTAAGCATGTCCACAGGCGAGAAGGTTTACTTATAATCGATTCCTTCTTTCTGAGTATATCCTTTAGCCACAAGCCTTGCTTTAAAGGTTTCCACCTACCATCAGATCCTCTTTTTCTTTTATAGATTCACTTGCATCCAATAGCTTTTATAGATTCACTTGCATCCAATAGCTTTTTCTTTTATAGATTCACTTGCATCCAATAGCTTTTTCACCATTGGGTGGTTCTACAAGCTCCTAGACTTGATTATAATACATGGATTCTATTTCAGATTTCATTGCGTTTTGCCATAATTAAGCATTTTTATATTGCAGTGCCTCATTGTAATTCCATGGGTCAATTTCATGTTCACCCGGGACCAAGTCGGATGACTCTCCCAATCCCATGAATCTATCTGGTTATCTCACAACCCTCCCACTACGACTAGGCTTCGCAGGCAATTGTGTATTAGGTGTGACATGCGGTGCAGTGTCATGTGGTATATCCTCTTGTACAACTATTATTATGTTTGGTGTTCCCCTCTTACTTCTTCTAGAACAATTTTACTCATGGGTTTGTGGTTCATAATATAATTTTTTTCCAAAAATCTAGTGTTCGTACTCACTATCACCTTTTGGTCTTTTGGATTATAGAACAAACCACCTTTCGTTCCTTTAGGATATCTTATAAACAGTCAAAGTTCAGTACGTGATTTTAACTTATCAGCATCCGCCTTTAACACGTGTGCCGGGGCACCCCAAATCTGAACATATTTTAGACTAGGCTTTCTCCCAGTCCACAATTCTGTGGGTGTGGAGGCTACAGATTTAGAATGTACTAAGTTCAAAATGTAAGTTGCTGTTCCTAAGGCATGTCCCCAGAACGAATTTGGTAGTTCCGAATAACTCATCATTGATCTTACCACTTCCATTAGAGTCCTATTCCTTCTTTCTGCTACACCATTCTGCTGGGGTGAGCCCGGTGTAGACAATTGGGATTCAATCTCTTGTTCCGATAAATAATTCCTAAATTCTACCATGAGGTATTCGCCACCATGATCAGATCGTAGTGTCTTGATATATTTTTGAAGTTGCTTTTCCACATCAGCCTTATACTCTTTGAATTTATCAAAGCACTCAGACTTGCGGTGCATCAAATAAATATATCCGTATCTAAAATAATCTTCAATGAATATGACAAAATATTCATAACCCCTCTTGCCTGAACAGACATAGGACCACATAAATCAGAATGAACCAATTCCAACAGATCCTTGGCTCTATACCCCTTTGCCTTAAAAGGCCTTTTGGTCATTTTTCCTTCCAAGAAGGATTCACAAGTTGGATAATTTTTCACTACTAATGAACTCAGGGGTCCATCAGCTATCAACCTTTGAATCACACTTAAGTTAATATGACCTAATCTTAGATGTCAAAGATATGTTTGGTTCATTTTACAAGGTTCTTTTCTCTTATTAGTAGATGTATCATTTATTTCAATTTATCACACCATGGGAGAAATTGGATTAAGAGTATACAAATTATCTATCAATGCACCATCACAGATAAAAATTCCATTTTTTCTTAAAACAACATTGTCATTAAAAGAAACATAATAACCATCCATAAATAATTTAGAAACCAAAATTAAATTCTTTCTAAAATGAGGTACATAAAGATAATTCCTCAAAACAAGACTTTTATTCTTATTGAAAGATAAATAGACGTCTCCCACTGCAACAGCCGCTACTCTTGTAGCATTTCCCATGAGTATGGTAATCTCCCCATCACTAAGTTGTCGGATTTGATAGAACCCCTTCAAAGAATTGCAGACATGGTCAGTGTCTCCCGTATATGCACACCAAGTGTTAGTAGATACAGCTGCTAAACGCGATTCAACAACTAGTATAAAAGACTTACCATTCATGTTCCTCTTCAAAAGAGGGCAGTCAGCCTTGTAGTGTCCCGGCTGCTTGCATTTGAAGCACTTACCTTTAGGCTTCTTGTCCATACCAGTCTTTGCTTTCACTTGGTTCACCGGTGCTGAATTTCCTTGATTTTTCTTATTCCTACAACCTTTCGACCTAGGATGAGGAGCATTTTCAGCAACATGAACCTGAGGAGGTCTACAAAACAGTTCTTCTACTGCCACAAGTTCTGTCAGAAGTTCCAACAATGTGAACAAATATTTGTTCATACCATAGTTCAGGCGAAGCTGCTCAAAACTTCTAGGCAAGCTTTGGAGTATGATATCAACCTGGGTTTCCCAATCGATTTCAGCTCCAAGAACTTCCAACTCATTGAGCTGGCCCATCATCCTAAGGACATGCTCCCTTACGGGAGTGCCCTAAGCCATTTTGGTGTTCATTAGAACAGACATGTCCTTCGACCAAGCAAGACAACTCTGATGCCCGAAGAGTTCCCTAAGATTATGCATCATATCATAGGCTGTTGTCATAGCTTGATGCTGAGTCTGAAGCACATTTGACATAGAAGCTAAAATATAGCACTTAGCCATCCTATCAGTTTTGACCCACCTAGTATAAGCAACTCTTTGCTCTTCGGTAGAGTCATCAGTAGGTGCCGGAGGACATTCCTCAGTGAGATAAAAATATAATCTTCAGTAGTTAATACAATATCCATGTTTCGTTTCCAGTCAATATAATTAGTGCCAGTAAGTTTGTGCTCTTTAAATATAACAGAAAGTGAGTTGAGTGCCATTTGAAAATCCTGAGAATCATAAATAATTAAATAGATCAAACACTTCGAATTTATCAATTTTATTGAATCCCTCAAATAATATAAAATAAAATTCACCAACATCTCAAGCACCGTGAATTTGCATGCCACGATAGTGTGGACGTATATAAACTCGAACATTTATAAGAGAAGGTTTTTACTTATTAATTTCATTAATCAACCTAACTTTATGAAAAAATAATTAATAGTCGGTTTCTCTTTAGCCATACAAATAACAACAGTGACTCTGATGGGGAGGATACTTATTATTTACACCTAAGTGTATACCATTATTTAATCCCAAGTCCGCGGCTCAAGCTTGTGTACCTTGCAGATGGAGAAGTACACACGCGCTCGAATAACTTCCTACGATTATCATAAAGAAGTTCATACCAGTGATCCATGAATAAACTCATCCGATGGGAAGGAAGGTCTATGCCAACACGCAAGTTTATTCACATCACTTACGAACCAATAATAGAGGCTGCGGGAATTAATTACCAATCCCCTCTCCTACTTAGTTATTTAACATCGAGGGTTTTTAACATGCATATAATATTTAATTATAAAATATACATCCTAGCATGCTTCTATTTTAAGTAATTAAAAAAATCATATAGAACATGCCACATATATAACAATTAGACGTCAAATAAAACAATTAAACAAGTTATATATATTATGAATTAATAGCATAAAAGGAGAATTCAAGGAAATGGGCGCAACAAGCCCAACTACATGAATTCCACAATTAATAATCAACAAGAGCCCATAAAGACGGCCCAAAATCAAATAAAATGAGCCCATACAGCTCGGCCCATTACCCGCTGAATTAAAAGAGACAACCCAGCCAGGAAGACATGCTTGCACTAAATCAATCTATCTTCCGTGCCGCCAACGACAATCCACGCACGGCAGACACCCGCCAGCCCACCGGAGTTGTGCCACCAGCCATCTGCCGTACCCGCACCCCAGACCATGCACCCAGTCCTCCCAGCAACATCCGTTTGGCACGACATCGCCTTGCTGGTCGCACGATTCATCGTGACGACAGCTACCAGCAGTCGCATCGCGCCGCTGCCCAAAGACCATGCCTGGTCCGCTTGTGCTGGAAGCAGTTATCCACCGGTGCCATCTCACAGCTAAGCGTGCTTGGAATCTACAATTGGCTCGCCCGGAACTATGGCGGTCGCGATCGGGACTGAGATAATCTCGCTCATAAACAGTTTCAGAGGCAACCAGAACCAACTTCTGACTCAACCGCCCAGAACCCATCGCCCCTTCATCTTCGTCAAACCCAATCAACTTGAGTGTCACCCATGGCCTGGCCATCAAAGGACTCTCCCGGAACCCACAGTTGCCCTGCTCAAAACTGGCACGGGATTCACTCGAAACTAACAGAGGACCCGCTGGGGATTGCCTCTTGACCGCTCAGAATCATCAAACGCCACCTGCTACAACTTGGTCGAGCCGTAGCAGTTGCCTGATCCCTTGCTATCCGCCACTCGCTACCTTGTCAATCAACCGGCCGTGGGTTTTCAACAATGATGGCAGACATCCAAGCCGCCGTCGACAATCATCAAGGTTGGGTATGCCGACTTTCACCATCAGCCTTTCTCCACCTTGAATCTTCAGCAATGCGTCTGTCGTGGGCTTTCTTCTCACGCTTTCTTCAGCCCATCACTCTTTCTCTCTCATGGTGCAGATGTGTGTGAGGGTACAACATGTTTATACAACAAGTATACACGCCAAAAACATCAATGAAAAAACGTAAGATTTCATGGATAATCACAGATATACCAAACCCTAATTTCATGCTTTCTATCATGCGATAATTGTATCATGAGAAGCACAGAAACATGCGATTACATCCAGATCATATCACATAATCATATAATCACAAAAACCCCAATCTTACGGTTCACGTTTCACTAAGAAACAAATGCTCTGATATCAATTGTTGGCTTTTGGATCGTTTGGCTGAGCGTGATCCATTAGGAACTCAAGTAAACAATTACAGCAGAAGAAAAATAAAAGTTTACCTTTCTTCAGGGTTGATGTAGAGGATGAATCGTTGCAGAGAACTACCTCTTGATCTTCTGCTGTATGACCCAAGTCCAATCCTGATGTTGTGTGGGCAACAATCTGCAGAATTTTCTCAATCTGCATCTCTCATTTTCTCACGTCAAAAATGGCGTAAAGTCTAGGTTTCCAGAAGCTGAGATGACATATATTGGGATACAACAGGGACCAGGAAGAGAAATTGGGTCAGGTCTCCATTGGGCTTGAGTATCCAAGCTTAGCCCAAAGCTTATACTTAAGTCCAATAATAATAAAATAGTCCACTAAAATATTATTACTGCACTGCCTTTCCAATCCCAAAATTACATTTTGGGCACCTTCTTATTATGAGCCCGATAGTCTTCCCATGTTTAAGATATACAAAGTCCATTAATTAATTAAGTTACTGACAACTCAAATTAATTACTATCTCATCCGAGAGTAATACCACTCAACCTTATTATCATGCCGGAATTAATCCACTTGCAAGATTTATATGATAAACCTTATGAGCTCCTCAAAGGGACATCATCAACCTATGTCGGACAAGGATTCCTTCTACAATCAACAGCACACCATAGAGACAACACTACTTCCCAACTCACTGAGTTTATTGATTTAATACATGTAAATCTCACCCACTGATGAATCAAAGAAATACATACTGCCCTACATGTCGAGGTTATTGTATAGGGATTAAGAGCATGAACATCTATAATAACTGAGATCAAGTTCTCCTATATAGATAGTACAAGTCGAACAATCTCAAGCGGTCCTGCTCAATACATACTAAGCGCACTAATGTGATTCTATAGTCAAGACAAACTAACAACAAATCACACTACAACCATCCCAATAGATAGTACCCGTCTATCTCGATTGTGAGCATCTGTTTATACTTTATAAGGAAACTGATAATATGATCTTTCGCATGTTGTCGCACAATATATTATCTGCAGTATAAAGTAAATGGAATTTTGCACAAACATATAAATAAACAATTTATAATATGCAAAACGTTTGATCATATGATTCTCATTTCAAATAAAATTGTTAAAACATTGTTCAATACAAAGGCTAGGCTTTAATTATACAATCTAACAGCAACACCATTTCACAATAAGTTGGAGTAGAATTTGTTCACCTACAGCTGAAGGAGGGTTGAGGGTTCGTTCTATGAGAGCAACTAATGATGCTCTACTTATGAAGCTAGCTTGGGATGTGTTGAGTGGGAGCTCAGCTCTCACTTTCATCATTAACAGATGGTTGACAGACTCTTATCCAAAAATATCTCACGTGGCATCGTCTATTCGCCTAGGCTGCAAAGAAATCTATTCAATCTGGCAGAAGAGGAATTTTGGATTATTGGTGGTAATTCACAAGTAAAATTCTATCTTGATATCTGGATTGGAGTCTTAATAGCAGATATAGTGGATATTCCTATGGAGTACAGGGGCCAATACGAAGATAAGATCTCAGATTTTTTCTACGAAGGCAGTTGGCATTTTACAGAGGATTTCATTCTTACTTTTCCAAGTGTCATTGAAAAAATTATCTCTGTTGGTATTTCTCTGTACAGGGGCCAATACGAAGATAAGATCTCAGATATGGTGGATTGCAGGAAGTGGATGCCATCTCTTACAGGAGTGGTTACAGCCAAGATTGCATATATGCACATCAATCCTTGATTCATTGAGCCTAATTGGGAAAGTTGGATATGGGCCCTTTTCATACCTCCTTGCAGATCAGTCATGACATGGAAGGCCATTAAGGGAGTTCTGGTCACATGGGAAGTTCTCAAACATCGCGGTTTCAATGGACCTTCAAGATGTTATCTATGCAAGGAGAATGAAGAAAGCATTGTTCATTTCTTCATATCTAGTTCAATTTCTTTGCAGGTTCTTCAATTTTTTCTACGAGGATTCACTTTTAGGGATAGAGTGTATCTGGATCAGACTTTTGTTGAATTCATGTTGCAAGTTATTGGGATGCAGGGAAGCAAACAACTCATATTTTTATGGAGACTAACTATAGTCACATATATATGGGACATATGGTACTTTCGAAATACTATGGTATATGAAGAATACACAGAAGATTTGCATGACAAGAAAGTTAGCTTTCTGGACATTGTTCCCATGATCATTGCATTGATCAAGGAATGTAACGGACAAAACATGGGGAGTATGCACAACACGGTGGAGGATCTAGGAACTTTGCACTATTTTGGCATTGTGGGTGTGCCGCGGAAAGCTCATCACTCCTATCTGCTGGCTTCCTCCAAAGCTAGGATGCATAAAGATCAACACGGATGGACATGCTAATGGATCACCTGGAAGCATAGCTGGGGGAGGTGTGTTTAGAAATAGGATGGGCTTCTTAATGGGAGCTTTTACTACAAGATTTGGGGTCGGTTTCACCTTTGAAGCCGAATTAGCAGCGGCTTTTCTTACTATTGACATTGCTTTTGATAGAGGCTGGCATAATCTATGGCTAGAGATAGATTCTACTATGGTTTTGCACGTGCTACAGAAGGAGACACCGAGTATTCCATGGAGACTGGTGGTTAAATAGCGAAGAGCACGAGGCATCATCACTCAAATTCGTTTCAGAGTATCTTATATTAACTGTGAAGAAGATTCAGTAGTAGATTCACTTATGGATAAGGGAGGTAACTTCACTTGGATAGGAGAAGATAGAGCTACCATGAACACCATTCTTTTCAAGGATATGAACCAAACATACTTTAAGTTCAAATGAGAATAGGACTCATTTCATTTTCATAGCTTTTGTATTTTGGCTTTTGCCCTGAGGGCTTCACATGTCATCTTTGCTCTTCCCTTGTAACTTTTCTATTTTATCTTCTTAATAAAGGAACTATTGGACTTTATTCTCATGTATAATAACCATTTTGACCATAAAAATGGCAAGAAAATGCTCACTTCAATGAGTTCTTGACCTGGCTCACGGAGTAGAATCTGCTCTGCGCTGTGTGTTTTTAGTGACTCTATAGCGCAAGCTTTGTAGTAGTTATATACTATGAAAACATGTTCTCCAACTATAGACTCATGTATAATAACTAATTTGACCATAAAAATGGTATGAAAATGCTCACTTCAAGGAGTTCTTAACCTGACTCACAGAGTAGAATCAGCTCTGCACTTTGATTTTTTAGTGACACTATGGCACAAGCTTCCTAGCATTTTTATACTCTGAAAACATGTTCCACAATTATATTCTCAGGTCTAATAGCTAATTTGACCATAAAAATGGCAAGAAAATGCTCACTTCAAGAAGTTCTTAACCTGGCTCACGGAGTAGAATCAACTCTGCACTTTGACTTTTTAGTGGCTCTATGGAGCGAGCTTTATAGCATTTTTATACTCTAAAAACATGTTCTCCAACTATATTTTCATGTCTAATAACTAATTTGACCATAAAAATGGCAAGAAAATGCTCACTTCAAGGAGTTCTTGACCTGGCTCGCAGATTAGAATCAGCTCTCCAATGTGTTTTTAGTGACTCTATCGTGCAAGTTTCCTAGCATTTTTATACTTTAAAAACATGTTCTTCAACTATATTTTCATGTCTAATAACTAATTTGACCATAAAAATGGCAAGAAAATGCTCACTTCAAGGAGTTCTTGACCTGGCTCGCGGATTAGAATCAGCTCTCCAATGTGTTTTTAGTGACTCTATCGTGCAATTTTCCTAGCATTTTTATACTTTAAAAACATGTTCTCCAACTATATTTTCAAGTCTAATAACTAATTTGACCATAAAAATGGCAAGAAAATGCTCACTTCAAGGAGTTCTTGACCTTGTACATGAAGTAGAATCAGCTCTACATTGTGTGTTTTTAGTGACTCTATGGCGTAAGCTTTGTAGCAGTTATATACTCTGAAAATATATTCTCCAACTATATACTCATGTATAATAAATAATTTGACCATAAAAATGGTAAGAAAATGCTCACTTTAAGGAGTTCTTGACCTGGCTCACGGCGTGGAATCAGCTCTGCATTTTGACTTTTTAGTGACTCTATGACGCAAGCTTTCTAGCATTTTTATAATTTGAAAACTGTTCTCCAAATATATTCTCTTGTCTAATTGCTAATTTGGCCTTAAAAATGACAACAAAATGCTCACTTCAAGAAGTTCTTAACCTGGCTCACGGAGTATAATCAGCTCTGCACTTTGATTTTTTAGTGACTCTATGGTGCAAGCTTTCTAGCGTTTTTATACTCTAAAAACATGTTTTCCAACTATATTCTCATGTCTAATAACTAATTTGACCATAAAAATGGCAAGAAAATGCTCACTTCAAGGAGTTCTTGACCTGACTCACGAAGTAGAATCAACTCTACATTGTGAGTTTTTAGTGACTCTATAGCGCAAGCTTCGTAGCATTTATATACTCTTAGAACTTATTCTCCTAATATATACTCATGTATAATAAATAATTTGACCATAAAAATGGTAAGAAAATGCTCACTTTAAGAAGTTATTGACCTGGCTTACGGAGTAGAATCAGCTTTGCACTTTGAGTTTTTAGTTAATCTATGACACAAGCTTCCTAGCATTTTTATACTCTGGAAACGTGTTCTCCGACTATATTCTCATTTCCAATAACTAATTTGACCATAAAAATTGCAAAAAAATTCTCACTTCAAGGAGTTCTTGACCTGGCTCACGGAGTAGAATCAGCTCTGCACTGTCAGTTTTTAGTGACTCTAAGATGCAATCTTCCTAGCATTTTTATACTCTGAAAATATGTTTTCGAACTATATTCTCTAATGTGTTTTTAGTGACTCTATGGCACAAGTTTTCTAGCATATTTATACTCTGAAAACATGTTCTCCAACTATATTCTCATGTCTAATAACTAATTTGACCATAAAAATGGCATGAACATGCTCACTTCAAGGAGTTCTTGACCTGGTTCATGAAGTAGAATTAGCTCTGCATTGTGTGTTTTTAGTGACTCTATGGCGCAAGCTTCGTAGCAGTTATATACTCTGAAAACATGTTCTCCAACTATATACTCATGTATAATAAATAATTTGACCATAAAAATGGTAAGAAAATGCTCACTTTAAGGAGTTATTTACCTGGCTCATGGAGTAGAATCAGCTCTGCATTTTTACTTTTTAGTGACTCTATGGCGCAAGCTTCCTAGCATTTTTATACTCTGAAAACATGTTCTCTAACTATATTCTCATGTCTAATAGCTAATTGGACCATAAAAATGGCAAGAAAATGCTCACTTCAAGAAGTTCTAAACCTGGCTCACGGAGTAGAATCAGCTCTGCACTTTGACTTTTTAGTGACTCTATGGCGCAAGCTTTCTAGCATTTTTATATTCTGAAAACATGTTCTCCAACTATACTCTCATGTCTAATAACTAATCTGACCGTAAAAATTGCAAGAAAATGCTCACTTCATGTAGTTCTTGACCTGACTCACGAAGTAAAATCAAATCTGCACTATGTGTTTTAGTGACTCTATAGCGTAAGCTTTGTAGCAGTTATATACTCTGAAAATATGTTATCCAACATTATACTCATCTGTAATAACTAATTTGACCATAAAAATGCTAAGAAAATGCTCACTTCAAGGAGTTCTTGTCCTGGCTCACGGAGTAGAATCAGCTCTGCACTTTGAATTTTTAGTGACTCTATGACGCAAGCTTCCTAGCATTTTTATACTCTGAAAACATGTTCCACAATTATATTCTCAGGTCTAATAGCTAATTTGACCATAAAAATGGCAAGAAAATGCTCACTTCAAGAAGTTCTTAACCTGGCTCACGGATTAGAATCAACTCTGCACTTTGACATTTTAGTGGCTCTATGGCGCGAGCTTTATAGCATTTTTATACTCTAAAAACAAGTTCTCCAACTATATTTTCATGTCTAATAACTAATTTGACCATAAAAATGGCAAGAAAATGCTCACTTCAAGGAGTTCTTGACCTGGCTCGCAGATTAGAATCAACTCTTCAATGTGTTTTTAGTGACTCTATCGTGCAAGTTTCCTAGCATTTTTATACTTTAAAACATGTTCTCCAACTATATTTTCATGTCTAATAACTAATTTGACCATAATAATGGCAAGAAAATGCTCACTTCAAGGAGTTCTTGACCTGGCTCGCGGATTAGAATCAGCTCTCCAATGTGTTTTTAGTGACTCTATCGTGCAATTTTCCTAGCATTTTTATACTTTAAAAACATGTTCTCCAACTATATTCTCAAGTCTAATAACTAATTTGACCATAAAAATGGCAAGAAAATGCTCACTTCAAGGAGTTCTTGACCTGGTACATGAAGTAGAATCAGCTCTACATTGTGTGTTTTTAGTGGCTCTATAGCGTAAGCTTCGTAGCAGTTATATACTCTGAAAATATATTCTCCAACTATATACTCATGTATAATAAATAATTTGACCATAAAAATGGTAAGAAAATGCTCACTTTAAGGAGTTCTTGACCTGGCTCACGGCGTGGAATCAGCTCTGCATTTTGACTTTTTAGTGACTCTATGACGCAAGCTTCCTTGCATTTTTATAATTTGAAAACTGTTCTCCAAATATATTCTCTTGTCTAATAGCTAATTTGACCATAAAATGACAACAAAATGCTCACTTCAAGAAGTTCTTAACCTGGCTCACGGAGTAGAATCAGCTCTGCACTTTGACTTTTTAGTGACTCTATGGTGCAAGATTTCTAGCGTTTTTATACTCTAAAAACATGTTGTCCAACTATATTCTCATGTCTAATAACTAATTTGACCATAAAAATGGCAAGAAAATGCTCACTTCAAGGAGTTCTTGACCTGACTCATGAAGTAGAATCAACTCTACATTGTGTGTTTTTAGTGACTCTATGGCGCAAGCTTCGTAGCATTTATATACTCATGTATAATAAATAATTTGACCATAAAAATGGTAAGAAAATGCTCACTTTAAGAAGTTCTTGACCTGGCTTATGGAGTAGAATCAGCTTTGCACTTTGAGTTTTTAGTTACTCTATGACACAAGCTTCTTAGCATTTTTATACTCTGGAAACGTGTTCTCCGACAATATTCTCATGTCCAATAACTAATTTGACTATAAAAATTGCAAAAAAATTCTCACTTCAAGGAGTTCTTGACCTGGCTCACGGAGTAGAATCAGCTCTGAACTGTCAGTTTTTAGTGACTCTAAGGTGCAATCTTCCTAGCATTTTTATACTCTGAAAATATATTTTCGAACTATATTCTCATGTATATTCTCCAATGTGTTTTTAGTGACTCTATGACGCAAGTTTTCTAGCATATTTATACTCTGAAAACATGTTCTCCAACTATATTCTCATGTCTAATAACTAATTTGACCATAAAAAAGGCATGAAAATGCTCACTTCAAGGAGTTCTTGACCTGGTTCATGAAGTAGAATTAGCTCTGCATTGTGTGTTTTTAGTGACTCTATGGCGCAAGCTTCGTAGCAGTTATATACTCTGAAAACATGTTCTCCAACTATATACTCATGTATAATAAATAATTTGACCATAAAAATGGTAAGAAAATGCTCACTTTAAGGAGTTATTTACCTGGCTCATGGAGTAGAATCAGCTCTGCATTTTTACTTTTTAGTGACTCTATGGCGCAAGCTTCCTAGCATTTTTATACTCTGAAAACATGTTCTCCAACTATATTCTCATGTTTAATAGCTAATTGGACCATAAAAATGGCAAGAAAATGCTCACTTTAAGAAGTTCTAAACCTGGCTCACGGAGTAGAATCAGCTCTGCACTTTGACTTTTTAGTGACTCTATGGCGCAAGCTTTCTAGCATTTTATATTCTGAAAACATGTTCTCCAACTATACTCTCATGTCTAATAACTAATTTGACCGTAAAAATTGCAAGAAAATGCTCACTCCATGTAGTTCTTGACCTGACTCACGAAGTAAAATCAGATCTGCACTGTGTGTTTTTAGTGACTCTATAGCGCAAGCTTTGTAGCAGTTATATACACTGAAAACATGTTATCCAACATTATACTCATCTGTAATAACTAATTTGACCATAAAAATGGTAAGAAAATGCTCACTTCAAGGAGTTCTTGTCCAGGCTCACGGAGTTGAATCAGCTTTGCACTTTGAATTTTTAGTAACTCTATGGCGCAAGCTTCCTAGCATTTTTATACTCTGAAAACATGTTCCCCAATTATATTATCAGGTCTAATAGCTAATTTGACCATAAAAATGGCAAGAAAATGCTCACTTCAAGAAGTTCTTAACCTGACTCACGGAGTAGAATCAGCTCTGCACTTTGACTTTTTAGTTGACTCTATGGCACAAGCTTTATAGCATTTTTATACTCTGATAACATATTCTCCAACTATATTTTCATGTCTAATAACTAATTTGACTATAAAAATGGTAAGAAAATGCTCATTTCAAGGAGTTCTTGACCTGGCTCGCGGATTAGAATCAGCTCTCCAATGTGTTTTTAGTGACTCTATCGCACAAGTTTCCTAAAGTTTTTATACTCTAAAACATGTTCTCCAACTATATTCACATGTCTAATAACTAATTTGACCATAAAAATGGCAAGAAAATTCTCACTTCAAGGAGTTCTTGACCTGGTTCATGAAGTAGAATCAACTCTGAATTATGTATTTTTAGTGATTCTATGGTACAAACTTCGTAGTAGTTATATACTCTGAAAACATATTCTCCAACTATATACTCATGTATAATAAATAATTTGACCATAAAAATGGTAAGAAAATGCTCACTTTAAGGAGTACTTGACCAGGCTCACGGAGTAGAAACAACTCTGCATTTTGACTTTTTAGTGACTGTATGACGCAAGCTTCCTAGCATTTTTATAATTCGAAAATTGTTCTCCAAATATATTCTCATGTCTAATAGCTAATTTGACCATAAAAATGGCAACAAAATGCTCACTTCAAGAAGTTCTTAACCTGGCTCACGGAGTAAAATCAGCTCTGCACTTTGACTTTTTAGTAACTCTATGGCGCAAGCGTTTTAGTGTTTTTATACTCTGAAAACATGTTATACAACTATATTATCATGTCTAATAACTAATTTGACCTTAAAAATAGCAAGAAAATGCTCACTTCAAGGAGTTCTTGACTTGGCTCATGAAGTAGAATAAGCTCTGCATTGTGTGTTTTTAGTAACTCTATAGCACAAGCTTCGTAGCATTTATATACTCTGAAAACTTATTCTCCTAATATATACTCATGTATAATAAATAATTTGACCATAAAAATGGTAAGAAAATGCTCACTTTAAGAAGTTCTTGACCTGGCTCACAGAGTAGAATCAGCTCTGTACTTTGACTTTTTAGTGACTCTATGACGCAAGATTCCTAGCATTTTTATACTTTGAAAACGTGTTCTCCGACTATATTCTTATGTCCAATAACTAATTTGACCATAAAAATTACAAGAAAATTCTCACTTCATGGAGTTTTTGCCCTGGCTCATGGAGTAGAATCAGCTCTGCACTGTCAGTTTTTAGTGACTCTATGGTGCAATCTTCCTAGCATTTTTATACACTAAAAACTTTTTTTCCAACTATATTCTCATGTATAATAACCACTTTGACCATAAAAATGGAAAGAAAATGCTCACTTCAAGGAGTTCTTGACCTGGCTCACGGAGTAAAATAAGCTCTGCACTTTGTGTTTTTAGTGACTCAACTGTGCAAGCTTTGTAGTAATTATATACTCTAAAAACATGTTCTCCAACTTTATACTCATCTATAATAACTAATTTGACATTAAAAATGGCAAGAAAATGCTCACTTCAAGGAGTTCTTGACCTGGCTCGCGGATTAGAATTAGCTCTCCAATGTGTTTTTAGTAACTCTATCGCACAAGTTTCATAGAAATTTTTATACTCTAAAAACATGTTCTCCAACTATATTCTCATGTCTAATAACTAATTTGACCATAAAAATGGCAAGAAAATGCGCACTTCAAGGAGTTCTTGACCTGGTTCATGAAGTAGAATCAGCTCCGCATTGTGTTTTTTAGTAACTCTATGGCGCAAGCTTCGTAGCAGTTATATACTCAGAAAAATGTTCTCCAACTATATACTCATGTATAATAAATAATTTGACCATAAAAATGGTAAGAAAATGCTCACTTTAAGGAGTTCTTGACCTAGCTCACGGAGTGGAATCAGCTCTGCATTTTGACTTTTTGGTGACTCTATGACGCAAGCTTCCTAGTATTTTTATAATTTGAAACTGTTCTCCAAATATATTCTAATGTCTAATAGCTAATTTGACCATAAAAATGGCAACAAAATGCTCACTTCAAGAAGTTCTTAACCTGGCTCACGGAGTAGAATCAGCTTTGCACTTTGACTTTTTAGTGACTCTATGGTGCAAGCTTTCTAGCATTTTTATACTCTGAATATATGTTCTCCAACTATATTCTCATGTCTAATAACTAATTTGACCATAAAAATGGCAAGAAAATGCTCACTTCATGGAGTTCTTAACCTGGCTCACAAAGTAGAATCAGTTCTACATTGTGTGTTTTTAGTGACTCTATGGCGCAAGCTTCGTAGCATTTATATACTCTAAAAACTTATTCTCCTAGTATATACTCATGTATAATAAATAATTTGACCATAAAAATGGTAAGAAAATGCTCACTTTAAGAAGTTCTTGACCTGGCTCACGGAGTAGAATCAGCTCTGTACTTTGACTTTTTAGTGACTCTATGATGCAAGCTTCCTAGCATTTTTATACTCTGAAAATGTGTTCTCCGACTATATTCTCATGTCCAATAACTAATTTGACCATAAAAATTGCAAGAAAATTCTCACTTCATGGAGTTCTTAACCTGGCTCACGGAGTAGAATCAGCTCTGCACTGTCAGTTTTTAGTGACTCTAAGGTGCAATCTTCCTAGTATTTTTATACTCCGAAAATATATTTTCCAACTATATTCTCATGTATAATAACTACTTTGACCATAAAAATGGAAAGAAAATGCTCACTTCAAGGAGTTCTTGACCTGGCTCACGGAGTAGAATCAACTCTGCACTGTGTGTTTTTAGTAACTCAATTGCGCAAGCTTTGTAGTTGTTATATACTCTGAAAACATGTTCTCCAACTTTATACTCATCTATACTAACTAATTTGACCATAAAAATGGTAAGAAAATGCTCACTTTAAGGAGTTCTTGTCCTGGCTCACGGAGTAGAATAAGCTCTGCACTTTGACTTTTTAATGACTCTATGGCGCAAGCTTCGTAGCATTTTTATACTTTTGAAAACTATTCCCCAACTATATTCTCATATCTAATAGCTAATTTGATGATAAAAATGGCAAGAAAATGCTCACTTCAAGAAGTTCTTAACCTGGCTCACGGAGTAGAATCAGCTCTGCACTTTGACTTTTTAGTGACTCTATGACACAAGCTTCCTAGTATTTTTATACTCTGGAAACGTGTTCTCTGACTATATTCTCATGTCCAATAACTAATTTGACCATAAAAATTGCAAGAAAATTCTCACTTCAAGGAGTTCTTGACCTGGCTCACGGAGTAGAATCAGCTCTGCACTGCCAGTTTTTAGTGACTCTATGGTGCAATCTTCCTAGCATTTTTATACTCTGAAAACATGTTTTCAGACTATATTCTCATTTATAATAACCACTTTGACCATAAAAATGGAAAGAAAATGCTCACTTCAAGGAGTTCTTGACCTGGCACACGGAGTAGAATCAGCTCTGCACTTTGTGTTTTTAGTGACTCTATGGCGCAAGCTTCATAGCAGTTATATATTCTGAAAAAATATTCTCCAACTATATACTCATGTATAATAAATAATTTGACCATAAAAATGGTAAGAAAATGTATACTTTAAGGAGTTATTGACATGGCTCACGGAGTAGAATCAGCTCTGCATTTTTACTTTTTAGTGACTCTATGGCGCAAGCTTCCTAGCATTTTTATACTCTGAAAACATGTTCTCCAACTATATTCTCATGTTTAATAGCTAATTGGACCATAAAAATGGCAAGAAAATGCTCACTTTAAGAAGTTCTAAACCTGGCTCACGGAGTAGAATCAGCTCTGCACTTTGACTTTTTAGTGACTCTATGGCGCAAGCTTTCTAGCATTTTATATTCTGAAAACATGTTCTCCAACTATACTCTCATGTCTAATAACTAATTTGACCGTAAAAATTGCAAGAAAATGCTCACTCCATGTAGTTCTTGACCTGACTCACGAAGTAAAATCAGATCTGCACTGTGTGTTTTTAGTGACTCTATAGCGCAAGCTTTGTAGCAGTTATATACACTGAAAACATGTTATCCAACATTATACTCATCTGTAATAACTAATTTGACCATAAAAATGGTAAGAAAATGCTCACTTCAAGGAGTTCTTGTCCAGGCTCACGGAGTTGAATCAGCTTTGCACTTTGAATTTTTAGTAACTCTATGGCGCAAGCTTCCTAGCATTTTTATACTCTGAAAACATGTTCCCCAATTATATTATCAGGTCTAATAGCTAATTTGACCATAAAAATGGCAAGAAAATGCTCACTTCAAGAAGTTCTTAACCTGACTCACGGAGTAGAATCAGCTCTGCACTTTGACTTTTTAGTTGACTCTATGGCACAAGCTTTATAGCATTTTTATACTCTGATAACATATTCTCCAACTATATTTTCATGTCTAATAACTAATTTGACTATAAAAATGGTAAGAAAATGCTCATTTCAAGGAGTTCTTGACCTGGCTCGCGGATTAGAATCAGCTCTCCAATGTGTTTTTAGTGACTCTATCGCACAAGTTTCCTAAAGTTTTTATACTCTAAAACATGTTCTCCAACTATATTCACATGTCTAATAACTAATTTGACCATAAAAATGGCAAGAAAATTCTCACTTCAAGGAGTTCTTGACCTGGTTCATGAAGTAGAATCAACTCTGAATTATGTATTTTTAGTGATTCTATGGTACAAACTTCGTAGTAGTTATATACTCTGAAAACATATTCTCCAACTATATACTCATGTATAATAAATAATTTGACCATAAAAATGGTAAGAAAATGCTCACTTTAAGGAGTACTTGACCAGGCTCACGGAGTAGAAACAACTCTGCATTTTGACTTTTTAGTGACTGTATGACGCAAGCTTCCTAGCATTTTTATAATTCGAAAATTGTTCTCCAAATATATTCTCATGTCTAATAGCTAATTTGACCATAAAAATGGCAACAAAATGCTCACTTCAAGAAGTTCTTAACCTGGCTCACGGAGTAAAATCAGCTCTGCACTTTGACTTTTTAGTAACTCTATGGCGCAAGCGTTTTAGTGTTTTTATACTCTGAAAACATGTTATACAACTATATTATCATGTCTAATAACTAATTTGACCTTAAAAATAGCAAGAAAATGCTCACTTCAAGGAGTTCTTGACTTGGCTCATGAAGTAGAATAAGCTCTGCATTGTGTGTTTTTAGTAACTCTATAGCACAAGCTTCGTAGCATTTATATACTCTGAAAACTTATTCTCCTAATATATACTCATGTATAATAAATAATTTGACCATAAAAATGGTAAGAAAATGCTCACTTTAAGAAGTTCTTGACCTGGCTCACAGAGTAGAATCAGCTCTGTACTTTGACTTTTTAGTGACTCTATGACGCAAGATTCCTAGCATTTTTATACTTTGAAAACGTGTTCTCCGACTATATTCTTATGTCCAATAACTAATTTGACCATAAAAATTACAAGAAAATTCTCACTTCATGGAGTTTTTGCCCTGGCTCATGGAGTAGAATCAGCTCTGCACTGTCAGTTTTTAGTGACTCTATGGTGCAATCTTCCTAGCATTTTTATACACTAAAAACTTTTTTTCCAACTATATTCTCATGTATAATAACCACTTTGACCATAAAAATGGAAAGAAAATGCTCACTTCAAGGAGTTCTTGACCTGGCTCACGGAGTAAAATAAGCTCTGCACTTTGTGTTTTTAGTGACTCAACTGTGCAAGCTTTGTAGTAATTATATACTCTAAAAACATGTTCTCCAACTTTATACTCATCTATAATAACTAATTTGACATTAAAAATGGCAAGAAAATGCTCACTTCAAGGAGTTCTTGACCTGGCTCGCGGATTAGAATTAGCTCTCCAATGTGTTTTTAGTAACTCTATCGCACAAGTTTCATAGAAATTTTTATACTCTAAAAACATGTTCTCCAACTATATTCTCATGTCTAATAACTAATTTGACCATAAAAATGGCAAGAAAATGCGCACTTCAAGGAGTTCTTGACCTGGTTCATGAAGTAGAATCAGCTCCGCATTGTGTTTTTTAGTAACTCTATGGCGCAAGCTTCGTAGCAGTTATATACTCAGAAAAATGTTCTCCAACTATATACTCATGTATAATAAATAATTTGACCATAAAAATGGTAAGAAAATGCTCACTTTAAGGAGTTCTTGACCTAGCTCACGGAGTGGAATCAGCTCTGCATTTTGACTTTTTGGTGACTCTATGACGCAAGCTTCCTAGTATTTTTATAATTTGAAACTGTTCTCCAAATATATTCTAATGTCTAATAGCTAATTTGACCATAAAAATGGCAACAAAATGCTCACTTCAAGAAGTTCTTAACCTGGCTCACGGAGTAGAATCAGCTTTGCACTTTGACTTTTTAGTGACTCTATGGTGCAAGCTTTCTAGCATTTTTATACTCTGAATATATGTTCTCCAACTATATTCTCATGTCTAATAACTAATTTGACCATAAAAATGGCAAGAAAATGCTCACTTCATGGAGTTCTTAACCTGGCTCACAAAGTAGAATCAGTTCTACATTGTGTGTTTTTAGTGACTCTATGGCGCAAGCTTCGTAGCATTTATATACTCTAAAAACTTATTCTCCTAGTATATACTCATGTATAATAAATAATTTGACCATAAAAATGGTAAGAAAATGCTCACTTTAAGAAGTTCTTGACCTGGCTCACGGAGTAGAATCAGCTCTGTACTTTGACTTTTTAGTGACTCTATGATGCAAGCTTCCTAGCATTTTTATACTCTGAAAATGTGTTCTCCGACTATATTCTCATGTCCAATAACTAATTTGACCATAAAAATTGCAAGAAAATTCTCACTTCATGGAGTTCTTAACCTGGCTCACGGAGTAGAATCAGCTCTGCACTGTCAGTTTTTAGTGACTCTAAGGTGCAATCTTCCTAGTATTTTTATACTCCGAAAATATATTTTCCAACTATATTCTCATGTATAATAACTACTTTGACCATAAAAATGGAAAGAAAATACTCACTTCAAGGAGTTCTTGACCTGGCTCACGGAGTAGAATCAACTCTGCACTGTGTGTTTTTAGTAACTCAATTGCGCAAGCTTCGTAGTTGTTATATACTCTGAAAACATGTTCTCCAACTTTATACTCATCTATACTAACTAATTTGACCATAAAAATGGTAAGAAAATGCTCACTTTAAGGAGTTCTTGTCCTGGCTCACGGAGTAGAATAAGCTCTGCACTTTGACTTTTTAATGACTCTATGGCGCAAGCTTCGTAGCATTTTTATACTTTTGAAAACTATTCCCCAACTATATTCTCATATCTAATAGCTAATTTGATGATAAAAATGGCAAGAAAATGCTCACTTCAAGAAGTTCTTAACCTGGCTCACGGAGTAGAATCAGCTCTGCACTTTGACTTTTTAGTGACTCTATGACACAAGCTTCCTAGTATTTTTATACTCTGGAAACGTGTTCTCTGACTATATTCTCATGTCCAATAACTAATTTGACCATAAAAATTGCAAGAAAATTCTCACTTCAAGGAGTTCTTGACCTGGCTCACGGAGTAGAATCAGCTCTGCACTGCCAGTTTTTAGTGACTCTATGGTGCAATCTTCCTAGCATTTTTATACTCTGAAAACATGTTTTCAGACTATATTCTCATTTATAATAACCACTTTGACCATAAAAATGGAAAGAAAATGCTCACTTCAAGGAGTTCTTGACCTGGCACACGGAGTAGAATCAGCTCTGCACTTTGTGTTTTTAGTGACTCTATGGCGCAAGCTTCATAGCAGTTATATATTCTGAAAAAATATTCTCCAACTATATACTCATGTATAATAAATAATTTGACCATAAAAATGGTAAGAAAATGTATACTTTAAGGAGTTATTGACATGGCTCACGGAGTAGAATCAGCTCTGCATTTTGACTTTTTAGTGACTCTTTGACGCAAGCTACCTAGCATTTTTATACTTTGAAAACTGTTCTCCAAATATATTCTCATGTCTAATAGCTAATTTTACCATAAAAATGGCAACAAAATGCTCACTTCAAGAAGTTCTTAACCTGGCTCACGGAGTAGAATCAGCCCTGCACTTTGACTTTTTAGTGACTCTATGGCGCAAGCTTTAAATCATTTTTATACTCTAAAAACATGTTCTCCAACTATATTCTCATGTCTAATAAATAATTTGACCATAAAAATGGCAAGAAAATGCTCACTTCAAGGAGTTCTTGACCTGGCTCACAAAGTAGAATTAGCTCTGCATTGTGTGTTTTTCGTGACTCTGTGGCGCAAGCATCGTAGCATTTATGTACTCTGAAAACTTATTCTCCAACTATATACTCAAGTATAATAAATAATTTGACCATAAAAATAGTAAGAAAATGCTCACTTTAAGAAGTTCTTGACCTTGCTCACGGAGTAGAATCAGCTCTGCACTTTGACTTTTTAGTGACTCTATGACGCAAGCTTCCAAGGATTTTTATACTCTGGAAACGTTTTCTCCGACTATATTCTCATGTCCAATAACTAATTTGATCATAAAAATTGCAAAAAAATTCTCACTTCAAGGAGTTCTTGACTTGCTCACGGAGTAGAATAAGCTCTGCACTGTCAGTTTTTAGTTACTCCATGGTGCAATCTTCCTAGCATTTTTATACTCTAAAAATATATTTTCGAACTATATTCTCATGTATATTCTCCAATGTGTTTTTAGTGACTCTATGGCACAAGTTTCCTAGCATTTTTATACTCTAAAAACAAGTTCTCCAACTATATTCTCATGTCTAATAACTAATTTGACCATAAAAATGGCAAGAAAATGCTCACTTCAAGGAGTTCTTGACCTGGTTCACGAAGAAGAATCAGCTCTGTATTGTGTGTTTTTAGTGACTCTATGACGCAAGCTTCATAGCAGTTATATACTCTGAAAATATGTTCTCCAACTATATACTCATGTATAATAAATAATTTTACCATAAAATGGTAATAAAATGTTACTTTAAGGAGTTCTTGACCTGTCTCACGGAGTAGAATCTGTTGGCAATTGGATCGTGTGGTTCAACGTGATCTATATAGGAATTCAGGTAAACAATCAGCGGAAGCAATTAAACGTGTTTACCGTACTTCTGGGTCGATGTAGAGATGAACAACAGTGAAGAACACCTCTGATCTTCTACCGTATGTCCCAAAGTCAACTCTGGTGTTGGGTGGTCAACAATCCCCAGAGTTCTCTCAAATATGCTCTCTTTTATCTCCCGTATGTCAAATGAGGCACTGACTTAGGTTTAACAGGAACTAAGATGACTTATATACTTGGGCTACAGCAGGGACCAGGAGGAGAAATTGGACTGGGCCTCAATTGAATTTAATTAACCAAGCTTAGCCCAAAGCTTTTAATTAAATCCAATAACAATAATATAGTCCACTAAAATATTATTACTGCACTACCCGTCCAATCCCAAATTATGTTCTGGGCTCCTTCTTATTATAAGCCCGATAGTCTCCCCATGTTTAAGATATACAATGCCCATTAATTAATTAAGTTACTGACAACTCAAATTAATTAATATCTCATCCGAGAGTAGTACCACTCAACCTTATTATCATGCCGGAAATTAATCCACTTGCAAGATTTACATGATAAACCTTATGAGCTCCTCAAAGGGACATCATCAACCTATGTCGGACATGGATTCCTTCTATAATCAACAGCACACCATAGACACAGCACTACTTCCCAATTCACCGAGTATATTGATTTAATACTTATAAATCTCACCCATTGATGAATCAAAGAAATACATACTGCCCTACGTGTCGAGGTTATTGTATAGGGATTAAGAGCACGAACTTCCATAATAACAGAGATCAGCTTCTTCTATAAGTCAGTATAAGTCGAATGATCTCAGGCGGTCATGCTCAATACACACAAGTGCACTAATGTGATTCTATAGCCAAGACAAGCTAATACCAAAGCACACTACAACCATACCGATAGAGAGTCCCCGTCTATCTCAGTTGTGAGCATCTGTTTATACTTTATAAGGAAACCGATAATATGATCTTCTGCGTGTTGTCGCACAACATATTATCTACAGTATAAAATAAATGGACTATTGCATCATGCATATAAAATAAATTATAAGATGCAATTATTTGATCAATGATTCTCATTTCAAATATTGTTATGACATTGTTCATACTAAAGCTAGACTTTTAGTATACAATCCAACAGAATCAACATTGCATTTTGACTTTTTAGTGACTCTATGACGCAAGCTTCCTAGCATTTTTATACTTTGAAAAATGTTCTCCAAATATATTCTGATGTCTAATAGCTAATTTGACCATAAAAATGGCAACAAAATGCTCACTTCAAGAAGTTCTTAACCTGGCTCACAGAGTAGAATCGGCTCTGCACTTTGACAATTTAGTGAGTCAATGGCGCAAGCTTTCTAGCATTTTTATACTCTGAAAACATATTCTCCAACTATATTCTCATATCTAATAACTAATTTAACCATAAAAATGGCAAGAAAATGCTCACTTCAAGGAGTTCTTGACCTGGCTCACGAAGTAGAATCAGCTCTGCAGTGTGTGTTTTTAGTGACTCTATGGCGCAAGATTCGTAGCATTTATATACTCTGAAAACTTATTCTCCTAATATATACTAATGTGTAATAAATAATTTGACCATAAAAATGGTAAGAAAATGCTCACTTTAAGAAGTTCTTGACCTGGCTCATGGAGTAGAATCAGCTCTGTACTTTGACTTTTTAGTGACTCTATGACGCAAGCTTCCTAACATTTTTATACTCTGGAAATGTGTTCTTTGACTATATTCTCATGTCCAATTACTAATTTGACCATAAAAATTGTAAGAAAATTCTCACTTCAAGGAGTTCTTGACCTGGCTCACGGAGTAGAATCAGCTCTGCACTGTCAATTTTTAGTGACTATATGGTGCAATCTTCCTAGCATTTTTATACTCTGAAAACATGTTTTCCAACTATATTCTCATGTATAATAACCACTTTGACCATAAAAATGGAAAGAAAATGCTCACTTAAAGGAGTTCTTGACCTGGCTCACGGAGTAAAATCAGCTCTGCACTGTGTGTTTTTAGTGACTCAATGGCGCAAGCCTTGTAGTAGTTATATACTCTAAAAACATGTTCTCCAATTTTATACTCATCTATAATAACTAATTTGACCATAAAAATGGTAAGAAAATGCTCACTTTAAGGAGTTATTGTCCTGGATCACGGAGTAGAATCAGCTCCGTACTTTGACTTTTCAGTGACTCTATGGCGCAAGCTTCGAAGCATTTTTATACTTTAAAAACTTTTCTCCAACTATATTCTCATGTCCAATAGCTAATTTGACCATAAAAATGACAAGATTATGCTCACTTCGAGAAGTTCTTAACCGGGCTCACGGAGTAGAATTAGCTCTGCACTTTGACTTTTTAATTACTCTATGGCACAAGATTTCTGGAATTTTTATACTCTAAAAACATGTTCTACAACTATATTCTCATGTCTAATAACTATTTTAACCATAAAAAGGGCAAGAAAATGCTCACTTCAAGGAGTTCTTGACCTAGTTCACGAAGTAGAATCAGCTCTGCATTGTGTGTTTTTAGTGACTCTATGACGCAAGCTTCGTAGCAGTTATATACTTTGAATACATGTTCTCCAACTATATACTCATGTATAATAGATAATTTTACCATAAAAATGGTAAGAATATGCTCACTTTAATGAGTTCTTGACCTGACTCATGGAGTAGAATGAACTCTGCATTTTGACATTTTAGTGACTACGATGCATGCTTCCTAGCATTTTTATACTTTGAAAATTGTTCTCCAAATATATTCTGATGTCTAATAGCTAATTTGACCATAAAAATGGCAGCAAAATGCTCACTTTAAGAAGTTCTTAACCTTGCTCACGGAGTAGAATCGGCTCTGCACTTTGACATTTTAGTGACTCTATAGCGCAAGCTTTCTAGCATTTTTATATTCTGAAAACATGTTCTCCAACAATATTCTCATGTCTAATAACTAATTTGACCATAAAAATTGCAAGAAAATGCTCACTTCAAGGAGTTCTTGACCTGGCTCACGAAGTAGAATCAGCTTTGCACTGTGTGTTTTTAGTGACTCTATGGCGCAAGATTCGTAGCATTTATATACTCTGAAAACTTATTCTCCTAATATATACTCATGTGTAATAAATAATTTGACCATAAAAATGGTAAGAAAATGCTCACTTTAAGAAGTTCTTGACTTGGCTCATGGAGTAGAATCAGCTCTGTACTTTGACTTTTTAGTGACTCTATGACGAAAGCTTCCTAACATTTTTATACTCTGAAAATATGTTCTTTGACTATATTCTCATGTCCAATTACTAATTTGACCATAAAAATTGCAAGAAAATTCTCACTTCAAGGAGTTCTTGACCTGGCTCATGGAGTAGAATCAGCTCTGCACTGTCAATTTTTAGTGACTCTATGGTGCAATCTTCCTAGCATTTTTATACTCTGAAAACATGTTTTCCAACTATATTCTCATGTATAATAACCACTTTGACCATAAAAATGGAAAGAAAATGCTCACTTAAAGGAGTTATTGACCTGGCTCACGGAGTAAAATCAGCTCTGCACTGTGTGTTTTTAGTGACTCAATGGCGCAAGCTTTGTAGTAGTTATATACTCTAAAAACATGTTATCTAATTTTATACTCATCTATAATAACTAATTTGACCATAAAAATGGTAAGAAAATGCTCACTTTAAGGAGTTATTGTCCTGGATCACGGAGTAGAATCAGCTCTGCACTTTGACTTTTCAGTGACTCTATGGCGCAAGCTTCGAAGCATTTTTATACTTTAAAAACTTTTTTCCAACTATATTCTCATGTCCAATAGCTAATTTGACCATAAAAATGACAAGATTATGCTCACTTCGAGAAGTTCTTAACCAGGCTCACGTAGTAGAATCAGCTCTGCACTTTGACTTTTTAATGACTCTATGGCACAAGATTTCTGGAATTTTAATACTCTAAAAACATGTTCTCCAACTATATTCTCATGTCTAATAACTATTTTAACCATAAAAAGGGCAAGAAAATGCTCACTTCAAAGAGTTCTTGACCTGGTTCACGAAGTAGAATCAGCTCTGCATTGTGTGTTTTTAGTGACTCTATGACGCAAGCTTCGTAGCAGTTATATAATCTGAATACATGTTCTCCAACTATATACTCATGTATAATAGATAATTTTACCATAAAATGGTAAGAATATGCTCACTTTAATGAGTTCTTGACCTGACTCATGGAGTAGAATGAACTCTGCATTTTGACATTTTAGTGACTATGACGCATGCTTCCTAGCATTTTAATACTTTGAAAATTGTTCTCCAAATATATTTTGATGTCTAATAGCTAATTTGACCATAAAAATGGCAGCAAAATGCTCACTTCAAGAAGTTCTTAACCTCGCTCACGAAGTAGAATCAGCTTTGCACTATGTGTTTTTAGTGACTCTATGGCGCATGATTCGTTGCATTTATATACTCTGAAAACTTATTCACCCAATATATACTCATTTATAATAAATAATTATACCATAAAAATGGTAAGAAAATGGTCACTTTAAGGAGTTCTTGACCTGTCTTACGGAGTAGAATGAACTCTGCATTTTGACATTTTAGTGACTCTATGACGCAAGCTTCCTAGCATTTGAAAATTGTTCTCCAAATATATTCTGATGTCTAATAGCTAATTTGACCAAAAAATGGCAACAAAATGCTCACTTCAAGAAGTTCTTAACCTCGCTCACGGAGTAGAATCGGCTCTGCACTTTGACATTTTAGTGACTCTATAGCGCAAGCTTTCTAGCATTTTTATATTCTGAACATACGTTCTCCAACTATATTCTCATGTCTAATAACTAATTTGACCATAAAAATGGCAGGAAAATGCTCACTTCAAGGAGTTCTTGACCTGGCTCATGAAGTAGAATCAGCTCTGCACTGTGTGTTTTTAGTGACTCTATGGCGCAAGATTCGTAGCATTTATATACTCTGAAAACTTATTCTCCTAATATATACTCATGTATAATAAATAATTTGACCATAAAAGTGGTAAGAAAATGCACACTTTAAGAAGTTTTTGACCTGGCTCATGGAGTAGAATCAGCTCTGTACTTTGACTTTTTAGTGACTCTATGACGCAAGCTTCCTAACATTTTTACACTCTAAAAATGTGTTCTCTGACTATATTCTCATGTCCAATTACTAATTTGACCATAAAAATTGCAAGAAAATTCTCACTTCAAGGAGTTCTTGACCTGGCTCACAGAGTAGAATCAGCTCTACACTATCAGTTTTTAGTGATTCTGTGGTGCAATCTTCCTAGCATTTTTATACTCTGAAAACATATTTTCCAACTATATTCTCATGTATAATAACCACTTTGACCATAAAAATGAAAAGAAAATGCTCACTTAAAGGAGTTCTGGACCTAGCTCACAGAGTAGAATCAGCTCTGCACTGTGTGTTTTTAATGACTCAATGGCGCAAGCTTTGTAGTAGTTATATACTCTAAAAACATGTTCTCCAATTTTATACTCATCTATAATAACTAATTTGACCATAAAAATGGTAAGAAAATGCTCACTTTAAGGAGTTCTTGTCCTTGATCATGGAGTAGAATCAGCTCTGCACTTTGACTTTTCAGTGACTCTATGGCGGAAGCTTCGAAGCATTTTTATACTTTGAAAACTGTTCTCCAACTATATTCTCATGTACAATAGCTAATTTGACCATAAAAATGGCAAGAAAATGCTCACTTCGAGAAGTTCTTAATCGGGCTCACGGAGTAGAATCAGCTCTGCACTTTGACTTTTTAGTGACTCTATGGAACAAGATTTCTAGAATTTTTATACTCTAAAAACATGTTCTCCAACTATATTCTCTTGTCTAAAAACTATATTCTCATGGTTTCTTTTCCTGTGGAAGAGGCGTACGTCAAGGAAATCCCCTCTCACCTCTTATATTCTGCATTGCAGAGGAAGCATTGGGCTTATGGATTCAACACTTCATGCATACTGGACGCATAAATAATGCCCGATCGGGAAGGAGTAACCCCTTTCCACCATACCTTTTCTACGCTGATGATATACTTCTATTTTGCAGGGGGGATGATCTTTCGATAGAGGGTATACATCATGTTCTTAGTCGTTATGCTGAATTATCAGGGCAGGTTTATAATCCAAATAAATCAAAAGTTCTATATGGGAAGTTTGTTAAGCGCGCGATCAAGAGAAAGGTGAAGGATGTTTTGGGATTACAAGAGGGAGAGTACCCTTTTACATATCTTGGCGCTCCAATATTTAAGGGTACTCCTAAGAGGATATTTTTTCAGCAAGCTACTGATCATATAATTAGCAAATTCAGCAGGTGGAAGGGGGGATCCTTATCAATGGCTGGAAGAATATGTATGGTAAACTCAGTGATCATATCATCTACCATACACACTATGATGGTGTACAAATGGCCTGTACATCAGATCAAAAGAATTGAAGCTGCAAGTAGAAACTTTATTTGGAGTGGAGACCCCTTCAAGCAACACCACTTCACCATTGGTTGGAATAGAATCTGCTCGCCAACTACGGAGGGAGGATTAGGGGTACGTTCAATACGAGCAACTAATGAGGCTCTCCTCATGAAGTTAGCCTGGGATGTGTTGAGTGGGAACACTGCTCTGGCCTTCATTCAGCACAGATGGATGCAGGGATCATATCCAAAGACATCTCATGTAGCTTCTTCAGTTCGTCTAGGATGCAAGGGTTATCTTTTCAAATTGGCAGAGGAGGATTTCTGGATTATTGGAGAAAATTCTCAAGTGAACTTTTGGTTGGACAATTGGATCGGCATGCCTATTGCAGACATTGTGGACATCCCTTTTGAATATAGGGGACATTATTAGAACAAGATCACATATTATTTCTATGATGACACATGGCATTTTAAAGAAGATTTCATAATTGCTTTTCCTAATGTGATTGATAAAATTTTATCTATTGCCATATCTCCTAACTTGGTGGACTGCAGGAGGTGGATGCCATCACTTACAGGTGTGGTAACTTCAAAGATAGCATACATGCACATAAGACCTCAATTCATTGCTACTAATTGGGGAAGCTGGATATGGGCGCCTTTTATTCCTCCTTGTAGGTCAGTGATAGTATGGAAAGCCATCAAGGGGGTTCTGACTACATGGGAAGTTCTCAGACATCGAGGTTTCAATGGGCCGTCAAGATGTTACCTATGCAAGGCAAATGAGGAGAGTTTGGATCACATTTTTATGAGTTGCCCGATATCAAAGCAAGTTTTGCAGTTTATTCTGAGAGGATTTAGTTTTGGGAATCAGATTCACGTGGATCAAAGCTTGGCAGAGTTTATCTTACAAGTAATGCAGATACAAGGGAGCAAGCAAGTCATTTCTCTATGGAGGCATACTATTGTCACATACATATGGATCATATGGTATACCCGCAACAATATGGTATATGGAGGAGACACAGATGATTTGAGAGACAAGACAGTCACCACACTGGGCACGATAGCTATGATCAAATCACTGATAAAGGAGCTCAATGGACAAAAAATTGGTAGCATGTTTAATACGGTGGAGGATTTGGGAGCTTTGCATTACTTTGACATTACTGGAGTGCCGAGGCAAGCTCCCCACATTATCTCAGTCCGATGGCTGCCTCCAAAGCCAGGTTGGGTGAAGATTAACACTGATGGACACGCTGCAGGATCACCTGGGAGTATTGCTGGCAGTGGAGTTTATAGAAACAGCAGGGGTTTCTTCATGGGGGCTTTCACGACAGGTTTTGGCACAGGTTTTGCCTTTGAAGCGGAATTGGCAGCGGCATTCCTAACAATTGAAATTGCTTTTAATAAAGGATGGCATTCGTTATGGTTAGAAACAGACTCGATTATGGTTCAGCAGGTTATGCAAGCGGAAAAACCAACCCTTCCATGGAGGCTCATGGCCAAGTGGCAGGCAGCAAGAGACATTGTACTTCAAATTCGTTTCATGGTAACACATATCTACCGTGAAGGAAATTCTGCAGCGGATTCAATTGCAGCAAAGGGTGGGGATTTTGTTTGGATAGCAGAGGCAGGTGCAGCAATGAACACTATAGTCTTCAAAGATATGAATCATAATTATTTTAGATTTAAATAGTTTTTTATACTTTTAATTCCTAGTCATCTTCTGATCTTGTAATTGTAATCTTTTTATTTTTACATCTTAATAAAGGAACTATTGAACTATATTCTCTTGTCTAATAACTATTTTAACCATAAAAAGGGCAAAAAAATGCTCACTTTAAGGAGTTCTTGACCTGGTTCACGAAGTAGAATCAGCTCTGCATTGTGTGTTTTAGTGACTCTATGATGCAAGCTTCGTAGCAGTTATATACTCTGAAAACATGTTCTCCAACTATATACTCATGTATAGTAGATAATTTTACAATAAAAATGGTAAGAATATGCTCACTTTAAGGAGTTCTTGACCTGTCTCACGGAGTAGATTGAACTCTGCATTTTGACATTTTAGTGACTATGACGCAAGCTTCCTAGCATTTTTATACTTTGAAAATTAATCTCCAAATATATTCTGATGTCTAATAGCTAATTTGACCATAAAAATGGCAGCAAAATGCTCACTTCAAGAAGTTCTTAACCTCGCTCACAGAGTAGAATCGGCTCTGCACTTTGACATTTTAGTAACACTATAGAGTAAGCTTTCTAGCATTTTTATATTCTAAAAACATGTTCTCCAACTATATTCTCATGTCTAATAACTAATTTGACCATAAAAATAGCAAGAAAATGCTATCTTCAAGGAGTTCTTGACCTGGCTCACGAAGTAGAATCAGCTCTGCACTGTGTGTGTTTAGTTACTCTATGGCGCATGATTCGTTACATTTATATACTCTGAAAACTTATTCTCCTAATATATACTCATGTATAATAAATAATTTTACAGTAAAAATGGTAAGAAAATGGTCACTTTAAGGAGTTCTTGACCTGTCTTACGGAGTAGAATGAACTCTGCATTTTGACATTTTAGTGACTCTATGACGCAAGCTTCCTAGCATTTTTATACTTTGAAATTTGTTCTCCAAATATATTCTGATGTCTAATAGCTAATATGACCATAAAAATGGCAACAAAATGCTCACTTCAAGAAGTTCTTAACCTGGCTCGCGGAGTAGAATCGGCTCTACACTTTGACATTTTAGTGACTCTATGGCGCAAGCTTTCTAGCATTTGTATACTCTGAAAACATGTTCTCCAACTAAATTCTCATGTCTAATAACTAATTTGACCATAAAAATGGCAAGAAAATGCTCACTTCAAGAAGTTCTTAACTTGGCTCACGGTGTAGAATCAGCAATGCACTTTAACTTTTTAGTGACTCTATGACGCAAGCTTTCTAGCATTTTTATACTCTGAAAACGTGTTCTCCGACTATATTCTCATGTTCAATAACTAATTTGACCATAAAAATTGCAAGAAAATTCTCACTTCAAGGAGTTCTTGACCTGACTCAAGGAGTAGAATCAGCTCTACACGGTCAGTTTTTAGTGACTCTATGGTGCAATCTTCCTATCATTTTTATACTCTGAAAACATGTTTTCAGACTATATTCTCATTTATAATAACCACTTTGAACATAAAAATGGAAAGAAAATGCTCACTTCAAGGAGTTCTTGACCTGGCTTACGGAGTAAAATCAGCTCTGCACTGTGTGTTTTTAGTGACTCAATGGCGCCAGCTATATAGTAGTTATATACTCTGAAAACATGTTCTCCAATTTTATACTGATCTATAATAACTAATTTGACCATAAAAATGGTAAGATAATGCTCACTTTAAGGAGTTCTTGTCCTGGATCACGGAGTAGAATCAGCTCTGCACTTTGACTTTTTAGTAACTCCATGGCGCAAGCTTCGTAGCATTTTTATACTTTGAAAACTGTTCTCCAACAATATTGTCATGTCTAATAGCTAATTTGACCATAAAAATGGCAAGAAAATGCTCACTTCAAGAAGTTCTTGACCTGACTCACAAAGTAGAATCAGCTCTGTACTGTGTGTTTTTAGTGACTCTATGGCGCAAGCTTCGTAGCAGTTATATACTCTAAAAACATATTCTCCAACTATATACTCATGTATAATAAATAATTTGACCGTAAAAATAGTATGAAAATGCTCACTTTAAGGAGTTCTTGACCTGGCTCACGGAGTAGAATCAACTCTGCACTTTGTGTTTTTAGTGACTCTATGGCACAAGCTTCGTAGCATTTATATACTCTGAAAACTTATTCTCCTAATATATACTCATGTATAATAAATAATTTGACCATAAAAATGGTAAGAAAATGCTCAATTTAAGAAGCTCTTGACCTGGCTAATGGTGTAGAATCAGCTCCGCACTTTGACTTATTAGTGACTCTATGACGCAAGCTTTCTATTATTTTTACACTCTTAAAACGTGTTCTCTGACGATCTTCTAATGTCCAATAACTAATTTGACCATAAAAATTATAAGAAAATTTTCACTTCAAGGAGTTCTTGACTTGGCTCACGGAGTAGAATCAGCTCTGTACTGTCAGTTTTTAGTGACTCTTTGGTGCAATCTTCCTAGTATTTTTATACTCTGAAAACATGTTTCTAGACCATATTCTCATTTATAATAACAACTTTGACCATAAAAATGGAATGAAAATGCTCACTTCAAGGAGTTCTTGACCTGGCTCACGGAGTAGAATTAGCTATGCACTGTGTGTTTTTAGTGACTCAATGGCGCAAGCTTTGTAGTAGTTATATACTCTGAAAATATGTTCTCCAATTTTATACTCATCTATAATAACTAATTTGACCATAAAAATATTAAGAAAATGCTCACTTTAAGGAGTTCTTGTCCTGACTCATGGAGTAGAATCAGCTCTGCACTTTGACTTTTTAGTGACTCTATGGCGCAAGCTTCCTAGCATTTTTATACTTTGAAAATTGTTCTCCAACTATATTCTCATGTCTAATACCTAATTTGACCATAAAAATGGCAAGAAAATACTCACTTCAAGAAGTTCTTAACCTGGTTCATGGAGTAGAATCATCTTTGCACTTTGAATTTGTAGTGACTCATTGGCACAGGCTTTCTAGCATTTTTATACTCTAAAAATATTTTCTCCAACTATATTCTCATGTCTAATAACTAATTTGACCATAAAAATGGAAAGAAAATGCTCACTTCAAGGAGTTCTTGACCTAGCTCACGAAGTAGAATCAGCTCTGCACTGTGTGTTTTTATTAACTCTATGGCGCAAGCTTTGTAGCAGTTATATACTCTTAAAATGTATTCTCCAACTATATACTCATGTATAATAAATAATTTGACTATAAAATGGTAAGAAAATGCTCACTTTAAGGAGTTCTTGACCTGGCTCACGGAGTAGATTCAGCTCTGCACTTTGACTTTTTTGTGACTCTATGACGCAAGCTTTCTAGCATTTTTATACTCTAAAATGTGTTCTACGACTATATTGTCATGTCCAATAACTAATTTGACCATAAAAATTGCAAGAAAATGCTCACTTCAAGGAATTCTTGACCTGGATCAAGTAGTAGAATCAGCTCTGCACTGTCAGTTTTTAGTTACTCCATGGTGCAATCTTCCTAGCATTTTTATACTTTAAAAACATGTTCTCCAACTATATTTTCATGTATAATAACCACTTGGACCATAAAAATGTAAAGAAAATGCTCACTTAAAGGAGTTCTTGACTTGGCTCATGGAGTAGAATCTGCTCTGCATTGTATGGTTCTAGTGACTCAATGGCGCAAGCTTTATAGCAGTTATATACTCTGAAAACATAATCTCCAACTTTATACTCATCTATAATAACTAATTTGACCATAAAAATTGCTAGAAAATGCTCACTTCAAGGAATTCTTTACCTGGCTCACGGAGTAGAATCAACTCTGCACTGTCAGTTTTTATTAACTCTATGGTGGAATCTTCCTATCATTTTTATACTCTGAAAACATGTTCTCCAACTATATTCTCATGTATAATAACCACTTTGACCATAAAAGTGGAATGAAAATGCTCACTTCAAGGAGTTCTTAACCTGGCTCACGGAGTAAAATCAGCTGTGCATTGTGTGTTTTTAGTGACTCAATGGCGCAAATTTTGTAGTAGTTATATACTCTGAAAACATGTTCTCTAATTTATACTCATCTTTAATAACTAATTGGACCATAAAAATGGTAAGAAAATGCTCACTTTAAGGAGTTCTTGTCCTGGCTCACGGAGTAGAATCAACTCTGCACTTTGACTTTTTAGTGACTCTATGGCGCAAGCTTCCTAGCAGTTTTATACTTTGAAAACTGTTCTCCAACTATATTCTCATGTCTAATAGCTAATTTGACCATAAAAATGGCAAGAAAATTCTCACTTCAAGAAGTTCTTAACCTGGCTCACGAAGTAGAATCAGCTCTGCACTTTGACTTTTTAGTGACTCTATGGCGCAAGCTTTCTAGCATTTTTATACTCTGAAAACATGTTCTCCAACTATAGTCTCATGTCCAATAACTAATTTGACTATAAATATGGCAAGAAAATGCTCACTTCAAGGAGTTCTTGACCTGGCTCACGAAGTAGAATCAGCTCTGCACTGTGTGTCTTTAGTGACTCTATGGCGCAAGCTTCGTAGCAGTTATATACTCTAAAAACATATTCTCCAATTATATACTCATGTATAATGGTAAGAAAATTCTCATTTTAAGGAGTTCTTGACCTTGCTCACGGATTAGAATCTGCTCTGCACTTTGACATTTTAGTGACTCTATGACGCAAGCTTCCTAGCATTTTTATACTCTGAAAATGTATTCTCCAACTATATTCTCATGTCCAATAACTATTTTGACAATAAAAATTGCAAGAAAATGCTCACATCAAGGAGTTCTTGACTTGGCTCATGGAGTAGAATCAGCTCTGCACTGTCAGTTTTTAGTGGCTATATGGTGCAATCTTCCTAGCATTTTTATATTCTGAAAAAATGTTCTCCAACTATATTCTCATGTATAGTAAATACTTGTACCCTAAAAAATGGAAAGAAAATGCTCACTTCAAGGAGTTCTTGACCTGGCTTATCGAGTAGAATCAGCTCTGCACTTTGACCTTTTAGTGACTCTATGACGCAAGTTTCTTAGCATTTTTATACTTTGAAAATTGTCCTCTAACTATATTCTTATGTCTAATAGCTTATTTGACCATAAAAATGGCAAGAAAATGCTAACTTCAAGAAGTTCTTAACTTGGCTCACGGAGTAGAATCAGCTATGTACTTTGGCTTTTTAGTGACTCTATGGCGCAAGCTTTCTGGCATTTTTAAACTCTAAAAACATGTTCTCCAACTATATTTTCATGTCTAATAACTAATTTGACCATAAAAATGACAAGAAAATGCTACTTCAAGAAGTTCTTGACCTGGTTCTCGAAGTAGAATCAGCTCTGCACTGTGTTTTTAGTGACTCTATGGCGCAAGCTTCGTAGAAGTTATATACTCTAAAAACATTTTCTCCAACTATATACTCATGTATAATAAAAAATTTGACCATAAAAATGGTAAGAAAATGCTCACTATAAGGAGTTATTGACCTATCTCACGGAGCAGAATCAGCTCTGCACTTTGACTTTTTAGTGACTCTATCTCGCAAGCTTCCTAGCATTTTATACTATAAAAATATGTTCTCCAACTATATTCTCATGTCTAATAGCTAATTTAACCTTAAAAATGGCAATAAATTGCTCACTTCAAGAAGTTCTTAACCTGGCTCACAGAGTAGAATTAGCTCTGCACTTTGACTTTTAGTGACTATATGGCGCAAGCTTTCTAGCATTTCTATACTCTGAAAACATGTTCTCCAACTATATTATCATGTCTAATAATTAATTTGACCATAAAAATGGCTAGAAAATGCTCTCTTCAAGGAATTCTTGACCTGGCTTACGGAGTAGAATCAGCTCTGCAATGTATTTTTGTGACTCTATGGAGCAAGCTTCCTAGCGTTTTTATACTTTGAAAACATGTTCTCCTACTAAATTCTCATGTCTAATAACTAATTTGACCATAGAAATGGCAAGAAAATGCTCACTTCAAGGATTTATTGACCTGGCTCACGGAGTAGAATGAGCTCTGCACTGTGTGTTTTTAGGTACTCTATGGCGCAAACTTCATAGTAGTTGTATACTCTATAAAACATGTTCTCCAATTATATACTCATGTATAATTGTTGGCGTTTGGATGTTTTGGTTAACGTGAACCATTATGGTTCCATGCGTTTCTAAATCAGCGAATGCAAGAAATCATAGAAACGTATTACCTTTCACCAGGGTATGTTGAAGAAGAAGAATTCTAGCCAACAACCTGATTGGAGTGATATACATGCCAAAAATGATCCTCTCTTCCGTGGCTTTACGTCATTATATCACACATCTAGTTTGGACTTACGCAAGATTTTATAAAAATTATGGAAGTTGGCAGACAGAAACAGCAAACGACCTTCCGGTCTTCTGTTGTATTCCTAAGCCACGTCTCGATGTTGTGTGGGCAACGATCTACGAGACGATCTCAGTCTTCTACTTCCTAAAACTCACGATGTTTATGTCGTGTGTATCAAGTTATTGGGCTGCTGAGATTGGCTATTTATAGGCTACAACAGGGACAAGGAGGAGAAATTAGGGTTTGAGCCTCCCATTGGGCTTAAGCATCTAAGTTTAGCCCAAAACTTATACTTAAGTCCAATAATAATAAAACATTCCACTAAAGAAATATTATTACACTGCCACCCTAATCTCAAATTACGTTTATGGGCTCCTTCTTATTATGAGCTCATTATTTTTCCCATGTTTAAGATTCAATGCCCATTAATTAATTAAGTTAATGACAACTCCATTAATTAATATAATTGCCAAGAGTAGTACCACTTGTTGGCAATTGGATCGTGCGGTTCAACGTGATCCGTTAGGATTAATAGGCAAACAAATCAGCGGAAGCATAATTAAACCGTTTACCATACTTCTGGGTTGGTGTAGAGGTTGATCGTTGCAGAGAACCACCTCTCGATCTTCTGCTGTATGACCCAAGTCGAATCCTGTTGTTGTGTGGGCAACAATCTGCAGGATTCTCTCAATCTGCTTCTTTCCCTAACTCACGTTGAAAGAGGCGCAATTACTTAGGTTTCCAGAAGCTGAGATGACTATATATATTGGGCTACAGCAGGGACCAAGAGGAGAAATTGGGCTGGGCCTCAATTGAATTTAATTAACCAAGCTTAGACCAAAGCTTTTAATTAAATCCTATAATAATAATATAGTCCACTAAAATATTATTACTGCACTACCCGTCCAATCCCAAAATTATGTTCTGGGCTCCTTCTTATTATAAGCCCGATAGTCTCCCCATGTTTAAGATATACAATGTCCATTAATTAATTAAGTTACTGACAACTCAAATTAATTAATATCTCATCCGATAGTAGTACCACTCAACCTTTTTATCATGCCGGAAATTAATCCACTTGCAAGATTTATATGATAAACCTTATGAGCTCCTCAAGGGGACATCATCAACCTATGACGGACATGGATTCCTTCTACAATCAACAGCACACCATAGATACAGCACTACTTCCCAACTCACCGAGTTTGTTGATTTAATACTTATAAATCTCACCCATTGATGAATCAAAGAAATACATACTGCCCTACGTGTCGAGGTTATTGTATAGGGATTAAGAGCACGAACTTTCATAATAACAGAGATCAAGTTCTACTATATAGTCAGTATAAGAAGAACGACCTCAGGCGGTCCTGCTCAATACACACAAGTGCACTAATGTGATTCTATAGCCAAGACAAGCTAATACCAAACCACACTACAACCATACCGATAGAGAGTCCCCGTCTATCTCAGTTGTGAGTATCTATTTATACTTTATAAGGAAACCGATAATATGATCTTCTGCGTGTTGTCGCACAACATATTATCTACAGTATAAAGTAAATGGACTATTGCATCATGCATATAAAATAAATTATAAGATGCAATCATTTGATCAATGATTCTCATTCCAAATATTGTTATGACATTGTTCATACTAAAGCTAGACTTTTTAGTATACAATCCAACAATCTCCTACTTATACTAAAAGACTATGCTGTCATGTCTTCTGCCATACATCTGATGTCTACTCCCACTACATGCGACCATTCAAAGCTCTCGCCTTAAGGTCCTTGTAAATGGTTTACTAGGTCATCATCCGATGCAATCTAGGCGACAACAACCTACCCCTCATCATACGATTTCTCGTAATAGGTGGTACTCGCGCTTCATGTGTTTAATTGCCTTATGGACTTGTGATTTCTTCAAGTTTGCAACTGCACCAATATCATCAATGTAAATTGTGATTACCTTGGGCAAACTTAGAAACACTTCAAAGTCCATCATGAAGTCTCTAGAGTCATATAGATACTTTGGCTGCCTCATAGGCTCCAATTCATCATCTTTCCATGATGGAGTCCGGAGTCTGAAATATATTTCTATATAACACTCCTCCACATTATGACTCTACTTCCTAAGATTAAACACATAACCTTTGAGGAGAATTTACTGCCGTCCAATCTGACTAAAAAAAACTGAATCTACGTAATCCACAAGAAGCAGTGAATCTGTTTAGTAAATCCACATATAATTTCCAGTCCTTCTCAGGCACTTTATATATGTCTTACTACAGTTCATTATTTTTGTTCCGGGTTACGTTGATACCTTCTGTTCATGCGTTCAGCAACACAGATATCCAACTTCGTTCATAGCATTCTTTAGATTAAGCTTCCTTATTCGCCAAAGCATAAGGAACCGCTTTCATCTACTTTATCTTCTTCTTGTGTCTCAAAGACACATTCACTTAGATAAATTTACATGCTAAACGAGTATAGATTGTATCATTTTATGAAACTTGAGATAAGCATAATATCCTTTCTTGTGATCCGTATTACCGTGATCAAAAGGATATATTTTGTCTTTCTTAAGTCCTTCATCTCTACCGCTTTATTAACCGTACCCATACGCCCAATAATACTCTTTCATTGTCTCCAATGAGCAAGATACTATCTACGTATAATACAAAAACACCACCACGTTTTCGTCACTCTTTACAATACACAAGATACATCCGCTGATTGATTTAAATCCGTGCCACTGGATTACCTAATCAAAACAGATGCTTCACGATCTCAAAGCTTGCTTTTGTCCATCGCTGGACAATTTTAAGCTTACTATCAAAATGCTATTAGTACTTTACAATGAATCACTCTGGTTGCTTCACATAGATGTTTTCCTCAAGACTTCCAATCAGGAAAGCTGTCTTGACATCTATTTGTTGTTTTTCATAATTCAATATGAGAAGCAATAAATAAAAGAATCCGGATCAATTTAAGCATAGCTACCAGCGAATATGTTTCCTCATAATCGAACCATTTCTTTCTGAGTACACTTTTTCGCAACAAGCTTTGCTTCCAAGATTTTCACCTTTCTGTATGATCCTCTTTTATTTCCTTTGACCACTTTTAATGGCTTTTACACCATTTTAGTGATCCTTCAAGCTCCAGACTTAATTTAGAATCCGTAGATTCTATTTCAACATACATTGCAACTTACTAAGATTCCGCATTTTAATCTTGTAGTGATACGTCATATTCGTGGGATAATACCATGTTCACTAGGGATCAAGTCTCACGACTCTCCCAAAACAAATATTTATGGGTTGTCATACAACCCTCCCATTACGACAAGGCACTACATGTAATTGTGTATCAGTCGTGACACGCGTTGCAGTTTACCTTGTGGTATATCCTCTTGTACACTTGGTACTTATACTTAGTGTTTTTCTCTCACTTCCTTTAGAACAACTTATACATGGGCTTGTGATTTATTACATAGTCCTTTTCCAAAAATCTGGTTATTGTGTTAACAATTACCCTTCGATCTTTTGGACTAAATAAATCACTATCCATTTTTCTAGGATATCCCATATACAGACAAACGTTTCACGAATTACTGTATCTAGGGCATATCCATAAAATGAATTTTAATTATTCCAAATAATTCATCATCTATCTAATCATTACCATAAGAGGCTTATTCCTTCTTTCCATCACACCATTCAGCTGAGGCATGCCCGGTGTAGTCAACTTGAGATTTAATCTCAACTTCTGATTATTAGTTCCTAACTATCCTAAGAGGTCTTCATCATCACGATTGAATCGTAATGATATGATATATTTTCCATGACGCTCACTGTACCAGCCTTACAATTCTTGAATTAATCCAAGAACTTAGACATGCAGTGCATCAAATAAATATATCGGTTCCCAGAATAATCTTTGAATATTCATAACCACCTCTCGCCTGGATATTGTTAGGTTCGCTTGAATCAGAATGAACTAATTCCAACATATATATCTTTGGTTCTACACCCCACAGCCTTGAAAAGGCAGTTAATCATTTTTACTTCCAAGCAAGACTCGCAAGTCCGATAGTTTCCACTTCAGATAAACCTTACGGTCTATCAGCTATCAACTTTTGAATCCTACTTAAGTAAAATGAATTAGTCTTATACGCCAAATGTATGTTTAGTTCATCTCCGAAGGTTCCTTTCTCTTACTAATATTAGAAGATGCATTATTTAATTACTATTTCTTGCATCTGTGGGATGTACATGATTTAAGAGTTTACATATTATCCACCAACGTACTTTAACGGATTATAGCCTCATTCCTCATTACTATGACCATGTCATTTAAATGAAATGAAGTATTCATCCGTTAATGCATAGAAACTGAAATCAAATTCTTTCTATGAAACGTACGTAAAGACAATTTCTCATAATCAATCGTTTATTCTTATCATGAGATAAATAAACAACTCCCACTGCAATAGTCACTACCTTTGTAGTTTTACCCATGTTATTAACAATCTTATCCTTACTCAGTGATAAACATTTAGTGATTCCAGTATCTACATATTTCGTATCAGTAGATGCCATCACTAATCATGTTTAAACCATTAGTAAATGAGATGTTAAATTTGTTCACATCATGATGAAAATTGGCTTTCTTTTGCCCCATGTTTTGTTAGAAGTTTCCCACCATATACAACCTTTTGTATTTCAGGTAGAACTTGCACAAAACATCCAGGCAAATTGTGAAGAATAAATTGATTTAGGTTTTCCTTTCAATTTCTATTCCAAGCTTTTCCAATTCATTCATCAATTCAACCATGATCTTCTGCCTTTTAACTTACTCAAGTATCCGAAGAGTTACATGAGACCATCATATTTCTATGAACCTCTCATCTCTTCATTAGAGACTTTAATAGGCATCATGAGACGTCCTTTGTGAGAATACACATGTATTTTCTTAAGCAGTAATTTTCAAAAACAAGATTCTTTTCTAATCATTTAATATGGACGAGTAAATATAATGTCTTTTAATTAATAATTAGTGAAATAAAACTATTCGAAATTCAGAGAATCTCAAATAAATATTCCGATCAAATCTTCGAATTTTATCATTTTATATTGTTTCCCTCAAAACAATATAAAAATAAAATTCACCGACATCTCAAGCACCGTGAGTCTGCAAGCCACGTTAGGGTGGATGTTTACAAACCCGAACATTTACAAGAGAAGGTTTTACCCATTAATTTCATTTGTCAGCCTAACTTTATGACAAAATAATTAATAGTCGGTTCCTCTTTAGCCATGTAAATAATAGCAGTGACTCCGTTAGGGAGGATACTAATTATTCACATCTAAGTGTACACCATTATTTGATCCCAAGACCGCTGCCCAAGCTTGTGTGCCTTACTGTTGGAGAAGTACACACGCGCTCAGATAACTTTCTACAACCATCAATTATATAAGTTTGTACTAGTGAACCGCATATAAGCTCATCCGTTAGGGAGGAAGGCACTATAGCCAACGCGCAAGCCTATATGCAACACATTACAAACAATAATTATTTAAAGAAGTTTGTACCAGTGATCCGTGAATAAACTCATCCGTTAGGGAGGAAGGCTCTAATGCCGACGCGCAAGTTTACTCACATCACTTACAAACAATAATGGAGGCCGCGGGAATTAATTACCAATCCCCTCTCCCACTTAGTTATTTAATTACCGAGGGTTTTTAACATGTATATAATATTTTTGAATAAAATATACAACCTAGACATGTTTCTATTAACAGCAATTTAAATAAATAAATCACATAGAACATGCCTTTTACATATACAACAATAATTGACAATTAAATCAATTAATCAGTTATATAACATTAATTAATTGCATAATTAGTGGATCAATCAATTTTGGGCCCAAGAGCAACAAATAAGCACAAAATGAGCAGCAGATTAAATAATTAATCAAGCTCATTATCCATGGCCCATAATCTTAACCCAAAATTAAATTAAGTCCACCAAGCCCACTAGCACAAAAAAGACCATTAATAAAATTAATAAATCATGCTTGGCCCATCATCCACAATTAATTAAAACCAACAATTAATATTGGCCCAGCAGCCCAAAACACATTTTAATTAAATTGGACCCATACGCCCAACAACCAAATTAAAATAAATTGAGCAGCCCACTATTAATTACTGAATTGGGCCCTTTAATTAAACCTGCCAGCCCAATAGACACCTTAATAAACATTTAGGCCCAACTGAACACAGGCCCAAAATCCTTGGCCCAAAGCCAAATAAAAATCAAAGCCCAGCAGGAGAATGCATCGTGCTGCCCTATTCAATCCAGCCGCCCTCATCATCCACTCATTAGCCATGGCCGGCAAGACTTCAAGCAGTTGCTGCCGGCGGTCGAGCCACAGCCACCGGAAACGAGCGGACATCTCTCCAGTAGTCGTGCCGATCGCCCAACTTCCGCCCATTGCCAGTCTCGTCGGCCGCCTAAAGCCAATTCATTTTTGTTGCTGGAAATACCTGCCAAGATGAACGCCGGCATCAATCAGGTGGTCGCCGGTCATTTCCAGCCACGCCTGCAATGAGCTGCTACCATGCCCAGCAACACAGTGCCTCCGTCAACGAAACTGCCGCTACGATGCAACGCGATCAGCGCCGCTTCGTCGCTGCTATGCAACGCAATCAACCCACCATCGATTTTCACAGCAGGCCTCTCATGTCCAGCCTCGTCCCGCAATCAAAACCGACGAGAACCCACCATCGATTAGCACTGTCAAGCCGATCGGGATCCACTGAAAACCGCCGCACAACCGACTAACCCAGTCGATGACTGGTCAGAACTCTGCCAGTTCGCGGCGAGAGCCATCAGAACCCATCGCGACTCCATCAGTCTGCTATGTCACGCCTAGCGTGCTTCATCCGACAGCAGTCCAATCACCTTCTTTATCAAGTTCGGTCGAGTCGCACGTCGGCTTGCCTTGCCGACTCCATCAACGCCAGCCACCACGATCAACGTGTGTGTGTGATTTCGTGTTTAAAAAAAATGAAAGCGTACAAGCAGCATAGTAATAGGATATCATGGATTATAAAACAATAATTCCAAAACCCATTCGATTATTTTCATATTAAGCCTAATAATCAGATAATCAATTTTATACATGCTTACTTAGAATCATCGACTGGGCAAAAACATGTGAATATATCCAGATCATATCAAATAATCATATAATCTCAAAAACCCAATCTTACATCTCACGTTTCACCACAAAACCAACGCTCTGATACCAATTGTTGGCAATTGGATCATGCGGTTCAACGTGATCCGTTAGGATTAATAGGCAAACAAATCAGCGGAAGCATAATTAAACCGTTTACCATACTTCTGGGTTGGTGTAGAGGTTGATCGTTGCAGAGAACCACCTCTCGATCTTCTGCTGTATGACCCAAGTCGAATCCTGCTGTTGTGTGGGCAACAATCTGCAGGATTCTCTCAATCTGCTTCTTTCCCTAACTCACGTTGAAAGAGGCGCAATTACTTAGGTTTCCAGAAGCTGAGATGACTATATATATTAGGCTACAGCAGGGACCAGGAGGAGAAATTGGGCTGGGCCTCAATTGAATTTAATTAACCAAGCTTAGCCCAAAGCTTTTAATTAAATCCAATAATAATAATATAGTCCACTAAAATATTATTACTGCACTACCCGTCCAATCCCAAAATTATGTTCTGGGCTCCTTCTTATTATAAGCCCGATAGTCTCCCCATGTTTAAGATATACAATGTCCATTAATTAATTAAGTTACTGACAACTCAAATTAATTAATATCTCATCTGATAGTAGTACCACTCAACCTTTTTATCATGCCGGAAATTAATCCACTTGCAAGATTTACATGATAAACCTTATGAGCTCCTCAAGGGGACATCATCAACCTATGACGGACATGGATTCCTTCTACAATCAACAGCACACCATAGATATAGCACTACTTCCCAACTCACCGAGTTTGTTGATTTAATACTTATAAATCTCACCCATTGATGAATCAAAGAAATACATACTGCCCTACGTGTCGAGGTTATTGTATAGGGATTAAGAGCACGAACTTCCATAATAACAGAGATCAAGTTCTACTATATAGTTAGTATAAGAAGAATGACCTTAGGCGGTCCTGCTCAATACACACAAGTGCACTAATGTGATTCTATAGCCAAGACAAGCTAATACCAAACCACACTACAACCATACCAATAGAGAGTCCCCGTCTATCTCAGTTGTGAGCATCTGTTTATACTTTATAAGGAAACCGATAATATGATCTTCTGCGTGTTGTCGCACAACATATTATCTACAGTATAAAGTAAATGGACTATTGCATCATGCATATAAAATAAATTATAAGATGCAATCATTTGATCAATGATTCTCATTCCAAATATTGTTATGACGTTGTTCATACTAAAGCTAGACTTTTTAGTATACAATCCAACACCACTCAACCTTATTATCATGCCGAAATAAATCCACCTGCAGCGTTTACATGATAATAATTATGAGTTCTTCATGGGGACATCATCAACCAATTCCGTTAGGACACAGATTCCTTCTACAATCAACAGCACACCATAGAGACACAACCATCTCCTAACTCACCGAGCATATTGATTTAATAATTAAATCTCACCTATTGATAAATAAAGGAAATAAATACTGGCTTACGTGTCAAGATTATTGTATAGGGATTAAGAGTACGAACTTCCATAATAGCAGAGATCAAGTTCTATTATATAGTCAGTATAAACCAAACAATATCAACGACGTTCCTGCTCAATACACACAAAGTGCACTAGTGCAATTTTATGTTCAAGACAGACTAACGCCAAATCACACTACAACCATACTGATAGATAGTCCCCATCTATCTCGGTTGTGAACATTTGATTATACTTTATAAGGAGCCAATAATATGATCTTTCGTGTGACGTCGCACACCAATCATCTACAGTATAAAGTAAATGGACTTTTGGAACAACATAATTGTAAACGTTTGATCACATAAAGTGTTAGCTATCAATGCATTTAATTTCCTTATGGACTCGTGATTCTTTCAAGTTTGCTACTGCACCATTATTATCACAATAAATTGTGATAACCTTGGACAAACTCAAAATCACATCTAAGTCCATTACGAAGTTTCTAGAACCATACAGATACTTTGGCTGCCACAAGGCTCCAATATTATTATTTTTTCATGGTAGAGTCCGAAATATACTTCTATATAACACTTCCCATAGTTTGGGTCTATTTCCATTAAACACATAACCTTTGAGGTGGATTTATTGCCGTTTCTATGATTTAAAAAATCTGAATCTAAGTAATTGTCAAGAAGTGATGAATTATTCCGGTAAGCTTACATATAATTTCCAGTCCTCTTCAGACACTTCAAATATGTTTTACCATAATTCAATATTCTTATTTCGAGTTACCTTGATACTCACTGACTATGCCATTGGCAAAACAGGTATCCAATCTCCTGCATAGTATTTCATATATTATGCTTCCTTATTGCCGAAGCATAGGGAACCACATTTATCTATTTTATCTTCATTTGTGTCTTAAGACACAAATCCTTAGATAACTTCACATGCTAAAATGAGTAAGGATTGTATCAATTGCGAAGCTTGAGATATGCACAATATACTATCTTGTGATCATTATCACCATGATCGCAAGGATACATTTTGTTTCTCTTAAGACCTTCATTTCATACTGCTTTATTAACCATACCCATACGCCCGCCAATACTCTTTCATTGTTTCCAATGAGCAAGATACTATCTACATACAAACAAGAAATACCACCACGTTTCCGTTACCTATTCCATATACCAGACCCATCCGAGCATTAATTAAATTCATATAACTAGATTTCCTAATCAAAATGAATGTTTCAGAATCTTGAAGCTTGCTTTAGTCCATCGATGGACACTTTTAAGATTACACTTGAAATGCTCTTAGTTCTATGCAATGAATCACTCTGGTTGCTTCATTGTAGACCCACTTTCTTCTAATGGCTTTTACACCATTTGATGGTTCTACAAGCTCCCAAAGTTGATTTTGAATCCATAGATTCTATTTCATAAATCATTGCAACTTGTTAAGATTCAACATTTTGATCTTATAGTGCTTCGTCGTGTCCATGGGTCAATTTTATGTTTACCAGGGACCAAGTCTCACGACTTTCCCAAAATATAAATTCATTGTGTTGTTAAACAACGCTCCCACTACGACAAGGCATTACGTGCAATTTTGTATCAGATGTGACATGCGATGCAGTTTACTTTTGGTATATCCTCTTGTACAATTGGTATTAAAATTTTTGTTTCCCTTCTCACAATTTTAAGAATATTTTATACATGATTTTGTGATTTATTACATGGTCCCCTTCCAAAATTCTAGTGTTTGTGTTAACAATCACTCTTTTGATCTTTTGGACGATTAAATAAATCACCATTCATTTTCCTTGGATTTCCCAAAATGAATTTAATAATTCATCATTTATCTAACCATTTCCATAAGAGTCTTATTACTTTAATTCCCCACACCATTCAGCTAGGGTTTGCCCGGTGTTGACAACTTGAAATTAAATCCCAACCTCTAATTAATAGCTCCCAAACTTCTTAAGAAGTACTCGCCACTACGATAAGATCGCAGCGACTTGATATATTTTCCATGATGCTTCACCGCATCAGTCATGTACTTCTTGATTTAATCATAGTACTCAGACTTGTAGTGCATCAAATAAATATATTTTTTTTCTAGAATAATCGTCAAACAAAGTGACAAATATTCATAAACACCTCTTGCTAGGATAATCTTAGGATCGCTTAAATCAGAGTGAACCATTTCCAACATATCTTTTCATGGCTCTATACCCCTCTTGCCTTGAAGAGGCAATTAATCATTTTTACTTCCATGTAAGACTCACTACTTAGATAGTTTCCACTTCCAATAAACCTAACGGTCCATCGGCTATCATCTTTCGAATCGTACTTAAGTAAAATGATCTAGTCTTAGATGCCAAAAGGTATGTTTAGTTCATTTCCGAAGGTTCCTATCTCTTATTAATATTAGAAGATGCATTATGAATTATTATTTGTTGAATCCGTGGGATAAATATAATTTAAGAGAGTACAAATTATCACTATCGTACCAAAACAGATTATGGCTCCATCCTTCATTATAATGACAATGTCATTTAAATGAAATAGATTATCTATCTATTATTAAATAGAAATCGAAATAAAATTCTTTCTATGAAAATGTACGTAAAGACAATTCCTCAAAATCAGACGTTTCTTCCTATCATGAGATAAATAAACAACTCCCACTGCAACTACTTTCGTAGCATTACCCATGTATATAGTAATCTCATCATCACTTAGTTGCAGATGTGTCAGCTGATGCTATCATTAATCATGCTTCAACAACTAGTGAATTAAATACTTACCTTGTTCACTTCTTTGATGAAATTAGTTTTCCTTTGCAACATGTTTTGTCAGGAATTCCCCACCATATACAATCCATTGTATTTCAGGTAGAACTCGCTCAAAATACCTAGGCAAACTATGAAAAATAAATTAATCTAGGTTTCCCCTTCAATTTCTATTTCAAGTATTTCCAATTCATTCATCTAGTTTACCATGAACTCTTGCCTTTCTAACTTACTCAAATATCCGAAGAGTATCACGAGACCATCATATTTCTATGAACTTCTCACCTCTTTACTAAAGACTTAAATAGGCATCAGAAGGCATCCTTAGTGAGAACACATTTTAATTTTCCTAAGCAGTAAGAATTAAAATCAAGATTCTTTTCTAATCATTTATTTAGGACAAGTAAATATTATTTATTTCATTTAACAATAAGTGAAATAAACTATTTGAAAATTCAGATAATCAAGTAAATAAATACGACGATCAAACACTTTGAATTTAAAATATTGATTCCCTCAATAAATAATATAAAATAAATTCACCGATATCTCAAGCACTGTGAATTTGCATGCCACGTTAGTGTAGACGTATACAAACCCGAACATTCGCAAGAGAAGGTTTTACCCATTAATTCCATACACCATAATTAACCTTATGACTCAATAATTAATAGTCGGTTGTCCTTTAGCCATGCAATTTAATAGCAGTGACTCTGTTGGGGAGGATACTTATTAATTGCACCTAAGTGTATACCATTATTTGATATTAAGTACGTTACCCAAGTTTGTGTGTCTTATAGTTGGAGAAGAACATACGCCCTCAAATAATTTCCTACAATCATCAATTATTAATTTATACCAGTGATCCACAAATAAAACTCATCCATTGGGGAGTAAGACACTATAGCCTACTCATAAGCTTACTTGCATCATATTATAAATAATAATTATTTAATGAAATTTATTCCAGTGATCCACAAATAAAACTCATCCGTTGGGGAGGAAGGCACTATAGCCGATTCATAAGCTTACTTGCATCACTTAATAAATCAACAATGGAGGCCGTGGGATCATGACCAATCCCTCTCCCACTTAGTTATTTAACAATAGAGTTTTTGCATGCATACAATATAACAGATATAATTATGCAAATAAACATGCTACTCCCTCCGTCCGCTGCAAAGGTAATCGTTTTACTATTCCTGGTGTCCACTTCAAAGGTATCAATTTCCTCTATTTAGTAAAGAAAGTACACAATATGACTCACCACTTTCCTCTAATATAACTACTCACTTTACCTATAATAATAATACTCCTTAATCCACGTGCAAAAAGCAAATAAAAACCTTAGAATTATCCATGTGCAAATAACAAACGATTACCTTTGCTCTGGACGGAGGTAGTATTATTACACAAATAAGGCAGTAAATGAAATAGCACACGCTTCCAAATATATAACAATAATTGACAAATAAAATAATTATAGCAATTATACATAAGAAAAAAAAATAAAATAATTCCCAAATATATGTTGACTTGGTCAACACTCCAACCAACTAATCATGTGACTTGCACAACAAGTTGAATGAAATTGTGCTCCAAGCCAACAGCCACACGGATTCATCGCTGGCATACACCAACGCCGGAAAATAGCCCATCACCGGAACCCCTATGTTCAGCCAGAATGGCCGCCAATCGTCCTTAAGGTTAAGCCACAAGACACCTCCGTCCAGCAGCGGTCATCTGCCGATGGTGAAAAACTTCCCGCTGTTTAACTACCTGCCAGAAAGAAGTCACCAGAAATAGTCCTGCTGGAAGTCAATGGCACAGCAAGCGGTAATAAATTCCACCACCGATTCCCACTCAGCAGCTACTGGTTGGTATTACTTTTTGTGTGGTAGCCCGCTGGAAAATAGCTTTACACCAGAGTCCCATTGAAAAGTGTTGTCCACTGCCAACATCATGATAACCACCGATGATCTGCCATCCGTCCAGCTGTGCTCCACAATCGTCTTTGCTGAACACGCCATGGAAAGCAGATGTCCTGCCAACAATGCCCAACTGCCAGCATGCAACCTAACAAAGTGAGAACTCGATCGGAATAAATATAGACTTGCCCTGGAATTCTACTAGACCCGCTCGAAACCCATGAGAACTCACCCCAAACACCAGAAGACCCAACCGGAACTCTTCAGAACTCACAGCACGACTCGATCGGAAATGCATCATTCCTGCTCGAAAATAACAGACTCGATTGGAATACCACTTTCACCATTGAAAACAAGTGTTACTTGCTTGGAAAGTTTCAGCCCTGTCCTGAAAGTTCCCTATTCATCCCTTAATCGCCGATGAACCTCATCTCCGGCTTACAACCATCGCATGTTGTCTAGTTTGATTGAGCCACCTCCAAGTTTCTCCTGTCACAGCCATAGTGTTCACCCAACACGACGATCAGCCACAGCCGAAATTGCATGATCCCTTGCCACCGTAACCAGCCACTGATACCGTTGCCGACTCTGCCAGTTTGAGGACCAACAGAACCCACCGACAGCCAAGCATGTAAGCGGCGGCTTACCCAGTGACTATAAGTGGAAATTTGCTATCTCAGACCCATGTCTCTCCAACATGCCCCTATGGCTCCAACCGTCAGCCACATCGCCTCCCAACAGTGCACGATAGGCACCAGCAGGTGCAGTTTTGACGATGATTCACATAAATCATCCTATAATAACACGTATGGTTTCCACAAGATATCCATCGATTACTCAATAAACCAAAACCCTTATATTTCATGCGATTTCTTATTCAAAAATAAATCACATAATTCACATATACCCTGGCCTAACGTGTCTCATTTAGCCATAGAACCTACGCTCTGATACCAATTGTTGGTATTTGGATCTTTTGGTTAACGTGAACCATTAGGGTTCCATACGTTTCTAAATCAGCGGAAGCAAGAAATCATATAAATGTATTACCTTTTACTAGGGTATGTTGAAGAAGATGCATTCTCGCTGGCAGCCTGCGCAGATGCACGGTTTTGGCCATAACTTTCTCATCCAATCTCCGATTGGAGTGATCTATGCTCCAAAACGATCCTCTCTTCCGTGGTTTTCTGTTAGTATATCACACATCAAGTTTAGACTTACGCAAAAATTTATAAAAATCGTGGAAGTTTGCAGACAGAAATAGCAAACGACCTTCCTATCTTCTATTATTTTCCTAAGTCACGTCTCGACGTTGTATGGGCAACGATCTACGAGACGATATCAATCTGTAGCTCCCTGAAACTCATGGTGTTTATGTCTTGTGTATCAAGTTACTAGACTGCTGAGATTGGTTATTTATAGGCTACAATAGGGACTAGGAGGAGAAATTAGGGTTTGGGGCTCCCATTGGGCTTAAGCATTCAAGTTTAGCCAAAAACTTATACTTAAGTCCAATAATAATGAATCATTCCACTAAAGAAATATTATAGCACTGCCACCCTAATCCAAATTATGTTTATGGGCTCCTTCTTATTATGAGCCCGTTAATCTCCTAGTGTTTAAGATTCAATGCCCATTAATTAATTAAGTTACTGACAACTCCATTAATTAATATAATTACCAAGAGTAGTACCTCTCAACCTTATTATCATGCCAGATTAAATCCACCTGCAGGGTTTACATAATAATCATTATGAGCTCCACAAGGGGACATCATCAACCAATTATGTTAGGATACAGATTCCTTCTACAATCAACAGCCTGCCATAGAGACAGCTCCATCTCCCTAAATCACCAAGCATATTGATTTAAAAATTAAATATCATCCATTGATGAATCAAGGAAATAAATACTTGCTTATGTGTTGAGGTTATTATATAGGGATTAAGAGTACGAACTTCCATAATAACAGAGATGAAGTTCTATTTTATTGTCAGTATAAACCGAATGATCTCAACGGCGGTCCTGCTCAATACACACAAAGTGCACTAGTGCAATTTTATAATCAAGACAGACTAATACCAAATCACATTACAACCATACCAATAGATAGTCCCCATCTATCTCGGTTGTGAACATCTGTTTATACTTTATAAGGAGCTGAAAATATAATCTTCTGTGTGATACCGCACACCACATCATCTACAATATAAAGTAAATGGACTTTTGTAACAATATAATGGCAAACATTTGATCACATGATTCTTATTTCAAGTATTGTCTAAACATTGTTCATACAAAAAGCTAGTCTTTTAGTATACAATCCAACAATAATAACTAATTTGACCATAAAAATGGTAAGAAAATGCTCACTTCAAGGAGTTCTTAACCTGGCTCACAGAGTAGAATCAACTCTGCACTTTAACTTTTTAGTTACTCAATTATGCAAGCTTCCTAGCATTTTTATACTTTGAAAACAAGTTCTCCAACTATAATATCATGTCTAATAACAAATTTGACCATAAAAATGGCAAGAAAATGCTCACTTCAAGAAGTTCTTGACATGGCTCACGGAGTAGAATCAGCTTTGCACTTTGACTTTTTAATGACTATATGGCGCAAGCTTCCTTGCATTTTTATACTCTGAAAATATGTTCTCGAACTATATTCTCATGTCTAATAACTAATTTGACCATAAAAATGGCAAGAAAATGCTCACTTCAAAGAGTTCTTGACCTGGCTTACGAAGTAGAATCAACTCTGCACTGTGTGTTTTTAGTGACTCTATGGCACAAGCTTCGTAGCATTTATATACTATGAAAACTTATTCTCAAACTATATACTCATGTATAATAAATAATTCACCAAGAACTCACAGTGCAGAGCTGATTCTACTCCGTGAGACAGGTCAAAAACTCCTTGAAGTGACAATTTTCTTGCCATTCTTATGGTCAAATTAGTTATTGAAAATGGTAATATAGTTGGAGAACATGCTTTTAGAGTATAAAAATGCTTGGAAATTTGCGTCATAGAGTCACTAAAAAGTCAAAGTGGAGAGCTGATTCTTCTCTGTGAGCCAGCTCAAGAACTCCTTAAAATGAGCATTTTCTTACCATTTTTAGGGTCAAATTAGTTATTATACATGAGTATATAGTTGGAGAACATGTTTTCAGAGTATATAACTGCTACAAAGCTTGCGCTATAGAGTCACTAAAAAGTCAAAGTGGAGAGCTGATTATACTCCGTGAGCCAGGTCAAGAACTCCTTGAAGTGAGCATTTTCTTGCCATTTTTATGGTCAAATTAGTTATTAGACATGAGAATATTATTGGAGAACATGTTTTTAGAGTATATAATTGCTACAAAGTTTGCGCCATAGAGTCACTAAAAACACACAATGCAGAGGTTGTTGTATTCGGTGAGCTAGGTCAAGAACTCCTTGAAATGAGCATTTCTTGCCATTTTTGTGGTCAAATTAGTTATTAGACATGAGAATATAGTTAATAGTTGGTATTATTGATAAAAGGAAAATGAAAAGTACAAATAGATTACAAAGATGCTATGACAAAGATTATTTAAATCTAAAGTAATCCATGTTCATATCCGTTAAAAGAATACGAGAAAGGTTCACGAATCATTCGCGTGCCATGCGAAAGGTCCTCCAATTGTTGACATTGAATCTGCTACTGTGTTTCCCTCCCTATAGATATGGGATATATGAAATACCATTTGCACAATAAGGTTTTTTGCCCTCCACCATCTAGAAAGCCATCGCCATGGTATGATCAGTTTTCCCATTATGAAAGCATACAAGATATACATCGAGTCAGTCTCTAACCACAACGTTGTCCAACCTTTTTCAAAAGAAAGTTATATGGCTAAACAGACTATTCCTAATTCAGCTTCAAACACAAAACCTTGTCCATAACCACATGAAAAGCCCCCATTTAAAACCCTCGACAATTTCTTAAGATACCTCCTCCTGATATGCTTCCTAGGCTTTCCTTTACATGACCGTCGACATTGGCCTTTACCCAACCTGCAGCTGGAGGCTGCCATCTAACAACAATGATTGTAGGAGCCTTTCTCGGCACTCCAGTGATTCCAAAATACCTCAATGTACATAAATCATCCACCGTGTTTCTCATCGTGCCCAGATTAAAGTCATTCCCCTCCCTGATGATGGAGAATAGCGCTGCTAAAATTCCTGAAATTCTCACCATTTTGTCTGTACCATCATCATTGTATCCATCATTCATCATTGTGTTTCTTTCTTGCCATATAATCCATAAGAATTATATAATTGCTAGCCTCCATAATGTTGTGACCTGCTTTTTCTCAACAACACTAACAGCTTGCAAAAAGAAGCCTATGAATGGCTGGCCAGTGTGAAGTGTATTGCCAAAAATAAACCCTGCAAGGATATGTTAATAATAAATGCTCCATCGTTTCCTCCCCTTCCTTTCAAAGATAGCATCGAGACGGTCTCTTATATCCCCGATGAACTAGAAGCTCCCAAGTAGTGAGAATGCCATGTACTGCTTTCCAAGCCATGATAGATCGTCTGGGAGGGATAAAATCAGCCCATATCCAAGAGCCCCAATTAGTTTTCAAGAAGGTAGGCCTGATATTAGTATATGCAGCATTCGATGTGACTTTTCCTTGAAATGTTTTGCTCCAAAACCTACAGTCTTCAACATATATATGAACTGAGAGGATTGATTCCACAATGTGTGGAAAAGTAGTTGTGAAGCTCTCAGTGAAATGCCAATATCCATCATGCAAATAATCTCCAATCTTGTCATCAAAGTTGTGTCTAAATCCTTGAGGAATATTCACCAAATCTGCAATTGGAGTCCCTATCCAGTTGTCTAACCATTTTCACCTGCTACCCAAACCTCCTCCTCCTTCAATCTGTGAATGTGCATCATACATGGTTTTCTTAGAGATGAGACAACATAATTTCCATTAAGTTCCTCCCCATCAAACCACCTTCCTTTTATCAAGGCTAAAGGACCCTTTCCTTTAAGTATTTCCCATGAATGCTTCATGATGTAGGATTCGTTTGCTGCCCTGATAGAACGAATACCTAGCACTCCTTCTGAAGTTGGACAACAGACCCTTTTCCAACCCACCGTGAATCGATGTTGTTTGTGCACATCACCTGTCCATACAAAGTTTTGGCACGCTGCCTCAATTCTTTTTAACAAGTATCTAGGCCAATTATACACCATCATTACATGAACTATAGAAGAAAGGATCTCCGTGTTCACAAGACATATACGAGCAGCCATGGAGAGTGTTTTCCCCTTCCATCGTTGAAACTTACTGAGTTCCGCATCCGTTGATTGCTGGAAGTACTCTCTTTTAGTAGAGCCAATGAATATAGGAGCTCCTAGGTATTTAAAGGGAAAAGCACCTTCAAGAACCCCAAGCTCAGTCATCACCTTCTATTTGATTTCAGCTCAAACATTTTTTCCAAAGAAAACCTTTGATTTATGTGGGTTGAATTCTTGACCTGATAATGCCGCATACTCCATCAAGATTCCTCGCAAAGCATTAATAGAATTTGTATCTCCCTTGCAAAACATTACTATATCGTTAGCATAAAATAGGTAAGGGGGAATAAATGTAGACCTATTCGCCTTAGCCTGAGAAATCTCCCAGTAGCAATCTTGTGATTAATCCATCTTCCTAGTACTTCCTCTGCAATACAAAAGAGTAGAGGCGAAAGCAGGTCGCCCTACCAAACTCCTCTGCCACAACCAAAGAAGCCTTCCGGAGTACCATTTATTAGAACTGATACTTTTGCAGAATGAAAAATTGCTCTAATCCAGCTAATGAATGTATCACAAAAGCCTATTTTCATCAAAACATAAAGGACAAAATCCAAGCGTAGGGTATCAAATGCTTTCTTAATGTTAATTTTGAACCCTGTGGATCCTCGCATGGAATTATGTATGTTATTAAAGCTCTCAGAAGCCACTGCAATATAGTTGTATATGCTTCTTCCCAGAATGAAACCAAATTGTCTATCACTATGATTTTCGCTTAGAATTGGCCCCACTCTAGAGGCAATTATCTTATTAATGATCTTGAAGATAAAATTGCAAAGGTTGATGGGCCTAAAATCCTCCATCCTATTAGCTCCCTCCACTTTCGGCACCAAGACTTTAAAGTTGCAATTAATTCCAGAAGGCAATGTGGAAGTAGTAAAGAAATGTTGAACAACTATGCATAAATCATTTGCAATAAAGTGCCAGCATCTTTGAAAGAAAGAACCACTGAATCCATCAGGCCTTGGTGCACTCTCTGAAGAAAGTCCCATAACTGCATCCTTTATTTCCTCCATCGACGGTATGGCTGCAAGAGTGTGATTATTGTTGGACTGTATACTAAAAGTCTAGCTTTTTGTATGAACAATCTTATAACAATTTATTTGAAATGAGAATCATATGATCAAATGATTGCATCTTATAATTTACTTATATGTTCGATGCAATAGTCCACTTACTTTATACTGTAGATAATATGTTGTGCGACAACACGCGGAAGATCATATTATCGGTTTCCTTATAAAGTATAAACAGATGCTCACTACCGAGATAGACGGGGACTCTCTATCGGGATGGTTGTAGTGTGGTTTGGTATTAGCTTGTCTTGGCTATAGAATCACATTAGTGCACTTGTGTATTGAGCAGGACCGCTTGAGATCGTTCGACTTATACTGACTTATATGAGAACTTGATCTCTGTTATTATGGATGTTCGTGCTCTTAATCCCTATACAATAACCTCGACACGTAGGACAATATGTATTTCTTTTATTCATCAATGAGTGAGATTTACATGTAATTAAATCAACAAACTTGATGAGTTGGGAAGTAGTGCTGTCTCTATGGTGTGCTGTTGATTGTAGAAGGAATCCGTGTCTGTCATAGGTTGATGATGTCCCCTTGAGGAGCTCATAAGGATTATCATGTAAACCATGCAGGTGGAATTTATTCCGGCATGATAATGAGGTTGAGTGGTACTACTCTTGGATGAGATATTAATTAATTGAGTTGTCAGTAACTTAAATTAATTAATGGACATTGTATATCTTAAACATGGGGAGACAAACGGGCTCATAATAAGAAAAACCCCAAAACGTAATTTTGGGATTGGAAAGGCAGTGCAGTAATAAAATTTTAGTGGAATATATTATTATTATTGGACTTAAGTATAAGCTTTGGGCTAAGCTTGGATACTTAAGCCCAATGGAGGCCCAACCCAATTTCTCCTCCTGGTCCCTGCTGTAGCCCATGTATGTAAGTCACCTCAGCTTATCTGGAATCCTAATCTAATTCATTCACGTGTGATGAGGGTTGAGAGCAGATTGAGGAGGTCTCATAGATCGTCGCCCACACGACGTCGAGATCGGACTTGGGACATACAGCAGAAGATCAGAAGGTAGTTTGCTGCTGCTGTCCGCCACCTTGCGAAATTTATATAAAATCGTAAATTGCTCAGAATTTGATCATCAATATACTGACGAAAATCCGTTGAAGAGAGGATCGTCTGAGCACAAAGATCATTCAATTCTGACATCAGACAAGAAAGTTATGGCCATTCTCGTGGGACTGCATAGTCTGCCAGCGAGAATCATTCATCTTCTACATACCCTGGTGAACGGTAATCGTTTCTATTATTTATTGCTACCGCTGATATTAGAAACGTATGGATCCCTAACGGGTTACGTTAACCAAATGATCCAAGCACCAACAATTGGTATCAGAGCTCGATTTCGTGGTGAAGCGTGACACGTTAGGCTAGGGTTTATGTGATTAATTTTTTGAAATTAGGATCGCATGTTTAGGGTTTTGGTTTTACTGCGCAAACCATGAATATCCCTATGTGAAATATACCCTATATCATATCTGTTCGTCGATGGTTGTGTGTGAGAGGATTCGACGAAAACTGTTCGTCAATTTCACATGGAAGGAAGAAATTGAGAGAAAAACCAGCGCAGTGATATTGCAGAGGCAATAACCGGAGTTCAACCATAGGATCAAGCTGAATTTTGGTCAGCACGTTCGGATTTTGTGGATGTACAGTCTGAACGGTGCAGATCGTATTTGGAGCTTTGTGTTGTCGGGAATACGCCGAAAATAGAAGCAGGTTTTTGGGCGATTCTGTTCTGCGCAGTCGAGGGAAAAGAGCTGTTTCTCACAATCAAACCGTTGGATTGACCTGTAATTTTGACAGCATGTTCAGGACCCATAGGAGTAGATTCTGAATGGTGAAGATTGGATTCTCAGGTTTCTACAGTTGCGAACCCTGAACGACAATTGGTGTAGTTTGGTGTTGCGCGTTGGGCTGAACTTGGTTCCGTGCAAGTAGGACCTTGGACGAGCGACAGTCTGAGCGAGGGGCGTTTGTCAAGGCACATGGTGTTGTGCACAGCATCAAGCGAATGGCACGGCTGGGGCGCGTTTTCAACTGGGCAAGGAGCGATCAACTACTGGCGTGTGCTGCACGTTGGCGTGCGGAGCAGCGTGCTGAGTATCGGGCGGCCTGATGGGCATTGGTGCTTGTAGGGAGCTCGGGGCGTGACGTGTAAATCTTGCACGTTGGAGAGGAGTCGCACATGTTGGCTTGCTGGACACTGGGATGGCGTGCATGGTGGCGTGCCATGTGGCGCGCGGAACACTGTGTGAGGCTGCGCGGATGAAGGTTCGATCGATGTTGCACCAGGTTCGAGCGGATTTGCATCAGGTTCGATTGGTCTGCATCAAGTTCGACTGGTCTGTATCAGGTTCTGGTGAGTCTTCACAATATGATCGGGCATGGTGCCGGAGTGGTGGAGCAGGCTGCGGAGAGGTCGATCCACATCGCAGTTGTCCGCATTCATGATTGATGGCGAACAATCGAATTCGCTGTTATATAATTATTATAATTGATTTATTAATTGATTATTGTTATATATGTATGCATGCTTTCTGTGATTTACTGCCTTATGTGCCGTAATAGGAGCATGCTAGGTTGTGTATTTAATTTTTGAATATTATATGCATGTAAAAACCCTCGGTTTTAAATAACTAAGTGTGAGAGGGGAATGGTAATTAATTCCCGCGGCCTCCATTATTGGTTTGTTAGCAATGTGAATAAACTTGTGCGTCGGCATTAGAGCCTTCCTCCCCATCAGATGAGTTTATTCATGGATATTGCTGGAACAGGCTTCTTTAAAATTATGTTTGTAATGTGATGCACATATACTTGCGTGTTGGCATAGACCTTTGATGAGTGATATTTTCACCTAGATTTTAGTATCTTTTTATGTGTCTTTTTATTTGATGCTAGATATGATAAGGAAGACGTAGGAAAAAACGGATCTCAATTCGGAGTTGAAACGAGGGAGAACGGGCAAAAACGGAAGAAGTAAAACAGGGCGTGCAACTACACGGGCCGTGTACGGAACACGGCCCTGTAAGAAGTGACCGTGTGCAGATGCAAGAAGCACCAACTCGGCCATCCCTGTGGCCGAGTACAGGACACGGACCGTGTGCAGGAACACGGGCCATGCACCGCGCACGGGCCTGTCCAGAAAGCCATGCGCGGACACCAGATAACACAACACAGCCACCCCTGTGGCTGTGTGCAGAGCACGAGCCGTGTAGGTGTCAAAACTGCTGAAATTTCCAGAAACTTCTAGAAGCTTCCCAAGGGGTATAAATACCCATTTATTCAACAATTGAAGGAGGATCCGAAATTCCACCTTCCCCACGCACTTCACACACTATTTCCTCCATTTTTCACCTTCACCTTCATCCATTCTTCATCCTTTGGATCTACAATCATCCTACCATCAAAATCATCATCAAATTGAAGAAAAGAAGCAAGGAAGAGAGGAGGATAACAAGGGAAGGAAGGAAATCACCATTGAAGTGACATCAAGGGAGTTTTCATTCATTTCTTGTATTAAACCTCATAGTTTCATCATGTTTTGTAAGGATATTAATGTCTATGTTCATTTCCTTCTTAATATGGTAGGCTAATCTCCCTTGTGAGATTAGCAACATGAGAGTTGTTGGATAATTTTGGGAATTTGTGTATTTAAATTCATATGTTGATTGGATCTATGATTTTCTACCATTGATTATTAATTGCTTGAATTGTATTGATGATTTGTGTGTTTAGTTGTTCCAGATATGTGATTAGATTGAGAAATCAATTATATGCTTAGGATAATTAAGTGAATCATTTCATCAAACACTTCATGTGCATTATAGATTGTGAAGAGATTGAGAAGTCCTTCATAGTTTAGAACCCTTTGGTAGGACATGTGATTGGTTTGATCGAGAGATTGATTAATTGTGTGAAGGGACTCTCATTTAAGCTTAGTACCTAGTTGGAATTGTTTAAGTGAGAAACAATCCATTGAGCTATTTGATATTCATATCCTATCCATCTCAAGAGGGAGTTTAGGTGATCTTAGTGTTGGCCCTTAGTCTTCAATCCATGATACATATGAATTTGATACATAATTCCTAGAATTTCCACTTCTTAATTGTTGTTAATCTCACTTTTAATCAATTTGGTAAACCACTTTCCATCCATCCATCTTGTTGATTGATCATTACTTGCTTTGATCACTTGTCATTTATTTGTTTACAACCAATCCCATTGATGATTCGTCTCTATAAAATTACAACAAACGTGAGATCGCTTAAGCACTAGTGCCTACCTCCCTTGGGTTCGATAATTTCTTGAATTGGTCATTCTCCACTAAACTATGGCTAATCAAATGGCGCCGTTGCCGGGGAGGTAACGGTTGCTAGTAGCTTAAAGAAGGAATGTTTAGAGCGATCTTACTAGAGACATTTTTTTTTCTTGTATTTATTATTTGTATTTTGCTTTGAAAACTTTGTTCTAACTTCTCTCATTTTTGAAGGTATATGCAAACAAGATCCAAGGGGAAACAAGTAGAACCTATCGATTGGGAGATTGAGCATACGTTGAGAAGGAGAAGAAAGGAGAACAAAAATAGTGAGCGAATGGAGAACTTTCAAGAGGATAATCGTGTGGAAATTGAGCATGATGGAGAAGGAGGACACAATATGAACGTGCATGACAACGCACCTCAATTCAATGCAAATCTTCCTCAACAAGCCTATCAAAATCATGGAGCTATGAACAACCAAGCTTTTCTTCAACAAATGGTGCAACAAGTTCTAAGGCAACAAGGCTTTCAACAAGCTTATGCTCCTCCACAACAAGCATATGTCCCACCACCACCACCACCTCCGGTGCAACATGGAATGCAAAATGATCAAAGGGTAATCCGGGATTTCTTTATGCCAAGAGCAATGCCACAAATGATGGGGCCACCAATCCATGCTAATAACTTTGAATTTAATATGGGCTTGATTTCTATGGTGAGGGAGCAACAATTTAGTGGAACTCCGAATGAAGATCCTAATGCTCATCTAGCCCAATTTGTGGAGATTGCCAACACAGTGAAGATGAATGGGGTGAGTGAAGATTGCATCAAGATGAGGTTGTTCCCATTTTCTTTAAAGGATAGAGCAAGAACATGGTTATCTACCATTACTCCCGGTACGTGCAATACTTGGGACGAGCTAGCACAATTGTTTTTGAACAAATACTTCCCACCTTCAAAGATGCTTCAAATGAAGAGCTTGATCACACAATTCAAGCAAATGCCTCAAGAGAGTTTTTATGAAGCGTGGGAAAGGTTTAAGGATATGCTACACAAGTGTCCACAACATGATTTCCCGGAGAATCAACAAGTTGGATTTTTCTATCAAGGACTTGTGAATGGGCAAAGAGTGCTTGTTGATGCTTCGGCGGGTGGATCCGTATTTGGAGTGACTCCGGAAAGGGCCATAAAAATTTTTGAAGAGATTGCTACAAATGTGTACCAATGGCCATCGGAGAGGGTAAGTGGATGCTATGGATTTGAAAGTTTTGATCAAGGGCAACAATATAATGTGAAGAGTGTAAGTGTTGAACCAAGTATGCCAAGCATGGAAAAGATAGTGGCGGAAGTCATTAAACAAATGAGCTTGAATCAAAGTGCGAACAATCAAGGAGCGAACATGGTTGAGGGGCTACAAGTCGAGCAAGGTGTGCTACCTCCGAATGTTGTGAATGGTGAACAATGGGCCAACTCTATGCCACGTGTTGAAGATGTGTCGTACATGCAAGGAAGAAACTACCAAGGGAATTACCAAAATAATTTCCAAGGTAGTTTCAACCAAAGTCAAGGAAACTATCCACCAAGGCAAGGAGGTTTCAATGGTCAAAGTAGTGGAAGCTCATACCCACAACAACAACAAAGGCATGGTAACTTTTCCTACTCTAATCCGAGCAATGCGGTTACGTATCCTCCGGGATATCAACCGGGGGCTAAGGCACCGAACAATGAGGGAAGAGAATCAACCGATGAGCTACTTGAACAATTGATTGCATCAAACAAAGCTAGAGATGAAGCTAATGAAAGAAGATTCAAAGCTATTGAGGAAAATAATGAAAGAAGATGCAAAGCTTTGGAGTACAATGTTGGACAAATGGCAAGTTCATTGAGTGCTCAACAAAAAGGAAAGTTTCCGGCCACAACCGAGGTTAATCCAAAAGCTCAATGTTTATTTGTTGAAACGGAAGAGGAAAGAAAGGTTGAAGAAGGGTTGGTGGAAAGCAAGGTTGTTGGAGAAATGAAAGAAATATGTAAGAAAGAAGAGAAGGGGCCTAAATGGATACCCAAGTGGAAGAGGGAGCAAGAGGAAAAGAAAGTAGAGGAGAAGGTCAAAGAAGAAGAGTACAAACGTGACTATTGGGGTATCCCGATCACTTCATTCCCTATTCCCTATCCACAAATGTTTGTAAAGGAGGAGAAGAAGAAGGAATTTGAGGAGTATGTCATGTCGCTCAAGAAGAAATATGAAGAGAAAAAGAAAGAGGAGCAACCCGAAATGAGTAAGTCGATGCAAAAAGGGGGACCTACGAAGGTTGGTGATCTGGGGAAGTTCATAATTCCTTGTGATTTTGAAGGAAAAAGCACCCTTGATGCATTGTGTGACTTGGGGGCAAGTGTCAACGTGATGTCTCATGCCACGTTTAAAGACCTTGAAATTGGAGAGTTAAAACCAACAACAATCCGCCTTGAAGTAGTAAATGGCGAGGTTGTGAAGCCACTTGGGATTGTTGAAGACGTTGAGGTCAAAGTGAAGGGGTTAGCATTTCCGGTTGATTTCATGGTTTTGGAAGTGAAAGCGGACCCTAAAGTTTCACTTATTTTGGGAAGACCGTTTCTAGCCACCGGGAGAGCAAAGATTGATGTTGGTAGAGAGGAGTTATCATTGAGCTCAAAAGGAAAAAGTGTCACATTCTTGTGCAAGAAAGATAAAGGGATCAAGCCTCATCATACAAGGCCTCCGGATGATTTCGATGATCATGATTCTCTTCTCTTTGACAATTTAAATTCATTTCTTCATGATTATATGAAATTGTCAAATGCTAACTTGACTTCTTGTGATATTAATAGGATGAAAGCATCGGAGCTCGATTGGAAACTTGACAAAGGAGAAAGAGGAAGTCCACTAGAATCACTTCTTGATGACGATTTGATGCTAGTGAGCAAGAATGGAGAGGTTGAGCTAGTGGACAAGAAGAAGGCTAAGCTAATGTTTAAAGTGAGGATGCGAGGAGAAAGTGGGATGGACCATCCTTTGGTCCAATGATCGTAAAATTCCGTCCGGCTTGAAGACGTTAAACTTAGCGCTAAATGGGAGGCAACCCATTCTTTTGTTATTTTGATGTTTTTTTGTTGATTTTGGTCTTGTAGGTGGATTGTGCTTGTGAGAAAAATGCATGTTGAAGAAAGGAGAAGTGTTTCAGGGTTTCTCCACGAGATGACCATCAATGGAAACTACAAGGGTAAGTCTCACCACTTTTTGCAAACTTAAGTCTCAACTTGTTTCGATTTAAGTTTGGGGGGAGAGTGTGTGGTGTGACTCACCAATTGAGTGTGCTTGATATGATGATATTTTGATAATGATAAGTCTTCTTGTAAAAATTGGTAAATTTTAAAATTTTAAAATTTTTCTCATGAGTTTTGGTTGGATTTTGGTATGATTGGTGGTGTTGAAGTGCATGTGAATCCATATTTTTAATGAAATTGTTGAGCTAATGGTTTTGTTGAGCATGTATGAAGGGTATTGGAAGCACGAATTGAGCTCGGAGTTAACAACTTCCACTATCAAATGCTTATTGAGGGAGTTCATTCTACACCCTACTACTTTTATGTGTTTAGTATAATTTATGTTGATTTGGATTGTTGTGATTAGCATGTTTCTTCATTTGTTATGTTTTTGGGATGTTTACTTTCGTAATTTAGGATTTCCTATTCAATCAAGGTTGGGATGATTGTGAGCTTACATTGTTTTGGATGATTTGAATGTGTGCTTCATTGTTTAATGATGGTGATTTTTATTTTGCATGTTATGTGTTTTTGTTTTGTTTCTTGTTTGTTGAGTCTTTATTTTATGTTTTGTGTGTTTTCTTATTTTTATCTTGGTATGTTTGGTGGTTTGTTTTGGGATGTTGTGAGTCATTTTTGAACATGAGTGGTGATATGTTGTGGTAGTAAGTGATGACAAGTTATGATTAAGAATCTCTACACTTTCGAATTGTGACATGTTTTACTTAACTTGTTCAATTTTGAGATGAATGTGGTGTAATAAGTTTCCTAAGGTCCGAGCACAAGCTTGTGAGAATTTGAGCCTCAACCGTGCATACATGGTTTTTTCCTTCATGAGTGGATCGAGTGAGTTTTGATAAGCTAGAACTTGCTCAAGGACTATAGGAATGAGCCCGATTTGTGGAGATTAGTGAAATGAGCTAAGGTCATCCTTGTCATTTATAGTCATTACCATATATTTTCCTACCTTGAACATCATCCCTAGTCAACCACTTTGAGCCTTAAAGCCATTTTATTGTGAATTTAGCACACTACAAGCCTTAATTACCCACTTGAGTCTTACATACATACCTTTTGTGTGAGTGATTGAGGAGATGTGGTTTAGAAAGGTTTGATGAGAATTGTGCAAGAAAAGAAAGGAAATGGTAAACAAGCAAGAAAAATGATGAAAAAGAGCACAAACAAGAATGAACATGCAACCTCAAAATAAGAAAATGAGCAAAGTAATAACAATATGCTCAAGTACTTAAAAGTTCAAAGAAGGAAGCATGCATTAAAAGAAGCTCAAAATCTAAGGAAAGTTGATGATTAGTGCTTGTGATTACCAAAGTTGAGAAAGGAAGAAAGAAAAGTGGAGAAGTTGAGGAAGTTGATCATCTCTTCGATTACTTACACTTGTTAGTCACTATTATCCATACTCTTCCTACCTTACCAAAGAGCCTATCATTACATCCCAATTAAAGACCTTTTTGATCATTAATTTAAACTTTGGTGGTTTGTGAATGTAGTCCACGAGCAAGCTTATAGCGAGTCGAGCCAATCGATTGATGAGTGTTGTTTTACCCTATTTTAAAGAGTGTTGAGTGACATTTATATCCTATGTGAGGCTTGGACTTAAAAAAAGGGACTATATTACACTATCATTCTCTTTATATTGAACTTGTTAATTCTTCATGTCATGAATCTAATGTTGTAGGATGACTTAGCATAAATTGTGATTCTTATTATTATTGGTGTGTTATTACTTATGTTCGTTTAGTCTTTTCCTAGGTGAATATCTCTCTCCTTGGTTTATCATTTCGTTGTGCGGGGACGCACAACACTTTAAGTTTGGGGGTGTGATGAGTGATATTTTCACCTAGATTTTAGTATCTTTTTATGTGTCTTTTCGTATATTTTTATCCGTATTTTATGTGTTAGTTGATTGTATTTTGTGTTTTTATTGAAATGTGTGTGAATGAGCTTAAACCTATGATTTTCACTTTTTATTTGATGCTAGATATGTTAAGGAAGACGTAGGAAAAAACGGATCTCAATTCGGAGTTGAAACGAGGGAGAACGGGTAAAAACGGAAGAAGTAAAACAGGGCGTGCACCTACACAGGCCGTGTACGGAACATGGCCCTGTAAGAAGTGACCATGTGCGGATGCAAGAAGCACCAACTCGGCCATCCTTGTGGCCGAGTACAGGACACGGACCGTGTGCAGGAACACGGGCCGTGCACCGCGCACGGGCCTGTCCAGAAAGCCGTGCGCGGACACCAGATAACACAACACGGCCACCCCTGTGGCCGTGTGCAGAGCACGAGCCGTGTAGGTGTCAAAACTGCTAAAATTTCCAGAAATTTCTAGAAGCTTTCCAAGGGGTATAAATACCCATTTATTCAACAATTGAAGGAGGATCCGAAATTCCACCTTCCCCACACACCTCACACACCATTTCCTCCATTTTTCACCTTCACCTTCATCCATTCTTCATCCTTTGGATCTACAATCATCCTACCATCAAAATCATCATCAAATTGAAGAAAAGAAGCAAGGAAGAGAGGAGGATAACAAGGGAAGGAAGGAAATCACCATTGAAGTGACATCAAGGGAGTTTCCATTCATTTCTTGTATTAAACCTCATAGTTTCATCATGTTTTGTAAGGATATTAATGTCTATGTTCATTTCCTTCTTAATATGATAGGCTAATCTCTCTTGTGAGATTAGCAACATGAGAGTTGTTGGATAATTTTGGGGATTTGTGTATTTAAATTCATATGTTGATTGGATCTATGATTTTCTACCATTGATTATTAATTGCTTGAATTGTATTGATGATTTGTGTGTTTAGTTGTTCTAGATATGTGATTAGATTGAGAAATCAATTATATGCTTAGGATAATTAAGTGAATCATTTCATCAAACACTTTATGTACATTATAGATTGTGAAGAGATTGAGAAGTCCTTCATAGTTTAGAACCCTTTGGTAGGACATGTGATTGGTTTGATCGAGAGATTGATTAATTGTGTGAAGGGACTCTAATTTAAGCTTAGTACCTAGTTGGAATTGTTTAAGTGAGAACCAATCCATTGAGCTATTTGATATTCATATCCTATCCATCTCAAGAGGGAGTTTAAGTGATCTTAGTGTTGGCCCTTAGTCTTCAATCCATGATACATATGAATTTGATACATAATTCCTAGAATTTCCACTTCTTAATTGTTGTTAATCTCACTTTTAATCAATTTGGTAAACCACTTTCCATCCATCCATCTTGTTGATTGATCATTACTTGCTTTGATCACTTGTCATTTATTTGTTTACAACCAATCCCATTGATGATTCGTCTCTATAAAATTACAACAAACATGAGATCGCTTAAGCTCTAGTGCCTACCTCCCTTGGGTTCGATAATTTCTTGAATTGGTCATTGATTAGCCATAACTTGTAGTCGGGTTGACCAATTCAAGAATTTATCGAACCACAGGGAGGTCGATACTAGCACTTAAGCGATATCACGTTTATCACGATTTTATAGAGACGAATCATAGATGGATGGTTTGGGTAACAAGTAATTAAATGAAAGTAGACAAACAATAATCTAATGACAAGATAAAATGATGACTGAGTGGTTTTCCAAATTAAGTAGAAGTGAGATTAACAACACTATTGAAGTGGTAACTTATGGATTCATGCATTAAACTCATATGTATCAAGGGTTAAGACTAAGGGCCAACACTTATACCACCTAAACTTCCTCTCGAAATGAATAGGATGTAGATCATTTGCACAATCTCAAAATAGCTCAAAGGTTGGTTCTAAATTAAACTATTCCAACTAGGTACTAAGTTCAATTATAGAATCCCTTCATATAATCAATTGACTTCTCAATCTAACTAATCACATGTTCCATCAAAGGGTTCTAAATAATAAAGGACTTCTCAATCACTTTACCATCTATAATGCACATGAGGTGTTTGATGAAATGATTCACTTGACTATCCTAAGCACATAATTGATTTCTCAATCTAATCATATAATTAGAACAATCAAACACACAAAACATCATAGATCTCAAGATATATAAGCACCAATGATAGAAAATCAAATATCCCCATCAACATATGAATTTAATTACATAGATCCATAAATTAACCAACAACCTTCATGTTGCTAATCTCACAAGGGAGATTAGCCTACAATCTTCATAAGATCCATAACATAGACATTATAATTCTTACAAATCATGATAAACTAAAGGATTAACACAAAATTGGAATGAAAACTCCCTTGGAAATGGATCCAATTGAATCTCCCTTCTTCCTTTGGTGATCACCCAAGCTTCCTTGCTTCTTCACTTGATTTGGATGGAGGAAATTATGGAGAGATGATGTAGATCTCAAAAATGGATGAATGGGATGGAGAATGTGGTGTGAAATCAAAGGAATGGTGTGTGAGGTGTGTGGGAACAATAGAATTTCGGATCTCCCTTAAAATGTTGAATGGATTGGTATTTATACCCCATGGAGACCTTCTAGAAGAATTGTAAAAAAATATCCTGTTCTGGTGCCGACACGAGTCGTGTCACGTAGCACGGGTCGTGTCGTGTCAGGGCATGCGGCACACGAGTCGTTCTGCGTCGCACGGCCAAATGGTGGCCGTGTTGAATGCCTAGACGTCGCCGCACGGCCTCCGCTTACAGGCCCGTGTCTTGTACACGGGTCGTGCTCTGAACACGGGTCGTGCTCCACAACACGACCAAGTGGTGGTCGTGTTGGATAAATAGATGCCGCCGCACGACCATTCTGGACAGGCCCGTGTCTGGCACACGTGCCGTTTTGCTGCAACACGAGCCGTGTTGCCAGCACGGCCGGCCGTGTTCTTGCACCTTTGTTTCTTCTTCTTTGTTTGATCTTCCTTCTTCATTTTTACTCCATTTTCACCTGTTATATGTATGTTTAAGATCATTCTCACACATTCCTATGAAAATACATAACACCACCAAAATACACAAAAATACGGATAAAACAATACGCAAAATACACTCAAAAAGGCACTAAAATCTAGGTGAAAATAACGACAATCACACCCCCAAACTTGAAGTATTGTTCGTCCCCGAACAATGAAAATGATAGACTGAGGGAGAAGTTTTCACCTAGTAAAAAGACTAAACGAATACAAGTAAGAACACATCATTAGCAACAAGAATTTCAAATCATGCTAAGCTAACCTACAACATTAGATTCATGATAAGAGAAATTAACAAGTTCAATCAAAAGAGAATAAAGAGCAATATAGTCCTTTTAGTCTAAGCCTCACATAAGTTTATCAATTTCACTCGACACTCTTTAAATAAGGTAAATCAACACTCATCAATCAATTGGCTCGACTCACCATACACTTGCTCGTAGACTCTATTCACAAACCACCAAAAATTTAATCAATGATCAAAAAGGTCTTTAATTAAGGATGTAATGATAGGCTTTTTGGTAGGGTAGGAAGAATATAGGTAAAAGTGACTAAACGAGTGTAAGTAATCGAAGAGGTAGCTACTTTCTTCCATCCCTTCACATTCTTTTTCTTCCTTTCTTTTCTTTATTGATCATAAGCACTAATCATCACTTTCTTGGATTGAGCTTCTTATAGATTCATGCCTCTTTTCTTTGACTCTTAAGTACTTGAGCATATTATTGTTGCTTGCTCATTTTCTTGTTTTGAAATTGCATGTCCATTCTTTCTTATGCTCTTTTCATCCTTTTCCTTACTTATTTACCATTTCCTCTTTCTCTTTTGTTATCTCATCACACCTTTTTTTAGCCACCATCTTCTTTATTACTCACACTCAAGGTATATATCTTAAGCTCATGTGGGTAATTAAAGCTTGTAATGTGCTATCTTCACAATAAATAGGCTTATAGGCTCAAAGTGGTTGACTAGGGATGATTTTTAAAGGTAAGGAAATATTTGGCAATGGCTATACATGACAAGGATGGCCTTAAATCATTTCATCGATCTCCATTAATCGGATTCATTCCTAAAGTCTTTGAGCAAGTATTTAGTTTATCAAAACTCAACCGATCCACTCATGAAAAGGTGCCATGTATACATGGTCGAGGCTCAAATTCTCACAGGTTTATGCTCGACTTAAAAGGACTTATTACAACTTATTCATTCTTTTTAATTGAATTAGTTAAATAAAACATATCACAATTCGAAAGCGTAGAGTTCCTTAATCATAATTCGACCTCACTTATCACCATAATGCATCATCACTCATATTCAAAACGACTCACAACCTCCCAAACAAACCACCAAATCAAACCTAAACACGAAAAAAATAAAAACAACACATAAACACAAATAAACCAAAGAAACATCAAAACGACAAAAGTAAAAACACAAAGACAACAATAAAAGAAAAAAATACAAAGAAAATTCACCCCATCCATGATCAATACACAACAAAAATCATCTCAATCCTTAATTGAAAGAAAAGTACGAAATTAAACATCCCAAAACAAAACAATACGAAGTCTCAAATCCAACACAAATTAAATCACTAAAGAAAATGAACTAACGAAGTGTCGAACACCAAAAGTACTCCCTTAGTTATCCGGAGACGGAGGGGGTTGATTATGCCATGATCCCCAAGGAGTATAAGCACGAGGTGTGGTAGGGAATTGGAAATTGAACATCCTTGTGATCATCTCTTCCATGTTGTTCGAGCGTGATCGTGTATTCTCTTCATAGTACTCCCTACGACGCTGCCCTTCATGGATCTCCCTTATCATTGCACCCTGCCTCTGCTGTTCCTCTCGGAACTCTCTCATCTCATCTCCAAGCGCCTGCTGCGTCTGCCTGATCTCCATGAGTTCGTTCTCCAGAAGATTCCATCTTGCATTCCCCTCTCTTGGTCCATCTCCTTCCTCTTGTTCTTCTTCTTCTTGCTCAAATGCTGGAGGCTCTGGTGCATGCTCTTCAAATTCCACCTGATGATGTTGCTCTTCCTCCCCTACATCCATGTCCATCGGCTCAGCTCTCAGATTCCTTAGCTCAGGATTCTCATCCACTCTCATCTGCTGGAGCACTGCTTCCACTCCATCTCTATTCTCTCGGTAGAAAGCTCTCACGACTGCGGAGTGGTTAGGACTTGCCATTGCTAAATTCTGGTGCTTTCTTCGTCCTTGCAGTGTGGTGAGCTCAGGAGCAGGTAGAGGGAATGGAGCTCCCTTATCTTGCTTCAAACAATACATATTTCCTATGAATGATAGGAACTCCATCCTTATGAGTTGATTGTACGTGAGCCCTTCACTAATCATCGAGTGTTGCATCCCTCTAAGGTTGATGCCTAACCCTTGAGCAATCATTGTCACCATTCCTCCAATCATAATCCCTCTAGTGTTCTCTCTCTTCGCCACTCTCTCTGCATGCTGAACGAAGTGAGCTGCAATGTTCACTGTGAACTCTTTGAATATACTGTACATGATGTACAACTGCTTCTCCCCAACAGATCCACTCTCGAACCGACCCAGAATAGTATTTGATACTATCTTCTCAAGGTACCTCATGACTGGGTTCCTTATGGCTGTCCCTTTAGACGAACTTGGAATGTACTCTGGAGGCTCAGTCCCATCCTCAACCAATTTTCTCCACCACGTTTGTTGATTGAAACCCCCTTGTGGTAGGAAGTTCTGATGGCCTCTCATGATTGGGCACCCAAAAAATCTATTCAGCTCATTCACAGGTATCTTCTCCCACATCTCATTGTTTAACTGAAATGTGATAGCAATAGGAAACTTGTTCCTATCTCTGTGAACCTCCAAGGTGCTCATGAACTCGGCTGTAAGGTGGAGATAAGTGGGAGGTCTCTTATCGAAAAACTCCTCCATTTCCACTCGTCGGAATAGAGTCCTCAGATCACCTTCTATTCCAAGGCCTTCCATGGTTGCTTGATCTTGGAATCGAGTTGCCCTAATCTTTGGGATTATGTACTCCCATCTCAATGCGTACTTCTCCCATTCCATGAACTCTACTCCAAAATTCTCAGGGTGTTGGTCTTTCATTAGCAGTTTGGCATCAAGGTTGGACAGTTCCATATCTGACTCAATGAAAATGAAGTCCTCATTGCGTTTCCTCACTCTTCTTTCAGCCATCTACAATGTCCAACATAATTCAAATTAGTTTCAAGTTAACTCAAAACAAAATGTCTCATGTTGATTAGAATTATCACTAGTTATTCAACCAAGTGTTAATCCTAGCACATATTCAAGCACAATAAACATTTTGTTTCAAAGACTTAACATTTCGATCCAATCAACTTAACACAAAGTTATTTCAAAAATTTCATTCAATCACTCACTTTCAACATCCTAATCCTCTCATTCTTTCATAACATTTCACTTTTTCAATGGGCATAATTCAATTCAATAATGCTTCATGTAAAAACTTTGAATTCTAATTTGAATTTTCATTTAGGCATTTCATCAAACACTTGGCATGCACCTATTTCACAATTCAATTCAACAAGTCTTAACTATGCTTTCATGCTCAATTCCTCAATACCTAAACTAATTCACATCAATACAATCATCATAGAAGCATTATTAATCAATTTAACAATCACATGCCCTAAATTAATCATCCTAAAACAATTATCCCCAAATTCATCCTTCATGAACCCTAAATCTAATCAAAATTCAATCAATCCAACAATTAAATATACAAATTCATGTTTCACTATCCTAGACACGCTTTATACATTCCATCATTCAAAACCCATACATGAATTTCGCCATTCATACCTCGAATTGAGAATTAGGGCACAAGAAGACATACCTTGAATTCTATTGAACAAAATGTAGGGGATTGTTGTTTATGCTTTGAAGTTCACCTTCTACACTCACAATCTTACCACTCTTTTGTGTTTAGAGGATGATGGGTGGAGTTTCGACTGGAAATTCACGGTGGAATGAGTTTTTGGCCTTCGAGCTGTGTTCAGAATCCGCCTTTTAAAACGCTGCTTCAGACCCGACACGAGTCGTGTCACGCAACACGGCCATAAGGTGCCCGTGTTGCGTGTTCTGGTGCTCCCGCACGGCTAAAGTGTACAGGGTCGTGTCGGTGACACGACTCGAGTCTCGCGCTTGGACACGACCCGTGTCACGCAACACGACCAAATCCTGCTCGTGTTGGACTAACTGATGTCGCCGCACGGCCAAAGCTAACAGGGCCGTGTCGGCGACACGAGGCGTGTCACTACTCCCTTGAATCTTCCACTTTTCATCTTCAACTCTTGTCTTTCCTTGTTTCCATGCTTCCAAAACTCCCTATTCATGCTCACACTTCATCAACATCATTAGTTCATGGTAATATCAAAACAAAAAGGACTATCAACTTCAACACCACCAAAACGAATCAAAACTAAACCGAACTTATGAGAAAATTTCAAATTTGGCTCAAAAACACACGAATGCATGTCAACATAGAATATAATATCAACATAGAATATAATATATCGTATCACATCATATCCCCCCAAACTTGAATTGAAACAAGAGTTTCAAAGAAAGTTTGCAAAAAGTGGTACGATAAACCGTTCACATCAATGACACACACTTAGAATGTTTTAACAAAAATCTTCTCCTCATAAGCACAATCCACCAACGATACCAAAAGAAAACAAAACAAGAAAAGAAATATATACAAACCTAAACTACTAAAAGGATACGGATCTCAAGAAGAGAAGGTGTCAACGTATACCAACTCCCTTTGAGAGGGAGAATGGTAATGCTTAACCCTATGACCATTGACAATAAAAGAATTCCCATCCGATCCCTCAAGCATCAAAGATCCATTTTCTCTAACTTCAATCACCTCGTATGGACCATTCCATTTTGAACGAAGCTTTCCGGGAAACAGTTTCAATCTCGAATTGAACAAAAGTACTCTATCCCCCGGTATAAACTCCTTTGCTTTGATTCTTTCATCATGCCATCGTTTCAGCTTCTCCTTGACAATTTGTGAGTTTGAATATGCTTCCTCACGAAATTCCTCAAGCTCAATCAATTGAAGGCATCTTTTCTTTCCCGATTCTTTCTCCTCAAGATTTAACTTCCTCAATGCCCATAAAGCCTTGTGTTCTATTTCAACCGGAAGATGACATGCTTTCCCATAGACAAGTTTATAAGGAGACAAACCAAGAGTGGTCTTGTACGCCGTTTGATAAGCCCAAAGCGCATCATCTAGCTTAGAAGACCAATCCTTCCTATTCCCCTTTACTGTCTTCTCAAGTACAAGCTTTACTTGCCTATTTGATACCTCCGCCAAACCATTTGTTTGCGGATGATAAGGTGTTGACACCTTGTGCTTCACTCCATAGCTTCTCAAAAGCTTTTCAATGATCTTGTTTATGAAATGAGTCCCTTGATCGCTAATGATTGCCTTTGGTACTCCAAACCTTGCAAAAATGTTCTTCTTCAAGAAAACTTTGACAATTAGAGCATCATTTGTTCTTGTAGGAATTGCTTCTACCCATTTAGACACATAGTCTACCGCAAGCAAAATGTAAAGAAAACCATTGGAAGACGGAAATGGGCCCATGAAGTCCATCCCCCAAACGTCAAACACTTCAACTTCAAAGATGTTCTTCATAGGCATCTCATCTCTTTGTCCAATACTTCCAATTCTTTGGCATCTATCACACTCCATGACGTATTCTTTGCAATCCTTGAACAATGTTGGCCAAAACAATCCCGACTGTAAGATCTTAGCTCCCGTCTTTTGAAACCCAAAGTGTCCTCCACATGGTAAACTATGGCACATCTCCATGACACTTAGTTTTTCTTCCTCCGGAATACACCTCCGTATGATACCATCCGGACAATGCTTAAACAACAAAGGATCATCCCAAAAATATTCTTTAACATCATGGTAGAACTTTTTCCTTTTTGACTCGGTGAGATGGTCCGGCTTGATACCACACGCTAAGTAATTTACCAAATCCGCGTACCACGGTCTTCCGGTCTCACACAAAGTGTACATCCGATGAAAATCCACTTGAAGTATCTCTTCATCCGGGAACATATCATTTATGAGCTCCATGGTTCCTTTTTCATCAACATTCTCCAATCGTGACAAGTGGTCTGCTATGACATTTTCGACTCCCTTCTTGTCACGTATCTCAACATCAAACTCCTGCAACAAAAGAACCCAACGAATTAGTCTTGGTTTGGCATCCTTTTTACTCATCAAATACCTAATGGCCGCATGATCCGTATAGACAATGGTTTTCGTGCCAACTAAGTATGGACGAAATTTTTCAAAAGCATAGACTACGGAAAGAAACTCCTTTTCCGTTGTGGTGTAATTCTTTTGATTTGCATTGAACGTCTTTGATGCATAATAGATAGCTCGAAATTTCTTCTCTCGCACTTGTCCAAGCACTACTCCCAAAGCACTATCACTTGCATCACAATGGAGTTCAAAGGGCTTGCTCCAATCGGGAGAGACAAGGATTGGTGAAGAAATCAAAGCTTCCTTTAACACCCTAAAAGCATCAAGACATTCATCATTAAATTCAAATGGAGTATCTTTCTCAAGCAATTTACACAAAGGTTTGGCAATATTAGAAAAATTCTTTATAAAACGTCGATAGAAACCGGCGTGACCAAGAAACGATCTAACCCCTTTTTCGTTTTTAGGAGGGGGAAGATGTTCAATGGCTACAACCTTCGCTCTATCAACTCTCAAACCTTTTTCGGAGATATGATGACCAAGTACGATACCCTCTTGAACCATAAAGTGACATTTTTCCCAATCCAAGACGAGGTTCGTATCTTGACATCGCTGCAAGACCATGGACAAATTATTTAAGCATATATCAAATGAAGATCCAAACACGGAGAAATCATCCATAAAAACTTCCATCACATTTTCAATCAATCCTCCAAAAATAGCCATCATACAACGTTGAAAGGTGGCGGGCGCATTGCATAACCCAAAAGGCAATTTATAGAAAGCGAATGTGCCATACGGACAAGTAAAAGTTGTTTTCTCTTGATCCTCGGGGGCTATCATGATTTGGTTATACCCCGAGTAACCATCTAGAAAACAATAATACTTGTATCCCGCCAACCTATCAAGCATTTGATCAATAAAAGGCAAAGGGAAATGATCCTTATGAGTATTGTCATTAAGTTTTCTATAATCACAACAAACTCTCCACCCCGTTTTCACCCTTGTTGCAAGTTCTTCATCAAATTCCGTTTTAACAATGGTTAACCCTCCTTTCTTAGCCACAACATGCAAAGGACTTACATGAGGACTATCACTAATGGCATAAACAATTTTAGCATCCAACCATTTTAAAACTTCTTTTCTAACAACTTCTTGCATAATAGGATTCAAACGTCTTTGAGGTTGTATACATGATTTGTTCTCATCAATCAACCTTATGTGATGCATGCAAATTGTAGGACTAATTCCCTTCAAATCATCCAAACTCCACCCTATAGCACTCTTATGATCTCTAAGTACTCTCAACAATTTATCAAGTTCTAAAGGAGAAAGGGATGATGATACAATTACCGGAAATGTCTTCTCGTCCCCCAAATATGCATACCTAAGGTGATCGGGTAGAGGCTTCAATTCTTCCTTTCCTTTATCAACCTTTGACTCTTCAATCTCCATCTCTAATGGAAGGTATTCCCTCTTTCCATAGTATGCCAACTTTGCTTCACCCTCTTGCATTTCCCTACAAGCATTCAATTCATGTAAACAATCATTAATATCTTCATCTTCCAAACAATGAACAGAATGATTAGAGTTTAAAGATAAAGTAAGATAATGGCTTATGCTCATTTCAAGAGGATCTTTAGCTAAGATGAATGGTAGGTTCTCTTCAACAACTTCATCAATCATGTCGATCCTTCTACATTCTTCTTTCTCATTTGGATATCTCATAGCACTCTTCAACGAGAAAACCACCTCTTCCTCATTTACTCTCAACTTCAACTCCCCTTTTTGTACATCAATTAAAGCTCTTCCCGTTGCTAAAAATGGACGCCCCAATATCAATGGAACATTTGCATCCTCGTCCATATCAAGCACTACAAAATCAACCGGGAATATAAACTTTCCAACCTTGACTAACACATCCTCCACTATTCCTCTAGGGTAGGTTAAAGACCTATCCGCTAATTGCAATGTAACGGATGTAGGTTTCACTTCCCCTATACCAAGTTTCTTGAAAATGGACATAGGCATCAAGTTAATACTTGCCCCAAGATCACAAAGAGCTTTATGAACCTCACTCTTGCCCATTTCGCATGTAATAACAAAACTCCCCGGATCTTTGAGCTTTGGAGGCAACTTCCTTTGAATTATTGCACTACACTCCTCCGTCAAGTTGACGGTCTCATTCTCTATCAAGCTCCTCTTCCTTGACATAATGTCCTTCAAAAACTTCGCATAGTGAGGCATTTGTTTCAAAGCATCCGCAAAGGGTATATTAATGTGGATTTTCTTGAAAATTTCCAAAAACTTTGCAAACTTTTCATCCAAGCCTTTCTTCAAAAATCGATGTGGAAAAGGAATAGGTACTTGTGTTTTTGGAATTCCCCAACTATCCCTTTCCACTTCAATTTCTTCCTCTTTCTTTTTCATCGCCTTGGTTCTTTCCCATTTCTTTTCAACAACCTTGTTATCAATCAATTCTGGTTCCTCATTCAATTTATCTTCAACTTCACTTTCAACATCGATTTATTCTTCAACCAAGGTTTTCTCCATTTCCTTCTCTTCCACCTTATCATCTTCTAATGGCATAGATGGTCCATCATAATTTGTTCCACTTCTCAAGGTAATTGCCTTGCATTGTTCCTTTGGGTTCACAATGGTAGTGGAAGGAAATTTTCCTTTCTCATTAGCACTCATTGAGCTCGCCATTTGACTAAATGAATACTCCAAGGCTTTGAGTTTTCTATCACTGTTTTCCTCAATGGATTTGAATCGTCTTTCATTTACTTCCTCAAAAGCCTTGAATTTTCTTTCAATTACTTCCTCTTGATTTTTGTTGGAAGCAATCAATTTCTCAAGAAGTTCTTCGGTAGTCGCCTTCCCTTCATTATTTGGCGCTTTAGCTCCCGGATGATACCCCGGAGGATAAGCAACCGCATTATTTGGGTTTGCATATGAAAAATTATCTTGCCTCCTTGGTTGTTGTGGATAAGAACTTCCGCTTCCTTGGCTAGTGAACCCTCCTTGCCTTGGTTGATGTTGTGAATGTGAAGTTCCACTACTTTGAGCGTTGAATCCCCCTTGCCTTTGTGGATAACTTCCTTGATTTTGATTGAAATTACCTTGGTAATTGTTTTGATAATTACCTTGATAATTTCTTCCTTGCATATAAGACACATCCTCAACACGGGGCATAGAGTTGGTCCATTGTTCACCATTCACAGCATTCGGAGGTAGCACACCTTGCTCGACTTGTAGCCCCTCAACCATATTCACTCCTTGATTGTTCATACTTTGATTCAAGCTCATTTGTTTAACAACTTCCGCCACTATCTTTTCCATGCTTAGCATACTTGGTTCAACACTTACACTCTTCACACTAAACTGTTGTCCTTTATCATAGCTTTCAAAACCATAGCTTCCACTAACTCTCTCCGATGGCCATTGATAGACATTTGTAGCAATCTCATCAAAAATTCGAATAGCCCTTTCCGGAGTTACACCTAGTACGGATCCTCCTGCCGAGGCATCAACAAGCACTCTTTGTCCGTTCACAAGTCCTTGATAGAAAAATCCAACTTGTTGATTCTCCGGGAAGCCATGTTGTGGACACTTGCGTAGCATTTCTTTGAACCTTTCCCACGCTTCATAAAAACTCTCTTGAGGCATTTGCTTGAATTGTGTGATCAAGCTCTTCATTTGAAGCGTCTTAGAAGGTGGAAAGTATTTGTTCAAAAACATTTGCGCAAGCTCATCCCAAGTGTTGCACGTACCGGGAGTAAGAGTGGAGAGCCATGTTCTTGCTCTATCCCTCAAAGAAAATGGGAATAACCTCATCTTTATGCAATCCTCACTCACTCCGTTCATCTTTACTGTGTTGGCAATCTCCACAAACTGAGCTAGATGAGCGTTAGGATCTTCATTCGGAGCTCCACCAAACTGTTGCTCTCTCACCAATGAAATCAAGCCCATTTTAAACTCAAAATTGTTAGCATGAATTGGTGGTCCCATCATTTGTGGAATTGCCCTTGGCATGAAGAAGTCCCGTATCACTCTTTGATCATTTTGAACTCCATGTTGAACCGGAGGTGGAGGTGGTGGCACATAAGCTTGTTGTTGAAGAGGATAAGGTTGTTGAAAACCTTGTTGAATCATCGCTTGTTGCACCAGTTGTTGAATATAAGCTTGATTGTTTATAGCTCCATGATTTTGATATGCTTGTTGAGGAGGATTCTCATTGAATTGATGTGCGTTGTCATGCACGTTCATATTGTGTCCTCCTTCCCCATCATGCTCTATCCCAACACGATTGTCTCCTTGAAAATTCTCCATTGAATTACTATTTTTGGTTTTGTTCTCTCTTCTCTTTCTCCTCAAAGTGTTTTCAAGCTCTAGATCAATTGGTTCGACTTGCTTCCCTTTTGACCTCGTTTGCATACACCTTCAAGACAAGAAAAATTAGAACAAATTTTCACAAAGCAAATACAAGTAATAAATACAAGAAAATAAATGTCTCTAGTAAGATCGCTTTAAACGTTCCTTCTTTAAGCTACTAGCAACCGTTACCTCCCCGGCAACGGCGCCATTTGATTAGCCATAACTTGTAGTCGGGTTGACCAATTCAAGAATTTATCGAACCACAGGGAGGTCGATACTAGCACTTAAGCGATATCACGTTTATCACGATTTTATAGAGACGAATCATAGATGGATGGTTTGGGTAACAAGTAATTAAATGAAAGTAGACAAACAATAATCTAATGACAAGATAAAATGATGACTGAGTGGTTTTCCAAATTAAGTAGAAGTGAGATTAACAACACTATTGAAGTGGTAACTTATGGATTCATGCATTAAACTCATATGTATCAAGGGTTAAGACTAAGGGCCAACACTTATACCACCTAAACTTCCTCTCGAAATGAATAGGATGTAGATCATTTGCACAATCTCAAAATAGCTCAAAGGTTGGTTCTAAATTAAACTATTCCAACTAGGTACTAAGTTCAATTATAGAATCCCTTCATATAATCAATTGACTTCTCAATCTAACTAATCACATGTTCCATCAAAGGGTTCTAAATAATAAAGGACTTCTCAATCACTTTACCATCTATAATGCACATGAGGTGTTTGATGAAATGATTCACTTGACTATCCTAAGCACATAATTGATTTCTCAATCTAATCATATAATTAGAACAATCAAACACACAAAACATCATAGATCTCAAGATATATAAGCACCAATGATAGAAAATCAAATATCCCCATCAACATATGAATTTAATTATATAGATCCACAAATTAACCAACAACCTTCATGTTGCTAATCTCACAAGGGAGATTAGCCTACAATCTTCATAAGATCCATAACATAGACATTATAATTCTTACAAATCATGATAAACTAAAGGATTAACACAAAATTGGAATGAAAACTCCCTTGGAAATGGATCCAATTGAATCTCCCTTCTTCCTTTGGTGATCACCCAAGCTTCCTTGCTTCTTCACTTGATTTGGATGGAGGAAATTATGGAGAGATGATGTAGATCTCAAAAATGGATGAATGGGATGGAGAATGTGGTGTGAAATCAAAGGAATGGTGTGTGAGGTGTGTGGGAACAGTAGAATTTCGGATCTCCCTTAAAATGTTGAATGGATTGGTATTTATACCCCATGGAGACCTTCTAGAAGAATTGTAAAAAAATATCCTGTTCTAGTGCCGACACGAGTCGTGTCACGTAGCACGGGTCGTGTCGTGTCAGGGCATGCGGCACACGAGTCGTTCTGCGTCGCACGGCCAAATGGTGGCCGTGTTGAATGCCTAGACGTCGCCGCACGGCCTCCGCTTACAGGCCCGTGTCTTGTACACGGGTCGTGCTCTGAACACGTGTCGTGCTCCACAACACGACCAAGTGGTGGTCGTGTTGGATAAATAGATGCCGCCGCACGACCATTCTGGACAGGCCCGTGTCTGGCACACGTGCCGTTTTGCTGCAACACGAGCCGTGTTGCCAGCACGGCCGGCCGTGTTCTTGCACCTTTGTTTCTTCTTCTTTGTTTGATCTTCCTTCTTCATTTTTACTCCATTTTCACCTGTTATATGTATGTTTAAGATCATTCTCACACATTCCTATGAAAATACATAACACCACCAAAATACACAAAAATACGGATAAAACAATACGCAAAATACACTCAAAAAGGCACTAAAATCTAGGTGAAAATAACGACAATCAGTCATTCTCCACTAAACTATGGCTAATCAACCTTCCTCCCTATCGGATGAGTTCATGTGCGGATCATTGTACAGACTTATAATTGATGATTGTAGGAAGTTATCCGAGCGCGTGTGTACTTCTCCATCTGTAAGGCACATAAGCTCGCGTAATGGACTTGGGGTCAAATAATGGTGTACACTTAGGTGTAAATAATAAGTATCCTCCCCATCGGAGTCACTTCTTTTATTTGCATGGCTAAAGAGGAACCGACTATTAATTATTTTGTCATAAAGTTAGGTTGACAAATGAAATTAATGGGTAAAATCTTCTCTTGTAAATGTTTAGGTTTGTAAACGTCCACACAAACCTGGCTTTCAAACTCACGGTGCTTGAGATGTCGGTGAATTTATATTTTATATTGTTTTGAGGGAATCAATATAAATGGATAAATTGGAAGATTTGATCGGTGTATTTTTTTATGATTCTCTGAATTTCAAATAGTTTTATTTCACTTATAGTTGACTAAAAGAAATTATATTTACTGGTCCAAAATTAGATGATTAGAAAAGAATCTTGGATTCTAATTTTACTGCTTAAGAAATACATGTGTGTTCTCACAAAAGACTTATCATGATGCATATTAAAGTCTCTAGTGAAGAGATAAGAGATTCGTAGAAATATGATGGTCTCATGTAACTCTTCGGATACTTGAGTAAGTTAAAAGGCAGTAGGTCATGATTGAATTTGATGAATGAATTGGAAATACATGGAATAGAAGTTGAAGGGGAAACCTAAGTCAATTTTATTCTTCATAATTGCCTAGATGTTTTGAGTAAGTTTCTCCTGAATTACAAGAGGTTGTATATGGTGGGGAATTTCTGACAAAACATGTGGCAAAGGAAATCCATTTTCATCGAGATGTGAACAAAGTTAGTATCTCATTCACTAGTTGTTGAAGCATGAATACTGATGGCATCTACTGACACGTTGTGTGTAGGTACCGAAATCACTAAAAGCGTGTAACTTAGTGATGATGAGATTATTATGGACATGGGTAATACTACGAGAGTAGTGGTTGTTGCAGTGGGAGTTATTTATTTATCTTAAGATATGAATAAACGTTTGATTATGAGAAATTGTCTTTACGTACGTTTTCATAGAAAGAATTTTATTTCAGTTTCTATGCATTTACGGATGGATACTCCATTTCATTTAAATGACATGGTCATAGTAATGAAGGATGGAGCTATAATCTGTTAAGGTACGTTAGTGACAATTTGTAAACTCTTAAATCATGTTTATTCCACATATGCAACAAATAGTAATTAATAATGCATCTTCTGATCTTAGTAAGAGAAAGTAACATTTGGAGATGAACTAAACATGCATTTGACATCTAAGACTAGATCATTTTACTTGAGTAGGATTCAAAAGTTGATAGCAGATGGACCATAAGGTTTATCTGAAGTGAAAACTATCGGACTTGCGAGTCTTACTTGGAAGTAAAAATGATTAATTGCTTTTCAAGGCAATGGGGAGTAGAGCCAAAGACGTATATGCTGGAATTAGTTCATCTGATTTAAGCGATCCTAAGATTATTTGGACGAGAGGTGGTTATGAATATTCATCAATCGATGATTATTCTAGATACCGATATATTTATTTGATGCACTGCATGTCTAAGTTCTTTGATTAATTCAAGAATTTCAAGGCTGGTACAGTGAAGCGTCATGGAAAATATATCAAGTCATTACGAATTAATCGTATGGCAAGAACCTCTTATGATAATTAGGAGCTATTAATCAGAGGTTGAGATTAAATCTCAAATTGTTTACACCGGGCATACCCCAGCTGAATGGTGCGGCGGATAGAAGGTGTAGCACTCTTATGGAAATGATTAGATGGATGATGAACTATTTGGAATTACTAAATTCATTTTATGGGTATGCCCTAGAAACAGTAATTCGTATGAATGTTTGTCTGTTTGTGGGATATCCTAGAAAAATGAAGGGTGATTTATTTAGTCCAAAAGATCGAAGGGTGATTGTTAACATAAACACTAGATTTTTGGAAAAAGACTATGTATTAAATCATAAATCCATGTATAAATTGTTCTAAAGGAAGTGAGAGGAAAAAACACAAAGTATTAGTACCAATTGTGCAAGAGGATATACCACAAGGTAAACTGCAACGCATGTCACGTCTGATACACAATTGCATGTAATGCCTTATCGTAGTGAGAGGGATGTTCGACAACCTGTTTGATACATGTTTTGGGAGAGTCGTGAGACTTGGTCCCTAGCAAACATGAAATGGACCCACAGATACGACGAAGCACTACAAGTTAGAAATGCCAAATCCTAGCAAAGTGCAATGAATATTAAAATAGAATCGATGGATTTTAAATTAGGTCTGGATGCTTGTTGAACTGCTAAATTGCGTAAAAGCCATTGGAAGCGGGCATGCAAGAATAAAAGAGGATCATAGAATAAGGTGAAAACCTTGGAAGCAAGCTTGTTGCGAAAAGGTATACTCAGAAAGAAAGGGTTCGATTATGAGAAAACCTGTTCGCCGGTAGCTATGCCTAAGTTGATCTGGACTCTATTATTTGTTGCTACTCATATGAAATATGAGGGATAGCAAATAGATGTCGAGACAACTTTCCTGATTGGAAGTCTTAAGGGAAACATCTATGTGAGGCAACCAGAGTGATTCATTGCAAAAAGCTAAGAGCATTGTGATAGTAAGCTTAAAAGTGTCCATTCATGGACTAAAGCAAGCTTCAAGATCATGCAACATCCGTTTTGATGAGGTAATCCAGTGACATGGATCTAATCAATGATCGGATGGGTCTTGTGTATTGAAAAGAGTGATGGAAACGTGGTGGTATTTCTTGTACTATACGTAGATAGTATCTTGCTCATTGGAGATAATGAAAAAGTATTGTCGGGCGTATGGGTATGGTTGATAAAGCGGTATGAGATGAAGGACTTAAGAAGAGCAAAAATATCCTTTTGATCATGGTAATACGAATCACAAGAAAGGATGTTATGCTTATCTCAAGTTTCATATAATGATACGATCCTTACTCGTTTAGCATGTGAATTTATCTAAGTGAATGTGTCTTGTGACACAAAAGTAGATAAAGAAGATGAAAGGGGTTCCTTATGCTTCGGCAAATGAGGAAGCTTAATCTAAGGAATGCTATGCACGAATTTGGATATCTGTTTTACCGATGGCATGAACAGTGGGTATCAACGTAACCCGAAACAAGAATGATGAATTATGGTAAGACATATACTTATGTACCTGAAAAGGACTATAAACTATATGTGGGCTTACCTAATAGATTCACTAATTCTTATGGGTTACATAGATTCAGATTTTTCAAATCAGATAGGGACGGCAGTAAATCCACCTCAAAGGTTATGCGTTTAATTTTAGGAAGTAGAGTCATAATATGGAGGAGTGTTATATAGAAATATATTTCAGACTCCGGATTCCATCATGGAAAGATGATAAATTGGAGCCATGAGGCAGCCAAAGTATCTGTATGACTCTAGAAACTTCATGATGGACTTTGGTGTGATTCTAAGTTTGCCCAAGGTTATCACAATTTATATTGATGATATTGGTTCAGTTGCAAACTTGAAGGAATCACAAGTCCATAAGGAAATTAAACACATGGAGCGCGAGTACCACCTGTTACGAGAAATCGTATGATGAGGGGAAGGTTGTTGTCACCTAGATTGCATCGAATGATAACCTAGTAAATCCATTTACAAGGACCTTAAGGCGAGAGCTTTTGATGGTCGTGTAGTGGGAGTGGAAATCAAATGTATGGCAGAAGACATGACAGCATAGTCTTTTAGTATAAGTGGGAGATTGTTGGATTGTATACTAAAAGTCTAGCTTTTTGTATGAACAATCTTATAACAATTTATTTGAAATGAGAATCATATAATCAAATGATTGCATCTTATAATTTATTTATATGTTCGATGCAATAGTCCACTTACTTTATGCTGTAGATAATATGTTGTACGACAACACGCAGAAGATCATATTATCGGTTTTCTTATAAAGTATAAACAGATGCTCACAACCAAGATAGACGGGGACTCTCTATAGGGATGGTTGTAGTGTGGTTTGGTATTAGCTTGTCTTGGCTATAGAATCACATTAGTGCACTTATGTGTATTGAGCAGGACCGCTTGAGATCGTTCGACTTATACTGACTTATAGGAGAACTTGATCTATGTTATTATGGATGTTCGTGCTTTTAATCCCTATACAATAACCTCGACACGTAGGAAAGTATGTATTTCTTTGATTCATCAATGAGTGAGATTTACATGTAATTAAATCAACAAACTCGATGAGTTGGGAAGTAGTGCTGTCTCTATGGTGTGCTGTTGATTGTAGAAGGAATCCATGTTCGTCATAGGTTGATGATGTCCCCTTGAGGAGCTCATAAGGATTATCATATAAACCCTGCAGGTGGAATTTATTCCGGCATGATAATGAGGTTGAGTGGTACTACTCTTGGATGAGATATTAATTAATTGAGTTGTCAGTAACTTAAATTAATTAATGGACATTGTATATCTTAAACATGGGGAGACTAACGGGCTCATAATAAGAAGGAGCCCAAAACGTAATTTTGGGATTGGAAAGGCAGTGCAGTAATAATATTTTAGAGGAATATATTATTTTTATTGGACTTAAGTATAAGCTTTGGGCTAAGCTTGGATACTTAAGCCCAATGGAGACCCAACCCAATTTCTCCTCCTGGTCCCTGCTGTAGCCCATGTATATATGTCACCTCAGCTTATCTGGAACCCAAATCTAATTCATTCACGTGTGATGAGTGTTGAGAGCAGATTGAGGAGGTCTCGTAGATCGTCGCCCACACGACGTCGAGATCGGACTTGGGACATACAGCAGAAGATCAGATGGTAGTTTGCTGCTGCTGTCCGCCACCTTGCGAAATTTATATAAAATCTTACAGAGCTCAGAATTTGATGATCAATATACTGACGGAAATCCGTTGAAGAGAGGATCGTCTGAGCATAAAGATCATTCAATTCCGACATCAGACAAGGAAGTTATGGCCATTCTCGTGGGATTACACAGTCTGCCATCGAGAATCATTCATCTTCTACATACCCTGGTGAACGGTAATCGTTTCTATGATTTATTGCTTCCACTGATATTAGAAACGTATGGATCCCTAATGGGTTACGTTAACCAAATGATCCAAGCACCAACAATTATGTGCATCATTCACAAATTTCTCAATAAAATCCAATCCCTGAAATTCTCTTTCCCCCTGTAAATCTTGAAACAATTATGTGTAATACTGAACTGCATTTTGAGCAATAAGATGGGGATCATCCGTGAGTGCACCATTCACCTGCATGAAAGTTATATTAGATTTGGTGCGTTGAACCCTTCTGTACTTGTGAAAGAAAGTAGAGTTTTTGTCTCCATCTTTTAGCCATCCCATCCGATTTTTCTGATAGAAAAATTCGTGCTTTTAGGAAAGATTCTTTGAAAGTTCTACATGAGCATCTATTTCAGCACAAAAGAGCTCTTCACTGTCACCTTCTTCCCCAATGCGGATCTGAATATCTTCAAGAGCACGCATCGCACTATCCACTCCAACAAAAACATCTCCATAATTGCTCATGTTCCATGTCTTTAGCTTGTGTTTTAATCTTCTTAACTTAATAGCAAAAGAATATATTGGATTATTCACCCCTATAGAATCCTTCCACGAAGTCTCTGCCATGATAAAGAATCCAGTATACAAAAGCCACATTGACTAAAATTTGAACGACTTTGGTCTCTGATTTATCTGTTTACATCTGAGAAGTATCGGAGTATGATCTGATTCATGCCTAGTTAAAGCCGATGCTAGACAAAACTCCCAATCTTCCAGAAAAAAATCATCCGCTGAGACTCTGTCTATTCTTGAAGCTCTCATTCCTCTAGTGGCAGAACGACTCACCCAGGTGAATTTGGCCCCATGCATATCAAGATCATGCAGACCCACCGTGTCATGAAATTCTTTAAATTCCAAAGGTCCCAGGTTGTCTCTTCCCATGCTATGCAGTCTCTCATGCGATCCAAGAGTAGCATTAAAATCCCAATGATCATCATTATATTTCTGCCATGTAATGTAATATCCTCCCATAGTTGCCTACGGATGGCATGATCCGTATGCGCATGTACAAACCCAAACTGATAATTGGCAGCGTTATAAATAAAATCAAAAATCATAATTTGCGATGAAGAAAAAACCATTGTAACCTGTGAGAAATAGAAGCATTGTACAAAACCCACAAGTTCAGACGAAGTCCCTCACTGTGATTCTGACCTACAAAAGTGAAGCCCATACTCTCCTAAAAAAGTAAGGGATTGTATCCAGTTTAACTTATGTTCAAAGCATAACTCCTTTAGGACCATTTTGGTTGGATTATGGCCAATCCCTCTAACATTCCAAAAGGAACTTTCATTTCTTACGACCATTTTTACCGTGCTTCGGCGGTATATCACTTGCTCCCCACTCCTTCGTGGTAGTTACATGCATATTCTTTGTCTGCTTTTTATCTGGCAACACATGTTTTATAGAAGGATCGCGCGATCTGGTTATAGGAGGATCAGGTCGCTGATAATGAGATACACTATGAGTAGTACCTCTCATAGAAGATTTATGTCTCACCTCTGTGATTCAATTATTTTCAGGTATTAAAGACTCCCTCGGTACAAGCTCAGGGCTTTGAACATCCAGAGGAATGGGATCTGCGAGTACAAGGGTCATTCCTTGCCTCTTAGCATCAGGCGTATGATCTTCTTCCCCATGCAAGCTCTCTTCTGCAAAAGAGTACTCTTTTTCTGACTCAAGATTGCCTGCCTCAACGTTCTGCTCCATCGGGTCTTCACTCTTGTCTTTCATATTATCATTGTCTGCTTTACCTTCTTCAACTTCCTCCATTTGTTCCAAATGCTGGAAGTTAATGTGCTGCTCCACAGGCCGAGGCAACATAAGATTTTATTTTGTAGGGATTAAAAGTAGGAGTCCACCTTTGTGTCCTGACTTGAGTAGTACCAATTTCATATGTTCTTCATTTCAAAATTTGAACACGTTTAGCATCATCAGAAATATATGTTGGATTGTATACTAAAAGTCTAGCTTTAGTATGAACAATGTTATAACAATTTATTTGAAATGAGAATTATATGATCAAATGATTGCGTCTTATAATTTATTTATATGTCAATGCAATAGTCCACTTACTTTATACTGCAGATAATATGTTGTGCGACAACATGCGGAAGATCATATTATCTGTTTCCTTATAAAGTATAAACAGAAACTCACAACTGAGATAGACGGGGACTCTCTATCGGGATGGTTGTAGTGTGGTTTAGTATTAGCTTGTCTTGGCTATAGAATCACATTAATGCACTTTGTGTGTATTGAGCAGGACCGCTTGAGATTGTTCAACTTATACTGGCTTATAGAAGAACTTGATCTCTATTATTATGGATGTTCGTGCTCTTAATCCCTATATAATAATCTCGACATGTAGGGCAGTATATATTTTTTTGATTCATCAATTGGTGAGATTTACATGTAATTAAATCAACAAACTCGGTGATTTGGGAAATAGTGCTGTCTCTATAGTGTGCTGTTGATTGTTGAAGGAATCCGTATCCGTCATAGGTTGATGAAGTCCCCTTGAGGAGCTCATAAGGATTATCATGTAAACCCTGCAGGTGGATTTATTCTAGCATGATAATGAGGGTGAGTGGTACTACTCTCGGATGAGATATTAATTAATGGAGTTGTCAGTAACTTAATTAATTAATGGTCATTATATATCTTAAACATGGGGAAACTAACGGGCTCATAATAAGAAGGAGCCTATAACGTAATTATGAGATTAGAACGGTAGTGCAGTAATAATATTTTATTGGTTTATATTATTATTATTGGACTTAAGTATAAGCTTTGGGCTTAGCTTGGATATTTAAGCCCAATGGAGGTCCTACTCTAATTTCTCCTCCTGGTCCCTGCTATAGCCCATATATAAGTCATCTCAGCTGTCCAGAAACTCTAATCTATGATATTAATCATGCCTAACACTGTGATGAGGGTGAGGGAATAGCAGATTGAGAAGACCTCGAGGATCTTCACCCACACGACGTCGAGATTGGACTTGGGAATACAGCAGAAGAGTGGAAGGTTATTTTGCTGCTGCTGTCCGCCACATTCTACAATTTTTATAAAATCATACAGATTTCATTACAAGGCATGTGATATACTGACGGAAAGCCACGGACAAGAGGATCATTTTGACACATAGATCACTCAAATCGGACCTCGGATGAGAGAGTTATGCCCAAAACGGTGAGACTGCACAGGCTGGTGGCGAGAATTCATCGTCTTCAACATACCCTGGTGAAAGGTAATACATTTCTTGTTTACTTTCTTTCACTGCTTGTTAGAAATATATGGAACCCTAACGTTCATGTTAAGCAAATGATCGAATGCCAACAATTGGTATCAGAGCTTCGGTTTAGTGGTGAAGTGTTAAACGTTAGGCTAGGGTTTATGTGCGTACTTGATGTTAGGGTTTTAGAATTTGTTTTCTTGTTGAACACCCTAACTGTATACGGCATACATGTACACCTCATGATGGCTTGACGGGGCTGGGAGACAGCAGTGTTGAGCGGTGGTGGCACGGTGGAGTTGCGACGATGAACGATGCCTGGTAAAAGCGCACCATGGCTAAAAGACAGACTTGAGCAGCGGGGGTCAACTGGGCTTTTGGCCGACATGGCTGCTCATCCACCGGATATGACATGTGGAAGATGGCAGGATGGTGCTTGTTGCCCAATGATAGGGGTTTTCTCAACACACAAATTAATCCTCAAGTATAAGGATATCAATTGTAGTCGCGAAGATGATCAAGTTACAATATCGAACCCACGGGACGGATAAATATCGATTTTGTTATCTTCTAGTATATTTTAGACTATGTTTGGTAAATGTAAAGGTTTAATGGATAATAACTTCTAATCAAAATAACAAAAGAAATAGCAAGAGTAGAGAAAAGTGAGTTGTGATCAATAAGAATGATAGGTAGTTCGTCGGGTCATCCAGTTTCACTAGAAATTCGTATTTTCATGTGATGGTGTCCGACTCTGCCCTGTAGTTTGTGGACGCATCACTAGACCATGCAAGTTTACTCTATAGACACAAGTAAATATGCGCTTGACACGTGTGAATAACATCGGAGCAAGAGATATGCTTCACCCCCCTTTATAGGTACTATCATAATCAATTATCTTCTACGTCTAGAATCTAACCCGATTTGATCTCCCTTTTTAGGTACTATAAAGTTATACTCTTCATCCTATTCATCAACCCGAATTTAATTCAATTCATGAATATTCATATAAGACAGTTCTAATAATACTTCGGAATCCCTTCACTTAGAATTATAACAATAAACCCTGCTCAGTAGTGAACGCACTCAATCAATAACCATGTTATGTATTCAGACTCTACACAACGATCATTGATGCACAAAACGACTATGAGTATGGATTAAATATGCAATCTTATATAAAACAAACCACAGGTAATGTTGTACGGAGTTTTACACACGAAACACGAATTACATCATGAAACTTTCATAACCCTAGAACTACCAAGGTGGTTCTAGCCCATGATTGATCTAGGAACAATCATGGTTAGATTGATCATTCTTACTTGAACCTTCAGCAAACCTCTGTCACAGCCCTCCGGATGGATCACCACCTCTACTCTTGTCTCTCCTACGATTGACGATCAAAAAGCTCTTTTTATTCTCTGTATGAGCCTCCTTTTATACTTGTAATCACGTCTCTAGGGCTTGGAATGGGCTTTCTAAGTGATATCACGCGTTTCGGCCTCGAAAATCCGGATAAGGTAATTTCTCGCACACAGGTTCGACCACGTCAAACAGGTCGAACCCCAAGCCCCAGGTCGAACCCCAGGTCGAACCTCTCTACTGGAAGAATTCTGCACAGGTTCGACCTTCTGGACAGGTCTAACCACTCAGGCCTTGGTCGAACCCCAGGTCGAACCTCAGCACTGGACAACTCCCGCTCCCGATTCGACCAACTGGCAAGTCGAACCCAAATGTCGTGGTCGAATCCTCCTTCTTACAAATTGGTTTGACCATGGTTCGACCTGATGGCCAGGTCGAACCAGCCGAGTCATGGTCGAATCAATCTCTGTACGTTCAGCAACGTTGGTTCGACCTGCTGGAGAGGTCGAACCCTCCTCCAACAAGGTCGAACCCACCTACTTCTTGGACGGTTCGCGTGGCTTCGACCCCGTCTCTTCGATTCTTGGCTCTTTCACTCCGTTTTTGCTAAGAAAACACTCAAATAGCTCCACTAACACCTTATTCATGCTAATTCACAATATATATAGGTTTTCCACCTATTTCCACATCAAAACTCTCCAAAACTAGCACAAAACATAGCGCCAAACTTGTGAATTTACACACTCATCAAACCCCCAAACTTACATGTTGCTCGTCCCGAGGCAACCAATTTAAACCACAGGAGTCGTGTATAATTCAACAAGATCAAGTACAACACATATTACACATGCCACTTCATTGAATCAAACAAGAATTACTTGCATCAAATATTTCACTCATGTAAAATCAATCCAATCACACACCATTCGGAGTACTAAGTAATCTCACTGACAAGATAAGGCTTTACTCTCTTTCGCTCGTGCGTGAGGCACTATAGGCTAGTATAAACACTCATATCAATTCATATTCACGCGTAACCATAAGCTTGGCAAAGGTCTCAAAAATCAACTCACATTAGATTAATACTAGGATCACAAAGGACTTGTTTCTAGGTTGTAATGTTGGCTCTTTGAAAAGGGTAGGAAAATTTGGTCATAGTAACTTAATACACTAGTAGAGAGTTACCTTAGAGGTTCTTGATTTCTTATTCGGCTTCATATTCTTCTCCAATTCTTCTCTTGCACTTGCAATTATCAATTTTCCTTCTCTTCCTTGCATCAACATCATTCTTCTTTTAACTGCTCGGGTACTAGTTATAGGCACTACCCTTCTCGAACATCGTTCGGCTGTTTCTTAAAAACTTCAAGCCCCATGTATAAGCAATTCGGGATACCAATTTCAGGCACTATCCCTAACAATATTTAACCATGCACTTTTCTTACTTAACCTCATTCCATCTTCCCTTTGTTTCTTCTAAACTTATTCACCTTATTCTCTCTACCAATGAATATGGTATTTTCAAAGCTCAAATAAGGTAATTAAGGCTCTTATATTTGGTTTGCCAAAGAAAAAGCTTTTAAAAGGCTCAAACAGGGCTACCAAAGATTTATAAAATCATTAGGAAAGGTAAAATTTGGCTAAGTGACTTAATTAATCAAAAATGGCCTAAGATCATATTCTAATATTTCATCAATTGTAAGTTTCACACAAGACTCCAAGCCAAGTTCTAGAATACGTTCATACGAATGATTCTCTCAAGAATAAACTATCATGATTAATCATGATAAAGGCTCAAATCCTCACATAGGTAATCAATTCCTAATACTCCTCATAGCACATAATCAAAATCAATTCCTCATGAATTCCATATACTTAACAAATTATTCATGCTCTTTCCAAATGAAAATAAACACGTAAACATATGAATGCACAGAATCAATAACCCATATACAGAGCAACGATACAAGATCAACTATATCAAGTACATGCCACTCACACATGAATCACACCCCAATCTGTAGAAATAAAAAGAAAAATGGGAGATAAGATGAATCGGAGAAGCCAAAAGAAAACCTGAAACTACTCCCTAGGAGCATCATCATCCTCATCATCATCGTCATCCTCATCCATTCTATTTTCCACAGCTCGGCAGAGACTGGTAATGTGCTTATCCATCATATCCACTCTACTACTCACTCTACCAACACGCTCATCCAAGGCAGAGTACCTTTCGTTCAGCGTGGCGTAGTTGGCGTTAGCGAGCGCGAGTTGCCTGTTCATCTATTGCTGCGCAGCTACCACCGCGATCAGCTGCTCATGAATCAAGCGAAGCTGCTCCCTAGTACCTGGAACTGTTCGCCGCTGCTGCGGTACCGGAGCATGCTGAGGCGCATCATGCTGCTCTCCTTCCGGAATCTCCATCTCCGGCTGCTCATCTACCTGATCCTCCTCTTCAGACTGTTGTGGCTGAGGTGGACGGAACTCTCCTTGATCAACGATCTGCTGTAACTCAGCCATCCTCCCCTCAGCACACATCTGTGCTACCGCTCTCCAATCACCACCCGACTTTGCCACCACGGATAAAGCGGTGTGTCCAAGAGAATTCATTAGCTTATTCCTTTCTTCCCGAATAGTTGTCAAGTTGCTCACGTCGAAGGGGAACATAAATTCGAAAGGCTTGAGACCTCTCGTGAAAAACCAATCTCCATTTCTAAAATGGACAAACCCTCCATTCGCGCACGTGCTCATAATCAAATCGGGTTCTCCTTCTACTGGTGTAACGCCGGTGAGATCCAAGTTGTAATGCTCAGCCAAAATCGTCAATAACCCTCCAATATTCACCTTTTGAAAACCAATGGTCTTGAATCGATTCAGCTGCGCAATAAAATAAGCTCCAACGTTGAACTTCACTCCATTCAGCATACACCACAGGGCATATAGCTCTCCTCTAGACACAACACTCCCCTCCGATCGGGCGAACAACGTGTTGCTCAGGACGCGGTCCATGTACCTCAAGACAGGGTTCTTTATTGCGGAAGCACGAGCCTGTCTGTTCTTGTAATCACGAATCTCCCCAGTGATCTCCCTCCAAAACCGCTTTACACTGAATGCAGCATTTTCTAAACGAGGGATCTCCAAAGGCGTCTCAAATAGCTCGTTGAAATCCTCAGACGTCCATCTCCTACTCACTCCACCAAGCTGAAACGTACACCGATAGGGGTATCCAAGCGGGTCCTTCTCCATCTCAAACGAGCAAACTACTTCCGCTGTAACATGGAAGTACGTCGGCCTCTTCAACTCCATGAATCTTCGGATCCCTACTTGATCAAACATCCAAAATATATCATCCCCTATTCTCATTATCCTCATCGCTTCATCATCTTGGTATCGAGTGCGAGCTATCTTGTCTGAAACTTCTTCCCAGTTCTCTTTAATCTCATCCCAACCTTGCATCCTAATCTTGAAGTTATCAGGTAAACGATCTTGTAACCTCAGTTTTCTTGTCACTTTGTCCAAATTTGAAGGCCTGTCATGCCTCTTCTTTGATCTCTCCTCCTCTGCCTTTCCTTTTCCTTTACTGGATACTTGTCCCTTTCCTGAAAACAAATACTTCAATCCAACCAACAAGACAAGAAAGCAAGTATTGTACTAGCACATCACATACTCTACTCAAGACTTCAAGCATCAATGCATATTCATACAAACTATCATCTCAACACCACTTGCTTATTCAACATTCTCAAAACATCTTCAATTACACCTTCTTTAATCATCAAAACATAACCAACAAGCATGAATTAAGCAATTCAAGCAATTCAATCAAAAATTCAACATGTTTCCCTCAATGAACTACTTCAATTTCATCAATTTCAAACCAAATCAACATGCTCATTCTATGATATGTTCTATACCCTTGATTAATCCACATAAAATTCAAGTTCTATCAATAATCAATCAACCAAAAACCAAGAAACAAGAATTCATATGAAACCAATCAAAATATCAACATTCACCATGAAATTCAACCATACTCAACATCAATTCTCTCATTCACATCGAATTTCTTACCTAAACCTTCAATCCTAGAGTAATTGAGTTGGAAAAACGTACCTTGTGACTTGCCCATGGTGAACAACCGACCGAGAACACACAACAACCAAAAATCGCAATTTCAGCCCTAACTCGCGATGAAATCCGCCCAAATCCGCGACCGAATCGATAATTCAAGGTGTAATGTTGTGTAATCGGTGTGAAATCAAGTGTAATTGAAGAATTTGTGCAAGGGTGTAGAGGTTCGAAGAGGGTTCGAGGTTTGGTGTTTCGAAAAAGTGATCGAAGCCCTCTAAAAATTCGAACTTAAATTGCGTATCTGGCTTGGTTCGACCTCGGGTTCGACCACCTGAACAGGTCGAACCATGGATGGCGAGGTCGAACCTCTCTTCTGGACAAACGATCTTCTTGGTTCGACCAGGGGTTCGACTTGCTAAATAGGTCGAACCTTCCTTGAATTGGTCGAACCCCTCTTCTGGAAAACAGAGTGCTTCCGACTGACAGGTTCGACCATAGGTTCGACCTCCTGATCAGGTCGAACCACTATGGCTTTGGTCGAACCTCCTCTCTGGACAACTTTCAACGCCGGTTCGACTTCCTCTGCCTTTGTTCGACCTATGGCTCTGGACGAACCACTCCTAGACTTGGTCGAACCTACCTCCTGATTTCTAAAACTGAGTGTTCTTCATTCACTACATACTTCAAGCTTCAACACAACTTCATTAGGTACAATCTAGAGCACAACTTCAAAAATTGTTCCACATAATATCATTCATGAGTATCTTCGTAAAAGAAAACACAACCAAAAACCACTGAACATTAGGCAAGTTGTAAAAAATCGTCACATCAAAATCGATTAAAATTTCAATATGGCCGTAAAAACCAACTCCCCTAACAAACAATACAAAGAAAAGATTATACTCTTAATGCTTCAATGAGGTAATAACATCACACCCCCCCAAACTTAGTAAAAACGTAAGTCGAAACCAAGTTTGAAAAGAGATGTAATTGCCGATTAGTAAGCATCTAAAATATAAAAATTCCTTACTCACACAAAAGAAATAAAGCAATAAAACGGAAGAGTAAGCTCTCAATAAGCGCTCATGTTTAACGTCGTAGAGTCACGACGGTACCAAATCAGAACAAGGTATCATCAAAAATAACACACGCATCATCCGGCGACCTATAAAGCTTCAATCGATGCCCATTCGCCATGATAACGTCTCCATCTTTGTCAATAAGCTCATAACTCCCCCCTCCTAAGGCTCGATGAATCATGAACGGTCCCGTCCACTTAGACTTCAACTTGCCTGCAAAAAGCTTCAAACGAGAGTTAAAAAGTAGTACCTCATCTCCTTGCTTGAACTCCTTGTATAAAATCTTGGAATCATGCCACCTCTTCATTCTTTCCTTATAAATCTCTGAATTCTTGAAAGCACGACTCCTAAACTCATCCAATTGATTCATGTGAGTTAGCCTCAACTCCTTTACATCCTTAAGGGTCAAGTTCAAGCGACGCAAAGCCCAAAACGCTTTGTGTTGGATTTCTACAGGTAAGTGGCACGGCTTCCCATAGACAATTTGATACGGTGACATATCCAACACCGTCTTGTAAGAAGTCCGGAACCCCCATAACACATCATCAAGCTTCATAGCCCAATCCTTTCTATTAGTTCCTACCACTTTCTCCAGAATCTGCTTTACTTGACGGTTGGAGACCTCTGCCTGCCCATTCGCTTGTGGATGATAGGGTATAGTAACCCTATGCTTAACACCATAATCCTTAAGCACCTTCTCCAGAAATTTATTGACGAAGTGAGAACCACCATCACTAACTAATGCTCTCGGAACTCCATAACGGGCAAAAATATGTTTCTTTAGGAAAGATAAAATAACTTTCGAATCATTAACACGAGTAGGAATTGCTTCCACCCACTTCGAAACATAATCCACCGCAAGAAGAATGTAGAGAAACCCATTCGACGGGGGAAAAGGCCCCATAAAATCGATCCCCCATACATCAAATATCTCCACGACTATGCTAGGCTGCAATGGCATCTCATCTCTCCTACCTATATTACCCATGCGCTGACATCTATCGCAAGACGCCACATAGCTCTCACTATCTTTAAACAAAGTAGGCCAATAAAGAGCGGATTGAAGTACCTTAGCTGCAGTCTTTTGCGCTCCGAAATGCCCCCCATTCGGTTGTGCATGACAGAACTCAAACACACTTTCCATTTCCATCTCGGGTACACATCTTCGGACGATAGAATCTGTACAAATCTTATAAACAAACGGATCATACCATATAAATGTCTCAATTTCCCTACGAAATTTCGCAAGTTGATATCGGTTGAGATCCCTTGGAATTTCTCCAATGACAATGTAATTAACATAATCCGCATACCATGGATCCATACCTTGCGCTGCAACCACACATGCTCGCTCGGTACCTTCAACAGCCACAACCATGATCTTCTCATCAGGGAACATCTCTTCAATATACTCGAAAGAATTATCACAATGCTCCCTAGTCTCCAACCTTGACAAGTGATCTGCCAACACATTATCCGTTCATTTCTTATCCCGAATCTCCAAGTCAAACTCCTGCAGTAGTAGAATCCACCTTATGATCCTAGGCTTCATCTCCTTCTTCACCATCAAATAACGAATCGCTGAGTGATCCGTATACACAATCGTCTTCATGCCAACCAAATACTGACGAAACTTATCGAATGCATACACAACAGCCAAAAACTCCTTTTTAGTCACCGTGTAATTCTTCTGTGCCGCATCGAAAGTCTTACTCGCGTAGTAAATGGCGCAGAACTTCTTCTCCCTTAGCTGCCCAAGCACCACACCCAATGCTACATCACTTGCATCACACATAAGTACAAACGGTTGAGTCCAGTCCGGTGTGATCAAGATAGGGGCAGTAATAAGCGCCTCCTTCAAAACTTGAAAAGCTGTTAGACACTCATCATTAAACACAAAAGGAATATCCTTTTCGAGTAAATGAGATAAGGGCTTAGAGTATTTTGAGAAGTCTTTAATGAATCTCCTGTAAAAACCGGCGTGTCCAAGGAATGATCGCACTCCTCTTTCATTGGTCGGTGGTGGAAGCTTCTCAATTGCCACCACTTTAGCACGGTCTACCTGTAATCCCTTGGCGGAAACATGATGCCCAAGAACAATCCCATCCTTCACCATGAAGTGGCATTTCTCCCAATTCAAGACAAGATTAGTTTCTTGACACCCCTTTAAAACAACAGCAAGGTTAGACAAACATATATCAAAAGAAGAACCAAAGACTGAAAAATCGTCCATGAATACTTCCATGATCTTCTCTATCAAACCATCAAAAATCGCCATCATACATCTCTGAAAAGTAGCAGGCGCATTACACAATCCAAACGGCATCTTCCTAAAAGCAAAGGTCCCGTAGGGGCAAGTAAAAGTGGTCTTTTCTTGATCCTCGGGAGCAATCATGATTTGATTATACCCCGAGTATCCATCCAAGAAACAATAAAACTCATACCCTGCAAGACGATCCAACATTTGATCCATAAACGGAAGAGGGAAATGGTCCTTACACGTGTTCTCATTTAATTTCCTGTAATCCACACATGTACGCCATCCCGTAGGAATTCTCGTGGCTATAGCTTCTCCATCCTCAGCTTTCACTACAGTCATACCCCCTTCTTAGCAACTACATGCAATGGACTCACATGGGGACTATCACTAATAGGATATATAATTCCAGCATCCAACCACGTAAGAATTTGCTTCCTTATCACCTCTTGAATTGCGGGATTCACCCTACGCTGATTCTGAACACTAGCTTTGGCTTCATCCAACAACCTAATCCGATGCATACAATACGAAGGACTAATACCTTTCAAATCCCCAAGTGACCACCCTATTGCAGACTTGTACTTCCTCAAGACATCTAATAACTCCTCAAGTTGATCATCATTAAGGGAAGAAGATACAATTACCGGATATTGTGCATTATCACCAAGAAAAGCATACTTCAAGTGGTCCGGCAATGGTTTCAACTCCTCTTTTCTTTTCTCCACTGGAGTGTTTTCGTTATCCAAAGGCAAGTACTTACTGGTCCATTTGACTTCTTCCACTTTATTTCTTTCCAATGCAAACCTGTCATCACCCAAAGCAAGTAAGTTTTCAAGAAATTCAATACATACCTCGTTAGAAAGTCCGTCAAGCTCCGTAGTGGGATAAGTAAGAGACTCCATCAAACATGTCTCAAGAGGATCCTTTGACAAGATCAGAGACATATCCTCCTTCACAATCTCCTCCACCACGTCAATACTATAACACTGGGACTCCATTGTCATCTTCATTGCTTTGTCCAAGTTGAAAAGTACTTCTTCTTTGTCAATTCTCAACTTCAGTTCTCCCTTCCGAACATCTATCATAGCTCCAGTTGTAGCAAGGAATGGCCTCCCCAAGATTAAAGGAACATTATCCTTGTCATCATCCATTTCTAATACAAGGAAATCCACAGGAAAGACTAGCTTCTCCACCTTTACTAGAGCATCTTCAACTATACCTTTCGGAAACGTCATTGATCTATCTGCCAATTGGAGAGCAACAGTTGTCGGGGTCAGCTCCCCAAAACCAAGCTTCTGAAAGATGGACAACGGCATCAAATTGATGCTTGCCCCTAGATCGCACAAAGCTCGCCGTGCTGGCCCCTTCCCGATCTCACATAGAATAGTAAAGCTCCCTGGATCTTTCATCTTTGGTGGCAACTTCTTTTGAATAATTGAGCTACAATTCTCAGATAAGTTTACCGTTTCAACTCCGGTTAAGCTTCGCTTCTTCATCAATATGTCTTTAAGGAATCGAGAATAATATGACATCTCCATGATTGCCTCTGAAAAAGGGATGTTCAAGCTTATCTTATTCATTATCTCTGAAAACTTCTTGAACTTTTCTTCCAACCCTTTCTTCACTAGCTTGTAGGGAAACGGTGGAGGTATCTTTGTTTTGGGAATCCCCCATTCATCACGATCAACCTTCTCCGCTTTCTCCTTTTCGGCTCTTAATCGCTTAGCTCTTTCCCATTTTTTCTCAGCTATTATGTCTGTACTTTGCTCATTCCGTAGCACTGGAGTTACATCAACATCAAAAGGAACAACAGGTGCATCAAACAAAACATCTCAGCGAGGTTCGACTAGGGTTCGACCAGGCTGAGAGGTCGAACCAGGACTGTATTGGTCGAACCTCTCTCCTGGAAGACTGATCTCATTCTGCTCTGGAGGTTCGACTTGGGTTCGACCAGCATTGGAGGTCGAACCCTTGCCCCTTTGGTCGAACCGCTTCACTGTATAATCTTCATCCTTCGGTTCGACATGGGTTCGACCTGAAGAGTTGGTCGAACCCTTTTGATCGTGGTCGAACCGTTCCTGCTTCAAAACAGAGTGCTTTGGCCGATGAGGTTCGACCTGGGTTCGACCTGAAAAGTTGGTCGAACCCTCTGTGTGTTGGTCGAACCGCTCCTGTGTCGAAACAGAGTGCTCTGGCTGATGAGGTTCGACCTGGGTTCGACCTGTAAAGTTGGTCGAACCCTCTGTGTGTTGGTCGAACCGCTCCTGTGTCGAAACAGAGTGCTCTGGCCGATGAGGTTCGACCTGGGTTCGACCTGAAAAGTTGGTCGAACCCTCTGCGTGTTGGTCGAACCGAGGCTTAGAAAATTCCAACTTTGAATCCGGCCTCATTGGTCCCTCGTACTGCGTTCCCGACCTCAGTGTGATGGCATTACACGACTTCGGATTCTCTATACTCTGAGACAGAAACTTCCCTTTTCCTACAGTTTGAGTCAATGTGTTCACATTCTCTGCAATTGTACCCATTAACAATGTGAGATCTTTCACTTGAGTGGACAAATCTCTGTGGTGATCATCAATCTTTTTCTCAAGCTTTGCCTCAAGGCGGTTCACTCTTTCATCATTCTTTACCATGTACCGGTTCACAGTATTCTCGAACCCAGGCTTCCCTTCTTCCACCTTTTCTCCTGGATCAACACCCATCGGAAGTTGCACTGCATTGTTCGTATTGCTCCATGAAAATTCAGGCCTCCTTGGTTGCTGTTGATAACTACCAGATGGACCACGATTATTAAAGTTCCCTCGATAGTTCCCTTGGTAGTTCCGGTTTCCTTGATTTGGGTACCTCGTTCCTTGAATACTTTGACCCATGGCATAATTTGCTTCCTCCAATTCGTCTTGGATGGTTCCATTATTCATCATCTCTTGCTGCATGATTGGCACTCGTTGGGATATCTCGCTGATCTGCTTCTGTTGAGACTCAAGTAGCTTGTTGATATTGGACAAGCTCGAAACGATCTCATCCTCTCTCTTAGTTTTCACCATTGCTTGTTCAACCTGAGCTACCTTTCCAAGAACATACGTACCTCTAACTCTATCAGTAGGCCAATCCCTCAAATTCATCGATATATCTTCAAACAATCTCTCGGCCTCAACGGATGACTTTGTAAGCAATGCTCCATTAGAAGAAGCATCAAGTAGCACTCTTGATTCACAGTCCAATCCATTATAGAATATACTGATATATTGGGCTTTAGATAACCCATGTTGAGGACACTTCCTGAGCATGTCCTTGAATCTATCCCACGCTTCATGAAATTTCTCACCTCCACTGATAGCAAATTGGTTAATATATTGCTTCATCTTAAACACCTTCGAAGGTGGCATATACCTCTCCAAGAACCTTAACTTCAATTGCTCCCACGTGGTGCACTCAGCTGCGTTAATAGTATCGTACCAATCCCTCGCCTTTTCAGTAAGCGAGAATTTGAACAAAAGGATCTTCCTAGCATCTTCATGTTCTCCTACGTCTTTTTGAGTACTTGCATATCCCAAGAACTTGTTCAGATGCTGCTGCGGATCCTCGAAAGACCCTCCTGAAAAGGAATTTCTTTCTATCATGCTAATAAGAGCGGGATGAAGATCGAACGCTGTGTTAGTTTCCCTTGCTCCTAAAAGCTCATAATTTCCAGCCCCATTATTTCTGAAAACCTCTCGGATGGCTAGATTATCCGGATTCGCTGCCATGTTGACTGTTTCTACTTCCAAATTAACTTCAGTTGTAGCCTCAATCACTTGCGAAATCTGCTCGTCAACCTCAACTCCAAAATTCAGAGCTTCAGTTGAGTCTATTGTCTTTGCCTTGCTCTTCTTCTTCTTCTTCATTCTTGATGATGCTCTAATCTCAGGATTATACAGTTCAAGATTACCTTTCTTTGATCTTGTGAGCATACACCTAAAACGAATAAGAAAGAAAACAACAAAACAAGGTAAATAGTCCTAATAAACTAGAAATAATACAAAAAAGATATTTTACGCCGTCCCCGGCAATGGCGCCAAGAACTTGATAGGGGTTTTCTCAACACACAAATTAATCCTCAAGTATAAGGATATCAATTGTAGTCGCGAAGATGACCAAGTTACAATATCGAACCCACGGGACAGATAAATATCGATTTTGTTATCTTCTAGTATATTTTAGACTATGTTTGGTAATTGTAAAGGTTTAATGGATAATAACTTCTAATCGAAATAACAAAAGAAATAGCAAGAGTAGAGAAAAGTGAGTTGTGATCAATAAGAATGATAGGTAGTTCGTCGGGTCATCCAGTTTCACTAGCAATTCGTATTTTCATGTGATGGTGTCCGACTCTGCCCTGTGGTTTGTGGACGCATCACTAGACCATGCAAGTTTACTCTATAGACACAAGTAAATATGCGCTTGACACGTGTGAATAACATCGGAGCAAGAGATATGCTTCACCCCCCTTTCTAGGTACTATCATAATCAATTATCTTCTACGTCTAGAATCTAACCCGATTTGATCTCCCTTTTTAGGTACTATAAAGTTATACTCTTCATCCTATTCATCAACCCGAATTTAATTCAATTCATGAATATTCATATAAGACAGTTCTAATAATACTTCGGAATCCCTTCACTTAGAATTATAACAATAAACCCTGCTCAGTAGTGAACGCACTCAATCAATAACCATGTTATGTATTCAAACTCTACACAACGATCATTGATGCACAAAATGACTATGAGTATGGATTAAATATGCAATCTTCTATAAAACAAACCACAGGTAGTTCTGTACGGAGTTTTACACACGAAACACGAATTACATCATGAAACTTTCATAACCCTAGAACTACCAAGGTGGTTCTAGCCCATGATTGATCTAGGAACAATCATGCTTAGATTGATCATTCTTACTTGAACCTTCAGCAAACCTCTGTCACAGCCCTCCGGATGGATCACCACCTCTACTCTTGTCTCTCCTACGATCGACGATCAAAAAGCTCTCTTTATTCTCTGTATGAGCCTTCTTTTATACTTGTAATCACGTCTCTAGGGCTTGGAATGGGCTTTCTAAGTGATCTCACGCGTTTCGGCCTCAAAAATCTGAATAAGGTAAGTTCTCGCACACAGGTTCGACCACGTCAAACAGGTCGAACCCCTAGCCCCAGGTCGAACCCCAGGTCGAACCTCGCTACTGGAAGAATTCTGCACAGGTTTGACCTTCTGGACAGGTCGAACCACTCATGCCTTGGTCGAACCCCAGGTCGAACCTCAGCACTGGACAACTCCCGCTCCCGATTCGACCAACTGGCAAGTTGAACCCAAACGTCATGGTCGAATCCTCCTTCTTACAAATTGGTTCGACCATGGTTCGACCTGATGGCCAGGTCAAACCAGCCGAGTCGTGGTTGAATCAATCTCTGTACGTTCAGCAACGTTGGTTCGACCTGCTGGAGAGGTCGAACCCTCCTCCAGCAAGGTCGAACCCACCTACTTCTTGGGCGGTTCGCATGGCTTCGACTCCGTCTCTTCGATTCTTGGCTCTTTCACTCTGTTTTTGCTAAGAAAACACTCAAATAGCTCCACTAACACCTGATTCATGCTAATTCACAATATATATAGGTTTTCCACCTATTTCCACATCAAAACTCTCCAAAACTAGCACAAAACATAGCGCCAAACTTGTGAATTTACACACTCATCACCCAATGTGGACAATTGATGGGTGGTGTTGCGGCGGGGACTTCAGGTAGCAGGCCACAATTCTAGGCATTTCTACGGCAGTTCCGATTGGGTCTGCCACCATTATGGGCGAGTCTGCAATAATTCGAGGTGGGACTGCAGTAGTTCCGAGCGCGTCTGAGGAGTTCCCATTCGATTCTGCACCAGTTTTGATCGGGTCTCACAACATTGAGGTAAGTTCGACGTATTTCTAGTCGAGTCTTCAGGTAGTGCCAGATGAGTCTGCTTGTGGATTATCGGGCTGCAGTGCGTGATGAGGTGAGCAAACGGCGTATTAGGCGGGCATGCAGTGCAGACTTCCAGACGAGACGTCGAGTGTTGCACCTATCGGCACGCATAGTGGGCAAGAATGTGGCGCTCGTTTCAGTGCCGTGTGAAGGCAGAGTTGGCGCTAGGAGGCATGGTGGCTTGCGGGTGACACGCACGGTGGGCAGCCCGCACGGTGCTGGGCGTGCCGAGTGGGATGCTGGCGTACAGAAATGTGTTGGACTCGCACAGTTTAGAGCGTGTGTGCGTGTGTTGCAGGGCATGATGCCGGGCATTTTGCACACGAATGGAGACACAATCCGAGCATGAGGCTGGGCTATGGGCACACGGTTGCTAGGTATGGTTGCACGACAGCAGACTTATTGTCCATCGGGGCCATACGATGCTGGGGGTGTGCTTAGGCGCATGGGGCTGTGTGGAAGCGTGCACGATGCGTGCCTGGTGGTGCATTGAGCTGGCCGTGCATGGGCAAGCGGAGCGGGCAGGATGCCACTTGTTGTCGGGCAAGAGAGCCCTTGGGCGTGCGTGGCATACTGGCTGCAGTTGGCGCGCGGATGGCAGGGAGTGGGCGCACACTCCGTGCCATGCAAATGATGAGTGGTGCACAGGTTTAGGCGTGCGACAGACTTGGAATGCACTGAAAGGCACACTAGTCGTGTCTATTATTGGGTAGGTTGGCATGCGAGATGTGCGAGATGATGAGCAGGTACGCTCGTCAGCATGATTCTGGTGCACGATTTCTTAGTGCTAGGTGCACCACTGGGAGAGTTTATTATGAAGTTCTTCCGGGTGTGGAACATAGTGGATGGGCAGCAAAGTGTGAGAATGTCGAGTAGGGTGCCGGAGTGATGGAACAGGTTGCCGGGCAATGAATTTGAAGAAAATTCGTGAAGATCGTCTTCTGATTTTCAGATTAGGTTTCAAGGCGCTGCTCTGAACCCCGCGACCTGACTAGGCAGGTCGATCCCTGCAACCTCAGTGGGGAGGTCGAACCCCGTCTGCATTGCCCATATTCGTGCTTGGTGGCGAATGATCGAATTCGCTGATGTATAACTGCTAATAATTGTTTTAATTATCTAATTATTGTTATATATGTATGCTTGATTCTTTGGGGTTTACAACCTTATTTGCCGTAATAGGAGCATGCTAAGTTGCGTATATTATTCGAATATTAAATGCATGTTAAAAACCCTCAGTGTTAAATAACTAAGTGGGAGAAGGGATTGGTAATTAATTCTCGCGGCCTCCATTATTGGTTTGTTAGCTATATGAATAAACTTGCGTGTCGGCATTAGAGCCTTCCTCCCCATCGGATGAGTTTATTCGTGGATTGCTGGAACAGACTTCATTAAATAATTATGTTTGTAACGTGATGCACATGAACTTGCGCGTTGGCATAGACCTTCCTCCCTATCAGATGAGTTTATATGCAGTTTACTAGTACAAACTTATAATTGATGACTGTAGGAAGTTATCCGAGCACGTGTGTACTTATCCATCTTTAAGGCACATAAGCTTGCGCAATGGAGTTGGGGTCAAATAATGGTGTACACTTAGATGCAAGTAATAAGTATCCTCCCCATCAGAGTCACTGCTTTAATTTGCATGGCCAAAAAGGAACCGACTATTAATTATTTTGTCATGAAGTTAGGTTGACAAATGAAATTAATGGGTAAAACCTTTTCCTGTAAATGTTCAGGTTTGTAAACGTCCACACTATCATGGCTTGCAGACTCACGGTGCTTGAGATGTTGGTGAATTTTATTTTTATATTATTTTGAGGGAATCATTATAAATGGATAAAATTCAAAGATTTCATCGGTGTATTTATTTGTGATTCTCTGTAATTTCAAATGGTTTTATCTCACTTATTATATACTATAAGAACAAAATTTATTTGTCCAAAATTAGATGATTAGAAAAGAATCTTGTTTTTTGAAATTTTCTGCTTAAGAAAATATAAATATGTATTCTGACTAAGGATATCCCATGATGCCTTTTAAAGTCTCTAGTGAAGAGGTGAGAGGTTCATACAAATATGATGGTCTCATGTGACTCTTCAGATACTTGAGTAAGTGAGATAGGCGGGAGGTTATGGTTGATTAATGAATGAATTGGAAATGTTCGGAGTAGATATTGAAGGGAAACCTAGATCAATTTAATTCTCCGTAGTTTTCCTAGGTGTTTTTGAACAAGTTCTACCTGAAATACAAGAGGTTGTATATGGTGGAGAACTTATGACAAAACATGTGGCAAAGAAAATCCAATTTCATCAACATATGAACAAGGTTAGTATCTTATTCACTATTCGTTGAAGCATGATTAGTGATGGCATTTACTGTAAATACCAGAGTCACTAAAATCCTGCAACTATGTGATGATGAGATTGTAATATACATGGGTAAAACTAAGAGAGTAGTGGCTGTTGCAGTGGGAGTTGTTTATTTATCTTACGATATGCATAAACGTTTGGTTTTAAGAAATTGTCTTTACGTACATTTTTCATAGAAAGAATTTGATTTCAGTTTCTATGCATTTACGGATGGATACTCCATTTTATTTAAATGACATGGTCATAGTGATGAATGATGGAGCTATAATCTGTTGTGGTACCTTTGGTGACTATTTGAACACTCTTGAATTATGTTTACCCCACGGATGCAACAAATAGTAATTAATGACGCGTCTTCTAATCCTAACATGAGAAAGATTCTTATGGAAATGATTAGATAGACGATGAATTATTTGGAATTACTAAATTCATTTTATGGGTATGCCCTAGAAATAACATGTCGTATAAAGTTTGTCTGTTTGTGGGATATCCTAGAAAAATAAAGGGTGATGATTTATTTAGTCAAAAAAGATTGAAGGGAGATTGTTAACACAAACACTAGATTTTTGAAAAAGGACTAAGTATTAAATCAAAAACCCATGTATAAATTATTCTAAAGAAAGTGAGAGGGAAAAACACATAGTATTAGTACCAAGTGTACAAGAGGATATACCACAAGGTAAACTGCAACGCGTATCACGTCTGATACACAATTGTGTGTAGTGCCTTGTCGTAGTGGGAGGATTGCTCTACAACCTATTAGATATATGTTTTGGGAGAGTCGTGAGACTTGGTCCCTAGTAAACATGAAATTGACCCATGGATACAACGAAGCACTACAAGATGAAAATGCAGAATCTTAGCAAAGTTCAATGAAAGTTGAAATAGAATCGATATATTCTAAATTAGATTTGGTTGCTTGTAGGACCACTAAATGGTGTAAAAGCCATTGGAAGAGGTCATACAAAATAAAAGAGGATCATACGGTAAGGTGAAAACCTTGGAAGTAAAGCTTATTGCGAAAAGGTGTACTAAAAAAGAAAGGGTTCGAATATAAGAAAACTTGTTTGCTGATAGCTATGCCTATGTTGATCCGAACTCTTTTATCTGTTGCTACTCATATGAAATATGAGGGATAACAAATAGATGTCAAGACAGCTTTTCCAGATAGGATGTCTTGAGGAATACATCTATGTGAGGCAACCAGAGTAATTCATTGCAAATGGCTAAGAGCATTTTGAGTGTGAGCTTAAAATTGTCCATTGATGGACTAGATTAAGCTTTAAACTCAAAGTACATCCGTTTTGATGAGGAAATCCAGTAATATGGATTTATTCAATGTGCGGATGTGTCTTGTGTATTGAAAAGAGTGATTGAAACATGATAGAATTTCTTGTACTGTACGTAGATGATATATTGCTCATTGGAGACAATGAAAGAGTATTGTCGGGCGTATGAGTATGGTAGATAAAGCATTATGAAATGAAGGACTTAAAAAAAGCAAAATATATCCTTTTGATCACGATAATACGGATCACAAGAAAGGATGTTATGCTTGTCTCAGGCTTAGTGAAATGATATGATCCCTACTTGTTTTAGCATGTGACTTTATCTAAGAAAATGTGTCTTGAGACAAAAGAAAATAATGCTTCGGCGAATAAGGAAGCCTAATCTAAGGAATGATATGCACAAGAATGGATAACTGTATTGCCAATGGCATAGACAGTGGGTATCAAAGGTAACCCGAAATAAGAATGTTGAACTGTGGTAATACATAATTTTAAAGTACCTGAAAAAGAACTAGAAACTATATGTGGGCTTACCGGACAGATTCACAGCTTCTTATGGGTTACATAGATTCAAAATTTTCAAATTAGATAGGGACGACAATAAATCTACCTCGAAGGTTATGTGTTTAATATTAGGAAGTTGAGTCATAATATGGAGGAGTGTTATACAAAAATATATTTCGGACTCCGGACTCCATCATGGAAAGATGATAAAGTGGAGCCTTTGAGGCAGCCAAAGTATATGTATGACTCTAGAAACTTCATGATGGACTTTGAAGTGTTTCTAAGTTTGCCCAAGATTATCAAAATTTATTTTGATGATAATGATGCAGTTGCAAACTTGAAGGAATCACGAGCTCATAAGACAAGTAAACACATGGAGCGCGAGTACCACCTGTTATGAGAATCATATGATCAAATGATTGCATCTTATAATTTATTTATATGTCGATACAATAGTCTACTTACTTTATACTGTAGATAATATGTTGTGCGACAATACGCGAAAGATCATATTATCGGTTTCCCTATAAAGAATAAATAGATGCTCACAACCAAGATAGACGGGTACTCTCTATCGGGATGGTTGTAGTGTGGTTTGGTATTAACTTGTCTTGGCTATAGAATCACATTAGTGCACTTTGTGTGTATTGAGCAGGACCGCTTGAGATCGTTCGACTTATACTGAATTTTAGAAGAACTTGATCTCTGTTATTATGGATGTTCACGTTCTTAATCCCTATAAAATAACCTCAAAACGTAGGGCAGTATATATTTCTTTGATTCATCAATGGGTGAGATTTACATGTAATTAAATCAACAAACTCGGTGAATTGGGAAATAGTGTTGTCTCTATGGTGTGCTGTTGATTGTAGAATGAATCCGTGTCCGTCATAGGTTGATGATGTCCCCTTGAGGAGCTAATAAGGATTATCATGTAAACCTTGCAGGTGGATTTATTCCGACATGATAATGAGGATGAGTGGTACTAGTCTCGGATGAGATATTAAATAATGGAGTTATCAGTAACTTAATTAATTAATAGGCATTGTATATCTTAAACATGGGGATACTAACGGGCTCATAATAAGGAGTCCATAATGTAATTATGGGATTAGAACGGTAGTGCTGTAATAATATTTTAGTGGTATATATTATTATTGGACTTAAGTATAAGCTTTGGGCTAAGCTTGGATACTTAAGCCCAATGGAGGTCCAACTTTAATTTCTCCTCCTGGTCCCTGCTGTAGCCCATATATAAGTCATCTCAACTGTCCAGAAACCCTAATCTATGAGATTAATCAAGCCTAACACTATGAGGAGGTTGAGGGAATAGCAGATTGAGTAGATCTCGAGGAACATTGCCCACACGACGTCGAGATTAGACTTGGGAATACAGCAGAAGACTGGAAGGTTGTTTTACTGCTGCTGTCCGCCACTTTTTACAATTTTTATAAAATTGTACAAACTTTAGAACAGGACATGTGATATACTTATGGAAAGCCACTGACGAGAGGATCGTTTTGGCACGTAGATCAATCAAATTTAACCTCAGATGGGAGAGTTATGCCCCAAACGGTGAGGCTACGCAGGCCAGTGGCGAGAATTCATCATCTTCAACATACCCTGGTGAAAGGTAATACGTTTTTTGTTTACTTTCTTCTGCTGCTTGTTAGAACTGTATGGAACGCTAATGGTTCATGTTAACCAAACGATCAAACACCAACAATATAAACTTTAAAGTATCCTCTTCCCAACGGGATAATTAACAGATCAGAGATGAGAAAAGCTTTCTTGATCATAGCATCCAATTCCAATTGAAACAAAGGTTTCGAGCCTCTCGGAAGTAAGATCCTTGCAATAACAAATTTTGAAAATAAACACAACATGTTGTCATAGAAAGCTTTGTTTATATGAAGAGTAACGGTATCACCTGTTTTTTGAAGCGACCTCACCACGGGACCTAAAGTTGGTCCTTTGCCTATGGCCGTGCGAATGCTGGAAAAAGGATCATCAGCATCCTTTGAAACCCTAGCCGCCAATGATCTCGGGTCAGAGGAGTGACAGATTATATTTGATGTAGGGATATCAACCCGATCAGATATTGTTTGCATGCATTCAAATCAACCCTAGTCAACCGATCATGAACAGATGATTTTGATCAAATATTTAAGCGATCAGATTTCTTTTGAGGAGCCACTGTGGAGCCTGCAAAAGCTTATTTTTCTCAATAAGCTCCTCAAAAGCCAGAAAACCAGAAGATGTCTTGCACGACACGGGAGGCTGTTGTGTTGTCGTGGAAGAAGCAAGTAAATCCATGAGCCATGGAAACTGTTCGTAGGCAGCGTCCAATTCTGGAAATTGGACAAAAGGATTAGAAGGAATAGAAGCATCAATGAAGGACTCGCTGGTAGGTGGCGGCGCCTCCATTGTTGCCGGAGGAGAAAAGAAACCCCAAAAAATTTTAGAGAGTGCAGAGAGAATTTTTTAGAGAGAGAAATATCTTTTTTTATTTGAATATTAGACATATGTGCCTTAGACATGAGAATATAGATAGAGAACATATTTTCAGAGTATAAAAATGATAGGAAACTTGCGCCATAGAGTCACCAGAAAGTCAAAGTGCAGAGCTGATTCCACTCCGTGAGTAAGGTCAAAGACTCCTTGAATTGAGCATTTTCTTACTATTTTTATGGACAAATTAGTTATTATATATGAGTATAAAGTTGGAGAACATGCTTTCAAAACATGTAACTGCTGCGAAGCTTGCGCCATAAAGTCACTAAAAACATACAGTGCAGAGCTGATTCTACTCCGTGAGTCAAGTCAAGAACTCCTTGAAGTGAGCATTTTCTTGCCATTTTTATGGTCAAAGTAGTTATTAGACATGAGAATATAGGTGTAGAACATGTATTCAGAGCATAAAAATGCTAGGAAGCTTGCACCGTAGAGTCACTAAAAACTAACTGTGCAGAGTTGATTTTACTTCGTGAGCTAGGTCAAGATCTACTTGAAGTGTGCATTTTCTTGCCATTTTTATGGTCAAATTAGTTATTAGACCTGAGAATATAGTTGGAGAACAAGTTTTCAGAGTATATAAAAATGATAGAAATCTTGCGCCATAGAGTCACTAAAAAGTCAAAGTGCAGAGCTGATTCTACTCCGTAAGCCAGGACAAGAACTCTTTTAAGTGAGCATTTAATTACCATTTTTATGGTCAAATTAGTTATTATGGATGAGTATAAAATTGGATAAAATGTTTTAAGAGTATATAACTGTTATGAAGCTTGCGCCATAGAGTCACTAAAAACACACAGTGCAGAGCTGATTCTACTCCGTGAGCCAGGTCAAGAACTACTTGAAGTGATCATTTTCTTCCCATTTTTATGGTGAAATTTGTTATTAGAAATGAGAATATAGTTGGAGAATGTTATTTCAGAGTATAAAATGCTAGGAAACTTGCACCAAAGAGACACTAAAAACTCACAGTGCAGAGCTGATTTTACTTCGTGAGCCAAGTCAAGAACTACTTGAAGTGAGCATTTTCTTTCCATTTTTATGGTTAAATTAGTTATTAGACTTGAGAATATAGTTGAAGAACATGTTTTCAGAGTATAAAAATGCTAGAAAGCTTGCGGCATAGAGTCACTAAAAAGTCAAAGTGCAGAGCTGATTCTACTCCGTGAGCCAGGACAAGAACTCATTGAAGTGAGTATTTTCTTACCATTTTTATGGCCAAATTAGTTATTATATATGAGTATAAAGTTGGAGAACATGTTTTCAGAGAATATAACTGCTACGAAGCTTGCGCCATAAAGTCACTTAAAACACACAGTGCAGAGCTGATTCTACTCCGTGAGCCAGGTCAAAAACTCCATGAAGTGAGTATTTTCTTACCATTTTTATGGTCAAAGTAGTTATTAGACATGAGAATATAGGTGTAGAACATGTATTCAGAGCATTAAAATGCTAGAAAGCTTGCACCGTAGAGTCACTAAAAACTCACTGTGCAGAGTTGATTTTTCTTCGTGAGCTAGGTCAAGAACTACTTGAAGTGTGCATTTTTTGCCATTTTTATGGTCAATTTAGTTATTAGACCTGAGAATATAGTTGGAGAATAAGTTTTCAGAGTACAAATATGCTAGGAAGCTTGCGTCATAGAGTTGATGAGTGTGTAAATTCACAAGTTTGGCACTATGTTTTGTGCTAGTTTTGGAGAGTTTTGATGTGAAAATAGGTGGAAAACCTATATATATTGTGAATTAGCATAAATCAGGTGTTAGTGGAGCTATTTGAGTGGTTTTCTTAGCAAAACGGAGTGAAAGTGCCAAGAATTGAAGAGACGGAGTCGAAGCCATGCGAACCGTCCAAGAAATAGGAGGGTTCGACCTGGTTGGAGGAGGGTTCGACCACTCCAGCAGGTCGAACCAGCATTGCTGAGCTTACAGAAGAAGGTTCGACCACGACTCAATTGGTTCGACCTGTCCATCAGGTTGAACCATGGTCGAACCAGTTCGCAGAAAAGAGGATTCGACCACGACGTTTGAGTTCGACTTGCCAGTTGGTCGAATCGGGAATGGAAATTGTCCAGTGATGAGGTTCGACCTGGGGTTCGACCAAGTCCTGAGAGGTTCGACCTGTTCAAGAGGTCGAACCAGTGCAGAATTCTTCCAGTAGCGGGGTTCAACTTGGGGTTCGACCTGTGGCCAGTTGTTCGACCTATTTGACAAGGTCGAACCTACGTGCGAAAACTTACCTTATCTGGATTTTCGAGGCCGAAACGCGTGAGATCACTTAGAAAGCCCATTCCAAGCCCTAGAGACGTGATTACAAGTATAAAAGGAGGTTCATACAGAGAATAAGGAGAGCTTTTGATCATCAATCATAAGAGAGACAAGAGTAGAGGTGGTGATTTATCCGGAGGGCTGTGACAGAGGTTCGCTGAAGGTTCAAGTAAGAGTGGTCAATCTAACCATGCCTGTTCCTAAATCAATCATGGGCTAGAACCGCCTTGGTAATTCTAGGGTTATGAAAGTTTCATGATGTAATTCATATTTCGTGTGTAAAACTCCGTACAACACTACCTGTGGTTTATTTTATATAAGATTGCATATTTAATCCATACTCATAGTCGTTTTGTGCATCAATGATCGTTGTGTAGAGTCTGAATACATAACATGGTTATTGGTTGAGTGCGTTCACTACTGAGCAGGGTTTATTGTTATAATTCTAAGTGAAGGGATTCCGATGTCTTATTAGAACCGTCTTATATGAATATTCATTGATTGAATTAAATTCGGGTTGATGAATAGGATGAAGAGTATAACTTTATAGTACCTAAAAAGGGAGATCAAATCGGGTTAGATTCTAGACGTAGAAGATAATTGATTATGATAGTACCTAGAAAGGGGGTTAAAGTATATATCTTGCTCCGAGATTATTCACACGTGTCAAGCGCATATTTACTTGTGTCTATAGAGTAAACTTGCATGGTCTAGTGATGCGTCCACAAACCACAGGGCAGAGTCGGACACTATCACATGAAAATACGAATTGCTAGTGAAACTGGATGACCCGACGAACTACCTACTATTCTTCTTGATCACAACTCACTTTTCTCTACTCTTACTATTTCTTTTTGCTATTTCGATTATAAGTCATTATTCCTTAAACCTTTACAATTACCAAACATAGTCTAAAGTATACAGAATATAATGAAATTGATATTTAACCGTCCCGTGGGTTCGTTATTGTAACTTGGTCATCTTCGCGACTACAATTGATATCCTTATACTTGAGGATTAATTTGTGTGTTGAGAAAACCCCTATAAGGAGTCACTAAAAAGTCAAAGTGCAGAGCTGATTCTACTCCGTTAGCCATGACAAGAACTCCTTGAAGTGATCATTTTCATGTCATTTTTATGGTCAAATTAGTTATTATGGATGAGTATAAAGTTGGAGAAAATGTTTTAAGAGTATATAACTGCTACGAAGCTGGCGCCATAGAGTCACTAAAAACACACAGTGCAGAGCTGATTCTACTCTGTGAGCCAGGTCAAGAACTACTTGAAGTGAGTATTTTCTTTCCATTTTAATGGTGAAAATTGTTATTAGAAATGAGAATATAGTTGGAAAACGTGATTTCAGAGTATAAAATGCTAGGAAGCCTGCACCATAGAGTCACTAAAAACTCACAGTGCAGAGCTGATTTTACTTCGTGAGCTAGATCAAGAACTACTTGAAGTGAGCATTTTCTTTCCATTTTTATGGTCAAATTAATTATTAGACCTGAGAATATAGTTGGAGAACAAGTTTTCAGAGTATAAAATGCTAGAAAGCTTGCACCATAGAGTCACTAAAAAGTCAAAATGCAGAGCTGATTCTACTCCATGAGCCAGGACAAGAACTCCTTGAAGTGAGCATTTTCTTAACATTTTTATGGTGAAATTAGTTATTATACATGAGTATAAAGTTGGAGAACATGATTTCAGAGCGTATAACTGCTGCAAAGCTTGCGCCATAAAGTCACTAAAAACACACAGTACAGAGCTGATTCTACTCCATGAGCCAAGTCAAGAACTCCTTGAAGTGAGCATTGTCTTACCATTTTTATGGTCAAAGTAGTTATTAGACATGAGAATATAGGTGTAGAACATGTATTCAGAGCATAAAAATGCTAGGAAGCTTGCACCGTAGAATCACTAAAAACTCACAGTGCAGAGTTGATTTTACTTCGTGAGCCAAGTCAAGAACTACTTGAAGTGTGCATTTTCTTGCCATTTTTATGGTCAAATTAGTTATTAGACCTGAGAATATAGTTGGAGAACAAGTTTTCAGAGTATAAAAATGCTTGAAACATTTGTCCATAGAGTCACTAAAAAGTCAAAGTGCAGAGCTGATTCTACTCCGTGAGCCAGGACAAGAACTCCTTGAAGTGAGCATTTTCTTACCATTTTTATGGTCAAATTAGTTATTATATATGAGTATAAAGTTAGAGAAAATGTTTTCAGATCATATAACTGCTACGAAGCTTGCGCCATAGAGTCACTAAAAACTCAAAGTGCAGAGCTGATTCTACTCCGTGAGCCAGGTCAAGAACTCCTTGAAGTGAGCATTTTCTTGCCATTTTTATGGACAAATTAGTTATTAGAACTGAAAATATAGTTGGAGAACAATTTTTCAGAGTACAAATATGCTAGCAAGCTTGGGCCATGGAGTCACTAAAAAGTCAAATGTGCAGAGCTGATTCTACTCCGTAAGCCAAGTCAAGAACTTCTTGAAGTGATCATTTTCTTGTCATTTTTTTGGTCAAATTAGTTATTATGGATGAGTATAAAGTTGGAGAAAATGTTTTAAGAGTATATAACTGCTACGAAGCTTGCGCCATAGAGTCACAAAAAACACACAGTGCAGAGTTGATTCTACTCCGTGAGCCAGGTCAAGAACTAATTGGAGTGAGCATTTTCTTGCCATTTTAATGGTAAAATTTGTTATTAGACATGAGAATATAGTTCGAGAACATGATTTCAGAGTATAAAATGTTAAGAAGCTTGCACCATAGAGTCACTAAAAACTCACAGTGCAGAGGTGATTTTACTTCGTGAGCCAGGTCAAGAACTACTTGAAGTGAGCATTTTCTTTTCATTTTTATGGTCAAATTAGTTATTAGACCTGAGAATATAGTTGGAGACCAAGTTTTCAGAGTATAAAAATGTTAGAAAGCTTGCGCCATAGAGTCACTAAAAAGTCAAAATGCAGAGCTGATTCTACTCCATGAGCCAGGACAAGAACTCCTTGAAGTGTGCATTTTCTTACCATTTTTATGGACAAATTAGTTATTATATACGAGTATAAAGTTGGAGAACATGTTTTCAGAGCATATAACTGCTGCGAAGCTTGCACCATAAAGTCACTAAAAATACACAGTGCAGAGCTGATTCTACTCCGTGAGCCAAGTCAAGAACTCCTTGAAGTGAGCATTTTCTTGCCATTTTTATGGTCAAAGTAGTTATTAGACATGAGAATATAGGTGTAGAACATATATTCAGAGCATAAAAATGCTAGGAAGCTTGCACCGTAGAGTCACTAAAAACTCACTGTGCAGAGTTGATTTTACTTCGTGAGCCAGGTTCAGAACTACTTGAAGCGTGCATTTTTTTGCCATTTGTATGGTCAAATTAGTTATTAGACCTGAGAATATAGTTGGAGAACAAGTTTTCAGAGTATAAAAATACTAGAAATCTTACGCCATAGAGTCACTAAAAAGTCAAAGTGCAGAGCTGATTCTACTCCGTGAGCCAGGACAAGAACTCCTTGAAGTGAGCATTTTCTTACCATTTTTATGGTCAAATTAGTTATTATATATGAGTATAAAGTTTGAGAACATGCTTTCAGAGAATATAACTGCTACGAAGCTTACGCCATAGAGTCACTAAAAACTCACAGTGCAAAGCTGATTCTACTCCGTGAGCCAGGTTAAGAACTCCTTGAAGTGAGCATTTTCTTGCCATTTTTATGGTCAAATTAGTTATTAGAACTGAGAATATAGTTGGAGAACAATTTTTCAGAGTACAAATATGCTAGGAAGATTAGGCCATAGAGTCACTAAAAATTCAAATGTGCAGAGCTGATTCTACTCCGTAAGCCAAGACAAGAACTCCTTGAAGTGATCAATTTCTTACCATTTTTATGGTCAAATTAGTTATTATGGATGAGTATAAAGTTGGATCAAATGTTTTAAGAGTATATAACTTCTACGAAGCATGCACCATAGAGTTACTAAAAACACACAGTGCAGAGCTGATTCTACTCCGTGAGCCGGGTCAAGAACTACTTGAAGTGAGCATTTTCTTGCCATTTTTATGGTGAAATTTGTTATTAGATATGAGAATATAGTTGGAGAACGTAATTTCAGAGTATAAAATGCTAGGAAGCTTGCACCAAAGAGTCACTAAAAACTCACAGTGCAGAGCTGATTTTACTTCGTGAACCAGGTCAAGAACTACTTGAAGTGAGTATTTTCTTTCCATTTTTATGGTCAAATTAGTTATTAGACCTGAGAATATAGTTGGATAACATGTTTTCAGAGTATAAAAATGCCAGAAAGCTTGCGCCACAGAGTCACTAAAAGTCAAAGCGCAGAGCTGATTCTACTCTGTGAGCCAGGACAAGAAATCCTTGAAGTGAGCATTTTCTTACCATTTTTATTGCCAAATTAGTTATTATATATGAGTGTAAAGTTGGAGAACATGTTTTCAGAGAATATAACTGCTACGAAGCTTGCGCCATAAAGTCACTAAAAACACACAGTGCAGAGCTGATTCTACTCCGTGAGCCAGGTCAAGAACTCCTTGAAGTGAGCATTTTCTTACCATTTTTATGATCAAAGTAGTTATTAGACATGAGAATATAGGTGTAGAACATGTATTCAGAGCATAAAAATGCTAGGAAGTTTGCACCGTAGAGTCACTAAAAACTCACAGTGCAGAGTTGATTTTACTTTGTGAGCCAGGTCAAGAACTACGTGAAGTGAGCATTTTCTTGCCATTTTTATGGTCAAATTAGTTATTAGACCTGAGAATATAGTTGGAGAACAAGTTTTCAGTGTATAAAAATTCTAGAAAGCTTGCACCATAGAGTCACTAAAAAGTCAAAGTGCAGAGCTGATTCTACTCCGTGAGCTAGGACAAGAACTCCTTGAAGTGAGTATTTTCTTACCATTTTTATGGTCAAATTAGTTATTATATATGAGAATAAAGTTGGAGAACATGTTTTCAGAGCATATAACTGCTACGAAGCTTGCGCCATAGAGTCACTTAAAACACACAGTGCAGAGCTGATTCTACTCCGTGAGCCATGTTAAGAACTCCTTGAAGTGAGCATTTTCTTGCCATTTTTATAGTCAAAGTAGTTATTAGACATGAGAATATAGGTGCAGAACTTGTTTTCAGAGTATAAAAATGCTATGAAGCTTGCACTTTCTTGCCATTTTTATGGTCAAAATTAGTTATTAGACATGATAATATAGTTGGAGAACATATTTTCAGAGTATAAAAAGGCTAGGAAGCTTGTGTCATAGAGTCACTAAAAAGTCAAAGTCGAGAGCTGATTCGACTCCGTGAGCCAAGTCAAGAACTCCTTAAAGTGAGCATTTTCTTACCATTTTTTTGGTCAAATTAGTTATTATACATGAGTATATAGTTCGACAACATGTTTTTAGAGTATATAAATGCTATAAAGCTTGCTCCATAGAGTCACTAAATACTCACAGTACATAGTTGATTCTACTCCGTGATCCAAGTCAAGAACTCCTTGAAGTGAGCATTTTCTTGCCATTTTTTATGGTGAAATCTGTTATTAGACATGAGAATATAGTTGTAGAACGTGATTTCAGAGTTTAAAATGCTAGGAAGCTTGCACTGTAGAGTCACTAAAAACTCACAGTGTAGATATGATTTTTTCTCCGTGAGCCAGGTCAAGAACTTCTTGAACTGAGCATTTTCTGGCCATTTTAATGGTCAAATTAGTTATTAGATTTGAAAATATAGTTGGGGAATAAGTTTTCAGACTATAAAAATGCTAGGAAGCTTGCGCCATAGAGTCACTAAAAAGTCAAAGTGCAGAGCTGATTCTACTCCGTGAGCCAGGACAAGAACTCCTTGAAGTGAGCATTTTCTTCGCATTTTTATGGTCAAATTAGTTATTATATATGAGTATAAGGTTGGAGAACATGTTTTCAGAGTATATAACTGCTACAAAGCTTGCGGCATAGAGTCACTAAAAACACACAGTGCAGAGCTGATTCTACTCCATGAGCCAGGTCAAGAACTCCTTGAAGTGAGCATTTTCTTGCCATTTTTTGGTCAAAGTAGTTATTAGACATGTGAATATAGGTGCAGAACATGTTTTCAGAGTATAAAAATGCTAGGAAGCTTGCACAGTAGAATCACTAAAAACTCACAGTGTAGAGCTGATTCTACTCCATGAACCAAGTCAAGAACTCCTTGAAGTGAGCATTTTCTTGCCATTTTTATGGTCAAATTAGTTATTAGACATGATAATATAGTCGAATAGATGATATTATAAAGAGAAAAATCAAGGAGACTATACAAAGTTGTTTAAAGATGTTAAAAGCAAATTATCCACAAGCGGCTAATGAACAAACTATCTAAACCGGAAGTATTCCTTATTCATGTCATTGAACATGAGATGATGAACAAGTTGAGGAGCGGAGTCATGCCAGTCCATGTCACCACCAATATCTGACAATGCATCTGCCACCGTGTTGCCTTCTTGGAATATATGTGAAACATGAAAGTTCATATGTGCAATGATGTCCTTTATCCTCCTCCATTGTGCTAACAAATGCCATGGGATTTTTGGTGAAGGGTCACGTAAAGAGTATACCCCAAATGTTGAGTCTGATTCCAGCCATAGTGATGTTCATCCTTTGATATGAGCTATTTCCACAGCTGTAAGGGCTGTCGCAAGTTCAGCTTCAAAGGCATAGCCTCTACCAAATCCACATGTAAAATTGCCTCTAGCAAAACTTCTATTGTTCCTGTAGACTCCTGCCCCTGAAATGAAACCCAGAGCACCTGAGGCATGTCCATCTGTGTTCACCTTGAACCACCCCATGGGTGGCGGTTGCCATCTGAGGGAGGTGATGTTTGGAGCTTTCCTGAGTACTCCTTTCACACTAAAGCCAATGAAGTGCCTGGAGTAACAAACCAATGAAGCTCTGATCGATCAAAATTAGTCGATCAAAACCAAAGCCAACCAGAATAAATTTCAGCACTTCCGAGGAAACCCTGCAGTGTACGAAGAGGTGTCTATGGATTCTTCATCAGATTGGCAAAGGTAGCAACGAGATGGTCCCTGGAAACCTCTGCTAATCAGGACATCCCGAGTTGTGATGATCCCTCGAATAACTTTCCATAATGTGATAGAACGACAGGCTGGGATATAACTAGACCAAATCCATGATCCCCAACTTGGATTAGGAAATTTAGGTCGTATGTGCCCAAAAGCAAGCTTCGATGTCACGTCTCCATGTAGCGAATTTTTCCAGAGTCAACAATCAGAAAAATTTGGAGACATTCGCGTTTCCAAAATTTTATTAACAATGAATGGATAAGAATTTATGATATCAACTGTGAAGAGCCAGTCTCCATCATGAAAATAGTCTCCGATGAGTTATTCATAGTGGTGTCTATACTCCATGGGTATGCCAATCAGATCGGCAATTGGTTTGCCAATCCAGTTGTCCAGCCAAAAATGGACTTTTGAATCGTAACCAATGACCCACACCTCCTCCTCCCTGAGTTGCAATATATGTGATGTACACGCAGATCTGATGGAAGAAGGGAGGTAGTAATTTTTCAACTTACTTCCATTGAACTATCTGTTACGTATGAGATCCAAAGCAGGCACCCCACTGATAATGTCCCATGAGAATTTCATCAAATAAGCATCATTGGCAGCGATAATTGAACGAACTTCCAATCCTCCCTCTTCAACAGGACAACTAATGCGCTTCCATGCACCAGTGAAGTGATGTTGTTTGGATATATCTTCAGTCCATATGAAGTTACGACACACCTTTTCTATTCTTCGAATCTGATATCTTGGCCATCGATATACCATCATAGCATGAACTGCTGATAATATAATAACTGAGTTGACTAGGCAAATTCGACCAACCATAAAGAGTGTGTTACCTTTCCATCTTTGAAATTTCGAAAGGATGAGATCAGTGCCTTCCTTGAAATATGCATTCTTTAGGGCGTCTTGAAAGATAGGAACACCAAGATATTTGAAGGTTAAGCACCCTTCTAGAATAGAAAAGTCATGATTGATAACATCTTTAATGGCTTTCCTCGTATGCTTTCCATAAAACACCTTCGACTTATGTGGATTGAAGACTTGGCCAGATATGTTGGCACAGCCAGTAAGTGCGTGCTTCAGGCCCTGAAGAGAGGAGTTATCTGCCTTACAAAATAACATGATATCATCAGCATAAAATAGATAAGAAGAAAGGCAACAAGATCGACTGCCTACAGCCTTAGACATGAGAATATAGTTGGAGAACATGTTTTCAGTGTATAAATATGCTAGGAAGCTTGCGTCATAGAGTCACTAAAAAGTCAAAGTGCAGAGCTGATTCTACTCTATGAGCCAGGTCAAGAACTCCTTAATTTTATTTTGCATTGTGCCCTGCTTAAATGATGATATTGTCTTGCTTTATTAAATGTTTTATAGACATTTAAATGAGCTCCTTTCTAAAGCATAAATTGGAAACGGAACTTGATTTTGTGAGTTTCGCTCTGCACATTTTATTTCTGCTCTTACATGCAGGAGTCCCTTAGCTTGTTGTTGATAGTGTCTGTCAAGACATCAAGAGGAATGAGAACCCAAAGTTTGTGATGGTTAATTTATGCCAATTATGTTTTGCTTTTCCATCATATATGTGCATCATGTAGGACTTACTATAAATGGATTTGTTCCTAAATCTACCTTTGTTTAGTTGTTTATTTCTGTTAATCAATGTATTTCATTTTACTTATAGATTTTAATGAGAATTAAACAAGAACATAAGATGGCATAAGATGCTCATATATTTGCTGAGTGAGATGCTACTACTAAAGTTCTGCTTTTTTGTTATATTTTTAATCAGGTAATCTTGTATTGGCTGGTCAATAAGTTGTTAGAAATACTGATTACATAGATAAATTGGTGGAAACATAGTGAATTTTAATAAATTGCATCATGTCTCTTGTTTTCATGTTCTGCATCTTGGACTTGGGTTTATTTACATTCAAGTGTCTGCTGATGTCTTTTTATTTACTCTCCCTTCTAGCAAATTCATACTTAAGAGGGGTGAGATAAAAGCAAATAAAATTTGAAATTTTAACAATAGTTCACCATGAGTACCTCAAGCATGCTCTCATTAAGTTGAATGCTGAAGTTTAAGTAGTATTTCATGAATTTTTCTTCTATAACCAGAATATATTCTCCCACTTCAAATTATATTTAACTATGATACTCTCCTCCTCGCCTAGCCATTACTAATCAGGGAACAAAATCCTAATTTTATATAATATAGCACCATATGACTGCAAGTCAAGCTATATTAAAAACAATTGAACCTATTAATTATAGTGCCATGTGTTTTTGAAGTAGAATTTTGTTAAGACCAAGGTCTACTAGAATAAAGAATTTAATTGATATTTTTGTTATTACCTTGTTCTTCTATTGCTTTATTAGGAGTTTAAAAACTGAAATTGTATTGTATTTATGTAAGTTCGACTTCTATGGGCAGTATCTTGAAAGAACAAATTCAAAATCCATGATTTCGAGTAGAAAGCAGTTGATGCTAAAAGAATATTTAAAGAAGTTTCTTTAGGAGTTCAAGAGGTTACTTTATGTTCAAAATCTTATTGTGTACATTCTAGTTGCAATATCTGTTTCGTTGTCTTTATTTATTCATGCTAAATAATTGGGGTTAGGATACTTATAAATATTTCCCATTTTTTCTTGCAAAATATGTGTATAATTTGTGAAATTCATTATATTCTAGTCAATTACGTACTCAAATTTGTATCATGGTTGAGACTATCAATAACTAGAAAGGAATCGTTGGGAAGATGCCTTTGCTCTATAATTATTTTTGACACTCTGTACTGATTTTCAAAAGACAACAAAGGGAATTCTGGATCCTTATGTCCCAATTGACAATCTTAAATCTGCTTTCTTCTGAGTAAAATGAAGTGAAATAAAGCCTTCAGACCTATACAGATATTGCCATGGATTATGTCTGTGGGTCAACATTTGTTTACAAAATAACTGATGCTGCAAGAGAGGTATGTTCATTTTTGGAAAGATGCAATACTCTTAAAGACTTGTAACTTGGCCTTTTCTTTTACTGCCTAGATTTTTAATGAATAAGTTGTAAAACTTGTAATTTCTTCTATAAGGTTTACTTATTATTTCATACAAACTTATTGAAACTTATTCTTCTGATGAATAAGTAGTAAATGTATTAATTGTGTTCAAACATCTCAGTCATCACTTTTAGTGGGGATAAAGGACATTTAAATTCTGCTTTTTCAGGCATTCAAAATTTCTTATTGTCACTTCTAAGGGTGAAATTCTTTCAGGTATTGATGACTATACTCTAGAACTGCGAGCTCTTCTTTTGGAATCTAGAAGGTACATATATGGATGTTTTAATTTATGATATCTGGACACAAAATTGCAGATTAGTTTTCAAAGATGCATAAACCATCCTCATTTCAGTATAAAGTGCAATTTATTTATTGTGATGCTGAGGAGCGCAATATATTTTCATTATGCCAACTTTTTTATTTCTTTGTTTTGGAGTTACAATATGGGAGATAATCTATTAATTCATAAGAAAGGTTGGAATACGTTTTTGGAATGTTTGATTATGATTTGATATTTTTTTTATTGCATGAGAATTTTGTCCATTGACTTTTAGCTTTGCTAAAAGAAATTCTTGGAATGCTTTTTCTCGCAACTGGCTTATAGTTACCTTTTCTTGCTTACATCTGATTATTTGGTACAATGTATGCAAGATGCACATTTTGGAATAACATTGCTTCTATAGAATCAGTTCCTCCTAATTTCAGGTTCATTGTCATTTCCCTCTTGTAACAAGTATTTAATTCTTACGTACTATGCAACTAAATGTCTAAAATTCCTCAAATAAATAACATTTTAAGTATCTCAAATACTGATTGTATTGTAAAATGAAAAGATGTGTTCAAACGATATGTCATTTTCAACTTTGCTGCTAAAATTACATGTCAAGCTTCCTCCTTAATGTATCATGAATAAACTGTTGTGGTTTTGTTGCTTTTAACTTGATTTTTAATGAAGTGTGGACCTTATGGTACGCTTCATGGTGGTGGATGGGTAGTTGGTTGGTGAAGATGTGGCATAAAAGTGGGTTGTTACCTAATTAGATATCATGATGCAGAGTTCTTTGATTGAATCCAAAGTGCCTGAAATAGTATAAAAACCTATGGGTGGTTTTCCATCCAAATCTGTATTAGTTATGTGACTTGATCTCTTATTTTATTTAAGAGTTTTGTGTAAAAAATTATTTCTTACCTTTTTCTTATCCTGTGAGAACATTTGAAATAATCCTCTGCTCCAAATGTGAGGTTTTTTTTGCTTGTTGAAACCCAATTATTACTTAAAATTTTCTTTTATTTCTTTATCTTTTGTCATCTCTCTTTGTTGCTAAAGATTTGTCTTGCTGAATTAATAAGATTTGTCTAAACTAATCAAGTTCTTAATTCTGCAAACTGAAATGACTGATTGGGAAGGCCTATTACAGATGAATGCGCTTGATATTTGATTTTTTTCTCTCAAGTGATAGGTTATTTGGATTTAAGTTGCTTGCGTTCTGTAAATTTCAAAGCTTTAACATTATTTTATGATTTCCGATGCATCTTGTGTTTTGAATGGAGTAATTTATGTTCTAAATTTTTTTAAAATATTACCAAATTGATCTTCTCTACTAAGATGACTATGTCTGCCAGGATTATGTCTTAGTGGAGCCATTAAACTTTTCAGTTTCTCCATTTCAGCATTACTACATGCCCATGCATTGTTATGCAATTTCTGATGTTATCTCCGCAAGAATCATTACAACATCTTGTATACTTTGTTTTGCTGAGAGACAGGAAAAGGTAAGTACCATTTGGCTCCATGATGTTTATTTCCTGGTAAATTAACCAAGTAGAAACAATTCTTGCAGTAATCTAATTATGCTTAATTGAAACCTTGTGATAAAAGGTTTAGATTTATGTTCATCTTGTTGCATTTTGTTTTCGAAAGTTCAATGCTGAATGGTTTTCAGTATTTGAGATCATTGAATTATCATCATCTAATTTGGATTGTCAGGTTTACTTTGTGGATTATCATAGTGTGTGCCGAGATGCGCACTACACCATATATACTAAGTATTTTGCTATTCTTAGGTTTCAGTATCTCCATATTCAAACTGTTAGATCATTGCTCTTCAAGTACACTACACACACTTTCCCTTTTCCCCCCTTAATTTTTTGCTTTTAAAATATACTTCTTTTGGATTCAGAGAGTTCCAGTGATGGAGACAATAGTTTTATCTTGATTAGTTTTTGGTAATTTATTTGCAGGAATATTTTCTTATGGTTTTTATGTTATTGGTTTTCTTGCATGTTCTTATTTCTTAAACTAAAGTTATTTTTGTGTGATGATATATAAATCTTCTAATATACCTTTGCCTTGTTCTCTATCAGTCCTGCTCAAAAGTTGTCGTGCCCCAGATAATTTTCAAGAATGTCTGCGTTTGACACAAGTTACTTATACGTTAGAGGGAATGAGGAACATGATGAATGATTTGTCATTTATGTTTATGGGAAGATATTATTAATGTCGATCATGGATACATTATGATGTATTTTAATTGTTGTTGGTGAATTGTATTGGTGTGAGAGATGTTGGGATGTTATATTTGAACGTATTGATGTTGACTTTTTTATTTAGAGTTCAATTATAATTGAATGAATTGAAGTAAAATTAGTCATGTTGTATTGAAGATCAAGGATTATGGCCATTTCATTATTTTCATTTAAATTATTAAATAAGAAAAAATATGTTATTAACAATGGGGATATAGGCTACCACAACGGGCATAGACTGTTGTCAAATATAGCTATGACAATGGGGAATACACGTTGTTGTAGTTAAATACAACAATGGAGATGTAACTAACAACAATAGTGAAAAAACTGTTGTTAAGAATAATATATGACAACGGGAAAAATTTTGTTGTTAAAGGTAAGAAACCTTTAACAACTTCTGGATTAACAACGAAGATTTGCAGCTACGACAACGGGGATTACCCATTGTCTTAATTAGATACAACAACATGGATGTCCAAAACAACAACTGGGATTCCCCGTTGTAAAAGAATAGCTACGACAATGGGTCAAAAGTCGTTGTTAAAGGGTCAGTACCGTTAACAACTCCCGAATTAACAATGGAGATTTTAAGCTACGACAACAAGGATAATCCATTGTCGTAGATGGCTATGACAATGGGGATTCCCCATTGTTAAAACATATTTTTATTACCAACACATGATTTAACAACGGATATTTAATAGCTACAACAACGGGGATACACCATTGTTAAACATAACCTATGACAACGGGTTTTCCACCATTATTTAAAGTCTGGACTTTTAATAATTGTCGGGCTAACAACGGAGCTGGAGGGGCAACGACAACTGGAATTCCCCGTTGTCTTTTAGAGTTGGGCCTTCATTGGTCTTAAGTATCCAAACTTAGCCCAAAGCTTATACTTAAGTCTAATAATAATAATATATACCACTAAAATATTATTACTGCACTACCGTTTTAATTCCATAATTACGTTATGGGCTCCTTCTTATTATGAGGTCGACAGTTACCCCATTTTTAAGATATACAATGCCCATTAATTAATTAAGTTACTGACAACTCAATTAATAAATATCTCATCCAAGAGTAGTACCACTTAACATCATTGTCATGCCGGAATAAATCCACCTGCAAGGTTTATATGATAATCCTTATGAGCTCCTTAAGGAGATATCATCAACCTATGTTGGACACAGATTCCTTCTACAAACAACAATACACCATAGAGACAGCACTATTTCCCAACTCAGCGAGTTTGTTGATTTAATTACATATAAATCTCACTTATTGATGAATCAAAGAAATACATACTGTCTTACGTGTCGAGGTTATTGTATAGGGATTAAGAGCACGAACATCCATAATAACTGAGATCAAATTCTCCTATAAGTCAGTATAAGTCGAAAGATCTCAAGCGGTCCTGCTCAATACATATAAAGTGCACTAATGTGATTCTATAGCTAAGACAATCTAATACCAAACCACACTACAACCATCCCGATAGAGAGTCCCCGTCTATCTCGGTTGTGAGCATCTGTTTATACTTTTTAAGGAAATTGATAATATGATCTTTCGCTCGTTGTTGCACAACATATTATCTACAGTATAAAGTAAGTGGACTATTGCATCGTACATATAAATAAATTATAAGACGCAATCATTTTATCATATGATTCTCATTTCAAATAAATTGTGTGTTATACCATTTATTTGAAATGTGAATAAGAGAATCTATTGATAAATTAAATAAATTATGATTCAATTTCCACCATTACACATCTGTTATTAAAAGAAAGGTGAAATATTGATGGTCTTGAAATAGATGAGAATAATATGACTTTAAGACTTTAAATGGAAATATACAACACATTTCATATAAAATCCCTTCCTCACCTTGTCCGAAAAAATGGGACTCATATCTTCCAAACCCATGTATATAATATAGCATAAATTCATAATGTGAAAAGTAGTTTCAAATATTTAATTTAATGGCCCTATTTTAATCAAGTTAAACATATTTTATTTCAATTATAGGTAAAAAATTATTTTCAACTGCTCCCACTTTTTTAGGCTAATTTGATGTACTTCATTGATGATTAATAACTCTCATTTACTATTTAAAATTTTATATTTTGTTCATTAAATACCTAACGGAAGTCATCCATGATTTTAGATTCTTTATTTAGATATTAGTTGAGAGAAAATGGTTGAATGTGATAAAGTACATTAATAGCAAACAAGAATGAAGAGTTCTCTAAAATCTTCAAAGAGTTCTTTTTTTGAAACAAAGGGAACAAAGAAATATGATAATGTTGAGGCGATATCCACCGTTTCAAGAAGTGTATCATTGATTGCTGGTTAGATTTCACTCATTTATATTGAATACTATTTAAAAATTTTAATATATATATATATATATATATATATATATATATATATATATATATATATATATATATATGTGGTAGCAACAGATATATTAGTTGATCAATATGTCTAATTTTTAATTCAAAAAACATAACGAGTTTTTAATTGTTCAATTTAAATGATCATAAATATATACATGCAGCTGGTAGTAAACAAAGAATAATAGCAGAGGATATACTAAGGCATGGTGTGAATGCTCCAGCTGAGGTGTTTGCCTTTCGGGAACTAGCAATTGCAACCGAGAACTTCAACCCTGAATTGCTAGTTGATGAAGGAGGATTCGGAAGGGTATATAAGGGATACCTCAAGAAAATAAATAAAGTAAAATACACACACATACATACATATAACATGCATACATACATATTTATATATATTGATTTTAAAAATTCACTCCTTATAACATATATTTACGTACATACGTACATATTATAGCATAATATTATAAATAAAGGGGTAAAATTTTTAAAATTAATAATAATGTAAATACGTATTGTATAGATTATGTAAATATTTAGCCTTAATTAAACTTTGTTGCATGTGCTTTTAGGTAGTGGCTATAAAGCAGCTCGATAAAAACCGCGTTCATGGGAAAAGGGATTTCTTGGCAGAGGTGTTGACATTAAGCCAAGTTAATCATCCAAACCTTGTTGGTTTTATAGGGTATTGCGCAGATGGTCCTCAGAGAATACTGGTTTATGAGTTCATGCATAATGGATCCTTAAAAGATCACATTCAAGGTAACCTCTTCCAGATAATCAAATATGATAAACACTAGGGTGGAACTTAGCCACCAATTCCAAAATTTAGGACTGTGGACCCACCCCCTTCTCACCCCAAATTATAAGGGGATGAGTTTTTTTTTTTCCCATTTTTTTGTTCGTTTTCTTTTAACTTTACTTATTGGCTTTTTTTTTTGTTTTCTTTTTCGTTTTTTTTGTTTTTTTTTTAAATTTAATTTTAAAGTTTAGGTATGTTTTACCCCTAAAATTTAGGGTGTAATTGTAATTTCACCCTTATGATATAAGATATAATTTATTTTTAAGTTTAGGGCATAATTATAATTTTACGCTTATGGTTTAGGATACAATTTAATCTTAGGGTTTAGGGTATATTTTCTCTTAGATTTTATGGTTTAGGGTATAATTGTAATTTTACCAATATGGTTTAGGATATACTTCACCCCTAGGGTTTAGAGTTTAGGGTATAATTGTAATTTTACCCATAGGATTTAGGGTATAATTTTAATTTCACCCTTATAGTTTATGGTATATTTCATCCCTAGAGTATAAGGTTTAAGTTATAATTGTAATTTCACCCTTATGGTTTAGGTTATATTTTACTCTGAGGTGATGTTTGGTTTGGGATTATGTGGGATTTGAAAACCATGAATTGTGTGTTTTATGTTTGTTTTGGGTTTTGAATAGAGTATGTTTTAACTTTATGTCAAATCAATGTATTAATATATAGGGGAGGTTTTTAAAATTTGGATATGGGTTTTGGAAAACCAAAACCTAGATTTAAAATCCAAAAACGAACATAACCTTAGAGTTTAGGGTATAATAGTCATTTAAGTATAGTAAATTTGAAAAATAAAAATAAAACATTAATAAGGAGGATAAATTAATTAAGAATGGTGTAGACCATTAAGAAGGAAGAAAAATTAATTACGAAGAGATAGGACCACAAGTTTCCAATTCATTTGGTAGAACGGGTTCCATCCAAGTGGCTCTCATCAAATATTAAATTGATTATTGACTCAAAGTATATTAATTACTCCTGATCACAAGAGTTGGAAGTTTTGTGAATATTGATTTGGACATCTTATTCTACTTCCTTGGTTTAGATTTTTCAATTCTACTACTTACATTAATTTTGGAAATATAATAAGTCAAACATGTTTTTCATTAGCCATGATTGGTGTGTTATTTAATAAATATCATCACGTGCGTGAAAAATAATAAAATATAAGAAATCTAATGTTAAAGAAAATGGAAATATTTTGATACTTATTTATGATTGAGTAATTTATTTTTTTACCACATCATATTATCTCACAACTTGATTTTTCTTCCATGGACCAATATATATATATATAATATTTTGATGCTCATATGATTCAAGTAAAAAAATTATTTTACTAAAAAAGAGAGATCAATTAGAAGATTTGAAAAAAAAAATTTATAAGTAATAAGAGGAGTTAATTGAAGATTGATGAGTATATAACATGTTATTTTCACAATGCTTTTTATTATTATTATTATTATTATTATGAGACTAAGTTTTTAAATATACCTTGTGTAACAATTTTTGATTTGTTAGGTTCACACATGAAAATTTTGGATTGGCACACTAGAATGCAAATAGCTAGAGGCGCTGCTAGAGGACTTGAGTACCTACATGATACAATAAGTCCACCAATTATATTTCGAGATTTTAAAGTGTCCAATATATTATTGGATGAGGAATTTAATCCCAAGTTGTCTGGATTTGGTCTAGCTAAATTGAGTTCGAGTGGAGAGCAAGATTATGTCTCCACAAGGGTGATGGAAACATACGGTTATTGCGCGCCTGAATATGTTAGGCTGGGCCAATTTACAACTATGTCTGATATGTACAGTTTTGGAGTAGTGCTTTTGGAGATTATTTCAGGAAGAAAAGCAATTGACAACACAAAACCATTTGAGGAGGAGAATCTAGTTGCTTGGGTGAGTAACTGTACATCAATTCACATATAAAATATTATCTCTCATTATAACATACTTGTCTAATCATAAAAATTTGATCGATGTTGCTTGAAGACTGGTGTTTAGAAAAGATTTGAGAAATAAATTATAGATCCCATCAGATTCTCTGTATTTACCATATTTCTACTTAAACTTTTCACCAATATCGAACATGAACCTTTTACGTATGTGTTATAACTGGAAATTTTGTCTTAAAGTCAAGAGAAAATGAAACCCTACTTACATGAATAGTCTCATGGTTTTTGAATGTGAATTGTATTTTTTCGAGTAAACATATTTGAATAGTGATTTAAAATTATATTTTTATAAATAAAATGGTATGATGGAACACAATTTGAAGTTGAAGTGTTAACATTATACTTTAAGAATACAAAATGTTTATGGAATTTGAATTTTGCAGGCAAAGCCATTATTGAGAGATAGAAGAAAATATAGATTAATCGCGGATCCATTATTGGAAGGTAAATACCCAATAAAAGGGGTTGACCAAGCTCTTGGTGTTGCAGCTACATGTCTCCAAGATGAACCCTCCACTCGGCCCCTGATTGAAGATGTTGTCACTGCACTTGAACATTTAGCCATAACAACAGATGAAGATACATGTGAAATCCTTGAAGTAGACATTTAATGTAGTATTTAGTTAGGTTTAACAAAGAAAAACTAAGTAATTAGTGTTACGCTTATTATTTCTTTATTTGTTTTTAACGCTTCGTTAGTACATCATGACATTTGGATCTTTTCGAATTTTGTTTATTCAACTATTGGCTCTATATTTTTTTTATTAGATTATATTACTACAAGTGACATAAAAATACTTTTTTAGGTAGTTTTTGGATTTCGTAGAAAAAACTTTACTCTCTTACATTTTTGTAAAATCTCGTATTTTCATGTATCCAATCATTTATATAATGTGAAAACATGATACCCACCTATACTTACATTTTTGTAAAATCTCATATTTACACGGTCAGTTGGAAACGAATTTGTTCACCAACCTCCGAGGGAGGGCTGGGGGTGAGATCAATCAAAGCAACTAATGATGCCTTGTTAATCAAGCTAACTTGGGATATTTTAAGCTCGCATACTTCATTGAACTTCACTAAAAAAATGGCTGTAAGGGTCGTTTCCCAAGAAATCACATGTTCCTTCCTCAATTCGTCCGGGCTGCAAGAAACATCTTTGGAGACTAGCAGAAGAGGATTTTTGGATTGTTGGGGGAAACTCCAGAGTGAGGTTTTGGCTAGACAATTGGATTGGAGTTTCTATTTCTGATATGGTGAAAATTCCGCATGAGTATAAGGGCCATTATGAGGATTCTATTTCAGATTTTTTGTATGATGGAACTTGGCATTTCACGGAGGATTTCACTCTCACTTTTTCTCATGTTATAGATAAAATTTTCTCTGTTCGTATCTCTACTAATATGTTGGATTGCAGGAAATGGAGAAAATCTTTTACTGGTATATGTCACTGCGAATATACAATACATGCATATTCGACTTCAATTCCCTTCTCCACATTGAGGCACCTGGATATGGGTGAATTACATTCTTTTTGGTTGTTCGGTTATGGTTTGGAAAACAATAAAAGGAGTTCTAGTGACATAGGATGTGCTTGTGCATAGAGGTTTTCATGGGCCCTCTAGATGTTATCTTTGCAAGGCGGAAATGGAAACTATTGATCACATTTTTGATGGCTGCAGCATCTCTATGCAAGTCCTTCAACAAATTCTTCAAGGGTTTAGTTTTAGTAGAGAGGTGCACCTAGATCAAAGCTTTATTGGTTTTATCCTACAGGCTATAGGCTTGAAAGGCAGTGAACATGTCACATCTTTTTGGAGAATTGCTATTGACACATATGTTTGGTGTATTTGGTACATCCGAAATAACATGGTTTATGTGGGATACAATAATGAGCTCAAGGATAGACATGTTCAAATCACGGATTTGATAACTATGGTTATGGCACTCATCAAAGAAGCAAATGGGCAAAATATTAGACGCATGCAGAATTTGGTGGAGGATCTTGTTTTATTACATTATTTTGGGATTGCTGGAGTCCTAAGGAAGGCGCCGAAGATCACACAGGTACGCAGGTTACCTCCTAAACTAGGGTGGGTGAAAGTAAACACAGATGGATGTTGGAGTTCGATCACTTGGTTAATATAAACCATTAGGGTTCTATGTAATTCTTTATCAGCGGAAGCAAGAATATAAATATGCATTACCTTTCACCAGGGTATGTTGAAGAAGTGAAAATTCTCGTCGGCAGCTTGAGCGATCTCAGAACTTTGAGCATAACTTCCTCATCCAATCTCCGTTTTGAGTGATTTTTAGACCAAAACGATCCTCTCTTCCGTAACTTTCCAATCATATATCACTTCACAAGTTTTGCATTCCATAAAAATACAGAAAAATCATGAAAATTAAGCATGCATAGAGATCAAACAGCAACAGTAAACGACCTCTTGATCTTCTGCTGTATTCCCAAGTCCAATCTTGACGTCGTATGGGCGACGATCTTCAAGATCCTCTCAATCTGCTCTCTCCCCCTTCCCAATGTGTTTTAGGCATTTGAATTAGGGTTCTAGAAAGTTGAGATGACTTATTTATTGGCTACAGCAGGGATCAGGAGGTGAAATTAGAGTCGAGTCTCCATTGGGCTTAAGTATCCAAGTTTAGCCCAAAACTTATACTTAAGTCCAATAATAATAATATAGTTCACTAAAATATTATTACTGCACTGCCGCTCTAATTTCAAATTATGTTATGGGCTCCTTCTTATTATGAGCCTGACAGTCTCCCCATGTTTAAAATATACAATGCCAATTAATTAATTAAGTTACTGACAACTCCACTAATTAATATCTCATCCGAGAGTAATACCACTCTACCTTGTTATCATGCAGGAATAAATCCACCTGTAGGGTTTACATGATAATCCTTATGAGCTCCTCAATGGGACATCATTAACCTATTTAATAGGATACGAATTCCTTCTATAATCAACAACACACCATAGAGACATCACTATTTTCCAAATCATCGAGTTTGTTGATTTATACATAAATCTCACCCATTGATGAATAAAAGAGATATATATTGGCTTACATGTCGAGATTATTGTATAGGAATTAAGAGCACGAACATGCATAATAATTGAGATTAAGTTCTCCTATATAGTCAATATAAGTTTTATGATCTCAAGCAGTCCTACTCATGAGCATACTAAAGTGATTTTATAGTCAAGATAAACTAATACCAAATCACACTACAACCATCCCACTAGATTGTCCCCATCTATCTCGGTTGTGAGCATCTGTTTATACTTTATAAGGAGCTGACAATGTGATATTCTGTGCGATGCCGCACACCATATTATCTACAGTATAAAGTAAATGAACTTTTGCAATAACATAAAAATAAATTATATGCAAAATGTTTGATCATATGATTCTCATTTCAAATTAATTGTTATAACATTGTTCATACTATAGGCAATACATTTAGTATACAATCCAACAATCTTTCACTAATACTAAAAGACTATGTTGTCATGTCAACTGCTATACATCTAATTCCCACTCCCACTACATGATATCAAAAGCTTTCGCCTTAAGGTCTTTGTAAAAGGATTTAACAGGTTATCATCTGATCAATCTTGGCGACAACACCTTCCCCTCATCATATAATTTCTCAGAACAGGTGGTACTCGCGTTCCATGTGTTTAATTGCCTTATGGACTCGTGATCTTTCAAGTTTGCAACTGCACCATTATTATCACAATAAATTGTGATAATCTTGGTCAAACTTAGAATCACATCTAAGTCCATTATGAATTTTTTAGAGCCATACAGATACTTTGGCTGCCTCAGAAGCTCCAATTTATCATCTTTACATGGTGGAGTCCGAAATATATTTTTATATGACACTCCTCCATATTATGACTCTACTTTCAAAATCAAACACAAACCTTGAGGTTGATTTACTGCCATCCCGATTTGATTTGAAAGACCGAATCTATGTACCTATATGAAGCAATGATTCTGTCCGGTAAGCACACATATTATTTCTAGTCCTTTTCAGGTACATAAATATATGTCTTACCACAGTTCAACATCCTTGTTTCAGGTTACCTTGATACCCACTGATCATGCCATTGGCAAAATAGATATGCATTCTCGTGCATAACATTCCTTAGATTAGGCTTCCTTATTCACCAAAGCATAAGGAACCACCTACAACTCCTTTTTCTTCATTTATGTCTTAAGAAACATTTACTTAGATAAAATCACATGCTAAAACATGTAAGGATTGTATCATTATACGAAGCTTGAGATAAGCGCAATATCCTTTCTTGTGATCTTTATCACTATATTGAGATAATCGCAAGAATATATTTTGCTTCTCTTAAGTCCTTCACTAAATACTGCTTTATCAACCATACATATACGCCCGACAATACTCTTTCATTATTTGCAATGAGCAATATATCATCTACGTACAGTACAAGAAATACCACCACGTTTCTGTCACTCTTTTCAATACACAAGACATCCGAGCTTTGATTTAATCCATGTCACTGGATATCCTTATCAAAACAGATATACTTTGAGTTTAAAGCTTGCTTCGGCCCATCGTGGACCATTTTAAGCTTACACTCAAAATGCTCTTAGCCCTTTGCAGTGAATCACTCTGGTTGCTTCACATAGATGTTCTCCTCAAGACTTCCAATCACGAAAGCTGTCTTGACATCCATTTGATATACCTCATAATTCAATATGAGTAGCAATAAATAAAAGAATTTGGATCAAGATACGCATAGCTACCGGCGAAAAAGGTTTCCTCATAATCGAACCCTTTCTTTCTGAATATACCTTTTCGCAACAAGCTTTGCTTCCAAGGTTTTCACCTTACCGTATGATCATTTTTTATTTTGTATGACCACTTCCAATGGCTTTTATACCATTTAATGGTTCTACAAGCTCCCAGATTTGATTTAGAATCCATACATCCTATTTCAGAAATCATTGCAACTTTTTAAGATATCGCAATTTTATATTGTAGTGCTTCGTCGTTATTCTGTGGGACGATTTCATGTTTACTAGGGACCAAGTCTCACGACTCTCCCAAAATATAAATCTATACAGTTGTTGAACAACCCTCCCACTACTACAAGGCGCTACATGCAATTGTGTATCAAATATGACACGCGATACAGTTTATATTGGCGTTCGATCGTTTAGTTAACGTGAACCGTTAGGGTTCCATTAGTTTCTAATCCAGCGGAAGCAATAAGATTGAAACGTATTACCTTTCACCAGGGTTGATGTAGAGGATGATCAACAGCAGAAAATAACCTCTTGATCTTCTGCTGTATTCCCAAGCCTGATCTTGACATCGTGTGGGCGACGATCCTCAAAATCTCCTCAATCTGCTTCCTCCTTTATTTCTCACAATTTTAGGCGCAGGATTATTATGGATCCGGATAAGCTGAGGTGACTTATTTATAGGCTACAGTAGGGAACAGGAGGAGAAATTAGAGTCGTGCCTCCATTGGGCTTAAGTATCCAAGCATAACCAAAAGCTTATACTTAAGTCCAATAATAATAATATATTCCACCAAAATATTATTACTGCACTGCCGCTCTAATCCCAAAATTACATTTTGGGCTCTTTATTATTACGTGCCCGACAGTCTCCCCATGTTTAAGATATACAATGTCCATTAATTAATTAAGTTACTGACAACTCCATTAATTAATATCTCATCCGAGAGTAATACCACTCAACCTCATTATCATGCCAGAATAAATCCACCTGCAGGGTTTACATGATAATCCTTATGAGCTCCTCAAGAGGACATCATCAACCTATGTCGGACACAGATTCCTTCTACAATCAACAGCACACCATAGAGACAACACTACTTCCCAACTCACCAAGTTTGTTGATTCAATTACATGTAAATCTCACCCATTGAGGAATCAAAGAAATACATACTGCCCTACGTGTCAATGTTATTATATAGGGATTAAGAACACGGACATCCATAATAACTGAGATTAAGTTCTCCGATAAGTCAGTATAAGTCGAACGATCTCAAGTGATCCTGCTCAACACACACAAGTACACTAATGTGATTCTATAGTTAAGACAAACTAATACCAAATCAAACTACAACCATCCCAATAGAGAGTTCCCGTCTATCTCGGTTGTGAGCCTCTGTTTATAATTTATAAGAAAATCGATAATATGATCTTCCACATGTTGTCGCACAATATATTATCCACATATTATCTATCAGGATGGTTGTTGTGTGGTTTGGTATTAGCTTGTCTTGGCTATAGAATCACATTAGTGCACTTTGTGTGTATTGAGCAGGACCGCTTGAGATCGTTCGACTTATACTGACTTATAGAAGAACTTGATCTCAGTTATTATGGATGTTCGTGCTCCTAATCCCTATACAATAACCTCGACATATAAGGCAATATGCATTCCTTTGATTCATCAATGTGTGAGATTTACATATAATAAAATCAACAAACTTGGTGAGTTGGGAAATAGTGTTGTCTCTATGGTGTGCTGTTGATTGTAGAAGGAATCCTTGTCCGTCATAGGTTGATGATGTCCCCTTGAGGAGTTCATAATGATTATCATGTAAACACTGCAGGTGGATTTATTACGGCGTGATAATGAGGTTGAGTGGTACTACTCTCGTATGAGATATTAATTAATGGAGTTGTCAGTAATTTAATTAATTAAAGGGCATTGTATATCTTAAACATGGGAAGACTAACGGGCTCATAATAAGTGGGAGCCCATAACGTGATTATGGGATTAGAATGGTACTGCAGTAATAATATTTTAGTAGTATATATTATTATTATTAGATTTAAGTATAAGCTTTAGGCTAAACTTGGATACTTAAGCCCAATGGAGGTCCAACTCTAATTTCTCCTCCTGGTCCCTGCTGTAGCCCATATATAAGTCATCTCAGCTATCAAGAAACCCTAATATATGAGATTAATCATCCTAACACTGTGAGGAGGGTGAGAGAACAGCAGAATGAGAAGGTTGTTTGCTGCTGCTGTCTGCCACTTTATACAATTTTTATAAAATCATACAAACTTCAGAACAAGACATGTGATATGATGACGGAAAGCTACGGAAGAGAGGATCGTTTTGGTGCATAGATCACGCAAATTTAACATTAGATGAGAGAGTTATGCCCAAAACAATGAGGCTGCATAGGCTTGTGGCGAGAATTCATCGTCTTCAACATACCTTGGTGAAAGGTAATACGTTTCTTGTTTTCCTGCTTCCGCTGACTATTAGAACCGTATGGAATCCTAACGGTTCATGTTAACCAAATGATCAAACACCAACAGTTTTCACCTTACCGTATGATCCTCTTTTATTTTGTATGACTACTTCCAATGGCTTTTACACCATTTAGTGGTCCTACAAGCTCCCAGACTTGATTTAGAATTCATCGATTCTATTTCAACTTCATTGCACTTGCTAAGATATGGCATTTCTATCTTGTAGTGCTTCGTCGTATCCGTGGATCCATTCCATGTTTACTAGGGACCAAGCCTCACGACTCTCCGAAAATATATATCTTTCAGGTTGTCGAACAACTCTCCCTATATGACAAGGCACTATAAGTAATTGTGTATCAGACATGACACGCGTTGTAGTTTACCTTGTGGTATATCCTCTTGTACACTTAGTACTAATACTTTGTGGTTTTCCCTCTCACTTCCTTTAGAATAATTTATACATGGCTTTATGATTTATTACATAGTCCTTTTCCAAAAATCTAGTGTGTGTGTTAACAATCTCCCTTTGATCTTTTGGACTAAATAAATCATCACCCTTCATTTTTCTAGAATATTCCACAAACAGACAAACGTTATACGACATGCTGTTTCTAGGGCATACCCATAAAATAAATTTAGTAATTCCAAATAACTTATCATCTATCTAACCATTTCCATAATAGTCATATACCTTCTTTTCACCACACCAGTCGGTTGGGGTTTGCCTAGTGTTGACAACTTGGGATTCAATCCTAGTCTCTGATAAACTGCTCCCAAACTATCCTAAGAGGTACTCGCCATCACGATTAAATCATAAATGACTTGATATATTTTCGATGACCCTTCACCACATGTGTCATGCACTTTTGAATTAATCATAGTACCTTGACTTGCGGTGCATCAAAATTATATCTTACCACCTCTCATGGGAATAATCTCAGGATCGCATAAATCAGAATGAACCAATTCCAACATATCTTGGGCTCTACACCCCTTTTCCTTAAAAGGACTTTAATCATTTTACTTCCAAGCAAGACTCGTAAGTCTGATAGTTTTTACTTCAGATAAACCCAACGGTCCATTGGCTATCAACCTTTGAGTCCTACTCAAGTAAAATTGATCTTGTCTTAGATGCCAAAAGTATGTTTAGTTCAACTCCGAAGGTTCCTTTCTCTTACTAGGAATTAAAAGATGCGCTATTAATTACTATTTGTTGCATTCGTAGAATAAACATGATTTAAGAGTTTACAAATTGTCACTAATGTACCACAAGAGATTATAGTTCCATCCCTCATCACTATGACCATGTCATTTAAATGAAATGGAGTATCCATCCGTAAATGCATAGAAACTAAAAATGAAATTCTTTCTATGAAAAAGTACTTAAAGAGAATTTATCATAATTAAACGTTTATTTCTATCATAAGATAAATAAACAACTCCCAATGCAACAGCCACTACTCTCGTAGTATTACCCATGTACATAAAAATCTCATCATCACTTAGTTGTAGGCTTTTAGTGATTTCGGTATCTACACACAACGTGTCAGTAGATGCCATCACTAATCATGCTTCAACGACTAGTGAATGAGATATTGACCTTGTTCATACCTTGATGAAAATGGCTTTCCTTCGCCACATGTTTTGTCATAAGTTCCCCACCATATACAACCTCTCGTATTTCAGGTAGAACTTGCTCAAAACAACCAGACAAATTATGGAGAATAAATTGATCTAGGTTTCCCCTTCAATTTCTACTCGAAGCATTCCCAATTCATTCATCAACTTATCCATGATCTCTTGCCTTTCTAACTTACTCAAGTATCTGAAGAGTCGCATGAGATCATCTTATTTCTATGAACCTCTCACCTTTCGACAAGAGACTTTGATTAATAGGCATCACAGAACATCCTTAGTCAGAACACATATGTTTTCCTAAGCAATAAAATTCAAAACTAAGATTCTTTTCTAATCATCTAATTTTGGACCAGTAAATATAATTTATTTTAGCTAACAATAAGTAAGATAAAACCATTTTGAAAAAATAGAGAATCAAAAATAAATACACTGATCAAATCTTCGAATTTGTCCATTAATATTGATTCCCTCAAAATAATATAAAAATAAAATTCACCGACATCTCAAGCACCGTGAGTCTGCAAGGCACGTTAGTGTGGACGTTTACAAACCCAAACATTTATAAGAGAATGTTTTACCCATTAATTTCAATAGTCAACCTAACCTCATGACAAAATAATTAATAGTCGGTTCCTCTTTTGCCATGCAAATAATAGCAGTGACTCCGTTGGGAAGGATACTAATTATTTACACCTAATTGAACACCATTATTAGATCTCAAGTCCGCGGCCCAACTTATGTGCCTTACAGTTAGAGAAGTACACACGCGCTCGGATAACTTCCTACAATCATCAATTATGAGTTTGTACCAGTGTACCACACATAAACTTATCCGTTAGGGAGGAAGGTCTATGCAAACACGCAAGTTCATGTACCACATTACAAACAATAATTATTTAATGAAGTTTGCACCAGTGATCTATGAATAAACTCATCCGTTAGGGAGGAAGGCCTATTGCCAATACGCATGTTTACTCACATCACTTATAAACCAATAATGGAGGCCGCGGGAATTAGTTACCAATCCCCTCTCCCACTTAGTTATTTAACACCGAGAGTTCTTTTACATGTATATAATATTCAAAATAAAATACGCAACTTAGCATGCTCCTATTACGGCACATAAGGTAGTAAATCACAGAGAATCATGCATAACAAATACAACAATAATCAATTATTTCATCAATTATAAGCAGTTATATATCAGCGAATTCGATTGTTCGCCACCAAGCATGAATATGGGCAACAAAGATGGGAATCGACCTCTCTGGTGAGATTGCAGGGATCGACCTGCTTGGTCAGGTCGCGGGGTTTGGGGCAGCACCCCGAAACCTAATTTGAAAATTGAAAGCCGGTCTTCATAATTTTTCCTCCAGATTTCTTGCCGGCAACCTGTTCCACCTGCCCGGCACCCTACACGATTCGAGCGCCACTGCACAGCAATTGTGCGTGCCCCCATTTGCCTCACACGGCATCAAGCCCGCTTATCCGCCTATCTAACCCTACAAATGTGCACTACACCGGGCGCCACGTAGAGCGCTCCGCCTGGCAGTCCGCTTGCCAGCCTGCTCGCTTGCAACAATCTACGCTCGGAATTCCTTCCAGCACGCTCGTTAAGGCTCATCAACACCCAGAATCATGCCCGGCATTCATCTTACACGCCCGGAAGCATACTCTCACATATGGTAGACTGCTCGCCATCGTACCCACCTAACGCACGCCACTATGCGCGAAGCCCGGCTTCAAACACTCATGCCTGAAATAAAGATAGACTCGCCCTGTAAATCTTTAATATGAGTGACACGTAAAACATATCACTGAGCGCTACACCTGGCCTCTTGCTCGGCATCCCGCATGATTTGCCCTTCACGCCCAGCTCCTTGCTCAAAACGGGCCCCGCGCCCGACTTCTCTGCACAACAAGGTGCTCGGCATCTAGCAACATCACATGGTGATATGCATGCCAGGGCTACCAGTTTTCTCTCCAGTGCTTAATCGGGCTCCTTGCCGTGTGCCCTAAAGAGCGCTACGCTCGTCAATCCGCCTACCAGGCCGCTTGATTTTGCTGGCGCCCGAATACACCATCTCCAAGCATGATGATTCACGAACAATTTTCGTGAACTCCATCACCATTGATGAATAGATATGATACAGGGTATATTTCACATATGGATATTCATGGATTACGCAGTAAAACCAAAACCCTAAACATGCGATTCTAATTTCAAAAATTAAATCACATAATCAACATAAACCCTAGCCTAACGTGTCACGCTTCACCATGAAATCGAAGCTCTGATACCAATTGTTGGTGTTCGATTGTTTGGTTAACATGAACTATTAGGGTTTCATGCGTTTCTAATCAAGCGGACGCAATAAGATTGAAACGTATTACCTTTCACCAGGGTTGATGTAGAGGATGATCAGCAGCAGAAAATAACTTCTTGATCTTCTGCATTATTCCCAAGTCTGATCTTGATGTCGTGTGGGCGACGATCCTCAAGATCTCCTCAATCTGCTTCCTCCCTTATTTCACACAGTTTTAGGCGCAGGATTATTAGGGATCCGAATAAGCTGAGGTGACTAATTTATAGGCTACAGCAGGGACCAAGAGGAGAAATTAGAGTCGGGCCTCCATTGGGCTTAAGTATCCAAGCTTAGCCCAAAGTGTATACTTAAGTACAATAATAATATATTCTACTAAAATATTTTTACTGCACTGCCGCTCTAATCCCAAAATTACATTTTGTGCTCCTTCTTATTATGTGCCCGACAGTCTCTCCATGTTTAAGATATACAATGTCCATTAATTAATTAAGTTACTGACAACTCCATTAATTAATATCTCATCCGAGAGTAGTACCCTCAACCTCATTATCATGCCAGAATAAATCTACCTGCAGGGTTTACATGATAATCCTTATGAGCTCCTCAAGGGACATCATAAACCTATGTTGGACATGGATTCCTTCAACAATCAACAGCACACCATAGAGACAGCACTACTTCCCAACTCACCGAGTTTGTTGATTTAATTACATGTAAATCTCACCCATTGACGAATCAAAGAAATACATACTGCCCTACGTATCGAGGTTATTGCATAGGGATTAAGAGCATGAACATCCATAAGTGGAACGATCTCAAGTGGTCCTGCTCAATACACACAAGTGCACTAATGTGATTTTATAGTCAAGACAAACTAATACCAAATCACACTACAACCATCCCAATAGAGAGTCCTCATCAATCTCAGTTGTGATCCTCTGTTTATACTTTATAAGGAAACTGATAATATGATCTTCCGCGTGTTGTCGCTCAACATATTAAAGCTAGACTTTTAGTATACAACCCAACAGTTAACTTGTGGTATATCCTCTTGTACAATTGGTACTATACTTTGTGTTTTTCCTCTCACTTCCTTTAGAAAAACTTATACATAGGTTTGTGATTTATTTCATTGTCCTGTTCCAAAAATCTAGTGTTTGTGTTAACAATCACCCTTCGATCTTTTGGACTAATAAATAAACCACCTTCATTTTTCTAGAATATCCCACAAACAGACAAACATCATACAACATGTTGTTTCTAGGGCATACCCATAAAATGAATTTAGTGATTCCGAATAATTCATCATTTATCTACCCATTTCCATGAGAGTCCTATTCCTTCTTTCCGCCAAACCATACAGCTGGGGTTTGCCTGGTGTTGACAACTTGGGATTTAATCCATCGTCTGATAAATAGCTCCTAACTACCCTAAGAGATACTCATTACTACGATTGAATCGCAGTGTCTTGATATATATTCAATGATGCTTCACCACACCTCCCTTGCAATCCTTGATTTTAATCAAAGTACCAGACATGCAGTGCGTCAAATAAATATATCGTTTCTAAAATAATCATTAATTAAGGTAACGAATATTCATAATCACCTCTTATCTGGACTGTTATAGGATCATATAAATCAGAATGAATCACTTTCAACACATCTTTAGCTCTTCACCCCTTTGCCTCGAATTCATTTTTACTTCCAAGCAAGACTCGTAAGACAGATAGTTTCCACTCCCAATAAACACAACGGTCCATCGGCTATCTACTTTTGAATCCTACTCAAGTTAATATGATTTAATCTTAGATGCCAAAGGTATGTTTAGTTCATCTCCGAAGGTTCTTTTCTCTTACTAAGATTAGAAGATGCATTATTAATTACTATTTATTGCATTCATAGGATAAACATAATTTAAGAGTGTACAAATTGTCCACCAACGTACCACAACATATTATAGCTCCATCCTTCATTATCATGACTAAGTCATTTAAATGAAAAGGAGTATCCATCCACATATGCATAGAAACTGAAAGATTCTTTCTATGAAAGCATACGTAAAGATAATTTCTCAAAATTAAATGTTTATTCTTATCATAAGATAAATAAATAACTCGTACTACTTTCGTAGCATTACCTATGTACATAATAATCTTATCATCACTTAGTTGCAGAGATTTAGTAATTTCGGTATCTACACAGATCGTGTTAGTAAACACCATCAATAGTCATGCTTCAATAACTAGTGAATAAGATACTAACCTTGTTCACTCCTTGATGAAAATGACTTTCCTTTGCCACATGTTTTGTCAGAAGGTTCCCACCGAACACAGCCTTTTGTATTTCATTTGCAAGTTGATCAAAATATTTAAGCAAATTATGGAGAATAAAATTAACTTGGGTTTTCCCTTCAACTTCTACTCCAAGGACGTCCAATTCATTTATCAAGTTAACCATTACCTCCTTACCTTTTTATCTTACTCAAGTATCAGAAGAGTCGCATGAGATCATCATATTTCTATGAACTTCTCACCTTTCCACTAGAGACTTAAATAGACACTAGAGGACATCATTAGTGAGAACACATATGTTTTCCTAAGCAGTAAGAATCTAAAACTAAGATTCTTTTCTAATCATCTAATTTTGGACTAGTAAATATAATTTCTTTTAGTCAACAATAAGTGAAATAAAATCATTTGAAAATCCTGAGAATCATAAATAAATAAACGGATCAAATACTTCGAATTTACCAATTTATATTGATTCCCTCAAAAGAATATAAAATAAAATTCACTGACATCTCAAGCACCGTGAATTTGCATGCCACAATAGTGTGGAGGTATACAAACCCGAACATTTACAAGCGAAGGTTTTACACATTATTTTCATTCATCAACTTAACTTTATGAAAAAATAATTAATAGTTGGTTCCTCTAGACATCCAAAAATACTTATAGACATCGGTTTTTAACCGATGTCTATTTCACCAAGCAGCCGATGTTGAAGCCCCCCGATGTTGAAAGTGGGCACTGATAGACATTGATTTTTAACCGATGTCTTTTCCATTGTTTAGACATCGGTTACACTCTTTGACATCGTTATCCACCGATGCCTTTCAACAGAAAGACATTGGTTGCACTCTTTGACGTCGGTTATCCACCGATGTCTTTAAACAAAAAGACATTGGTTAGCACACATAAGACATCATTTATTCGCCAATGTCTTTTCTAGAAAAGATATCGCATAGGATAAAAAGACATCGGTTTATAATCGATGTCTTTCTCGGCAAAGACATCGATTAGACCTATTTGACATTGTTTATCCACGATGTGTTTTTAAGAAAAGACATCGATTTGGCATCAAAACACATCATTTTTTACCGATGTCGTTCGAAGCATAAACATCAATTTTACACCAATAGACATCAATTTTTATATGATGTTTTTCATATTTTTATTTTTATTTTCTTTAAATTTAATACATTATTTATATTATTATTAAAATAAGATTAATGCAATTAAACTAATATAACTCAAAACTTATGAATAATTTAAATATTTTCAAATATTTAATATCAAATACATAAAAAATTATCTCTAAGTTATAAAGTAAAAAAATATCCTAACTAATTAAATTAATAAACATCAATTTTACATTAATAAAACCTAAATTTATAAACAAAAACCTCATGATGAAGAGATGCCCAACATATTGTTTCCAATCCAATTTATCTTCTTCCTTTGCATTATATAATATTTTTATGTATCTTCTTGTCGTCTCACTGCAATTACCTGAGATAAAATAAAATATAGTACTTAATAATATGACTTAAAGTTATTTACTGAAAAAAAAATTAATATGACTTAAAAAGTTATTTTCTAGGTATTTAAATATGGCTCAAGAGCATTGGCCATAAAAACAAATGAATCACATCTACTCTCATGATAAAAAATTACTCAATATAAAGAACAATTATAAACAAAGTTTTGGGTTAGTAAAGTGTAAAAGTATGAGGCATTTTTTGGGTTAAAATGGTAGACATGGGGTGTTAAGATTTTGTGGTGTTTCAAAAGTGCAGCGTATTGAATTGATCAGCTAAGACAACGAGAAGATTCCAAATTGAAGATAGCAGCACACTTGCCTTCAATGTGCAGAATCATCATTTGGAAATTAGCTAGTTTCTATTCATATGAAGTTACAAATTGCAATGCTTATGAGGTCAATCTTTCAAAGATGAAACCCCATCAAGGTAGTCAGTGAGATTTCATACAAGAGAAAGCAAATTTCCATTTAGATTAAATTATAGATAAAAATCCCAACAAATTAGAACAGCAGGAATTCATTCAAGATCATGTATAATATATGACGGAGTAGCGTACATAACAGTGTTAATCATATCTAAAAAACAAATAATGCATTCCACAGACCATATTGTGTAAACTGCATAGTTTATAACAACAAGCTAACAAACATAAGAACAACAACCACTTAAAATTAAAGCTCACCATGCTTTAGTAGTAAGCAGCTATCATTATGGATGCTCCATATAGCTAGTCCAACTGCAATAGCACATCTGATAGGCATTTTCTCAATATACAATTTAATCCTCAAGTATGAAGGATATTAATCGTAGTTTCGAAGGTGACCAAGTTATATATCGAACCCAAGGGATGGATAAATATCAATTTAATTATATTCTAGTAAATTATGACTATGTTGGTGATTATGATGGTTTTGATATTGAAATCGAGTAACAATTATTAATTGAAATAGCAAATAAAGATAACAAGAAGAAGAGATAGTAGGTTGTGATCAAGTAAGATAGTAGGTTGTTCGTCATGTAATCCAGTTCCACTTATTAATTAATCTTTCATGTGACGGTGTCCTACTCTGCCTTGTGATTATGGACGCATCACTAAACCATGCAAATTCGCTCTATAGACACAAGTAAATATGCGTATGACACATGTGAATATCATTGGAGCAAGATGTATACTTTATCCCCCCTTTCTAAGTACTATTATAATCAATTATTTCCCGTGCACTTAGTACTCTAACCTGATTTGATCTCCCTTTATAGGTACCATAAAGTTACTCTTTATCCTACTTATTAACCCGAATATGATTCAATTAATAAGTATTCATATAAGATAGTTCTAATAAGACTTCAGAATCCCTTTACTTAGAATTAGAACATAAAACCCTGCTCAGCAGTGAACGCACTCAACCAATAACCACGTTATGTATTCAGACTCTACACAACAATTATTGATGCACAAACGACCATGAGTATGGATTAAAAATGCGCAATCTTATATAAAATAAACCACAAGTAGTGTTGTACGGACTTTACACACGAAAGAATAATTAACTCATGCAACCTTCATAACCCTAGAACTACCGAAGTAGCTCTAGCCCATGATTGATCTAAGAACAATCATGGTTACTTCTTACTTGAATCTCCAGCGGAACCTCTGTCACAGCCCCTCCGGATGATGGACGATCGACTCTCCTCTCAACTCTACGTATCCTTGTCTCCTTGATCAAGTCGTCTCTATGATGCTGCATAAGCCTTCTTTTATACTTTTAATCACGTCTCCTGGGCTTGGAATGGGCTTTTTAGGTGATCACACGCATTGGCAGTATAAAAATACGGATATGATAAGTTCCCGAAGCTCGATTCGACCACAGTAACAGGTCGAATTGACCATCAGAAGTCGAATTGCAGGTCGAATTAGCACACTGTAAGTCCCAGGTGCTCGATTCGACCAATTGCCCAAGTCGAATTGAAGTGACGAGTTCGAATCGGTAATTCCAACAATCGATTCGACCTCGATTCGACCTGATGCCCAGGTCTAATCCCCCTGTCGTGGTCGAATCCACCTTCTGCTCGTGTTGTGCTGCCAATTCGACCTGAAGGACTGGTCGTATTGACCTTCTTCAGGTCATATTGCTCTTTTGCTTCACCCAATCAGATGGCTTCGACTCCCTTTCTTCAGTTTTCAACACTTCCACTCCGATTTTCTTCGAAAAATCACTCAAATAGCTCCGACAACACCTGATTCATGACTTTTCACAATATATATTGGTTTACAATCAACTTCAACCTTCAAACACTCTATAATAGCACAAATCCAGGCACAAAATTCGTGAATTAATACACTCATCAAACTCCCAAACTTACATGTTGCTCGTCCCGAGACAACGCAATCAAACCAAGGAGTCGTGTATAATTCACGAAGATCACCAAGTACAACACATATTACACATGCAATTTCATCAATTAAAGACAAGTATTTCCTGCATCATACATATCATTCATGCAAAACATCACTCAATCATATTACCATTCGGAGTACTAAGTCATTAAGCTCACAAGATAAGTGTTTACTCTCTCACTCAAGTGCTAGTTGCACTTAGAAGGTTAATATATACGCTCACTTAATCCATACTCACGCGTAACCATAAGCTTAGTAAGGGTCTCAAAAATCAACTCACAATCAACTAATTACTAGGATCACAAAGGACTTGTTTTTGGGTTGTAATATTGGCTCTTTGAAAAGGGTAGAAAAATTTAGATAAGCGACTCAAACACTAGTAAAGAGTTACCTTGGAGGTTCTTGCTTCGTTTATTCGGATTCATATTCTCCTCCAATTTCTTCTCTTGCACTTGGAATTTTTGAATTTCCTTCTCTTCCTTGTATCAACATCATTCTTCTTTTGATAACTCGGGTACCGGTTGTAGGCACTACCCTTTTTAAACAGCAACTGGGGTACCAGTTTCAGGCATTACCCCTAAATAAGATTTAACCATACACTTTTCTTAATTTACTCAACCATACTCTACCATCCTTCTTCCTCTTGCAACACTTATTCACCTCAACTCTCTACCAATAGGGTATTTAAACAAAGCTCAAGTAAAGGTTAAATAAGGCTCTTTTATGCGGCTCGCCAAAGAAAAAGCTTTTAAGGCTCAAACGAGACTACCAAAGGCATACATAATCAATGGAAAGATAAAATTTGGCTAAGTAACTCAAATAATCAAAAGTGGCCTAAGATCATGTCCTAGTAATTCATAATTTATAAGTCTCACACAAGACTCCAAGCCAAGTTCTAGAATACGTTCATATGAATGATTCTCTCAAGAATAAACTATCATGATCAAGCATGATTAAAAGGCTCAAATCCTCACATGGTAAATAGAATCCTACGTACTCCTCATAGCACATAATCAAGATCAATTTTCACAAGAACTCTACATACTTATCAAATTATACATGCTCTCATCAATGAAAATTAACACAAGAACATATGAATGCACAAAAATCCATGAAACCCATATATCAAATCATTCATACAAGTATCTCTACAATCCCATCTCATGCATCAATCTATCCTTACCATCCACATCCAAGATCAAATATATCAATTTAGTACATGCCACTCACACAAGAACACATCCCAACCTGTAAAAAGAAAAAAGAAGAATGGAGATGAGATGAATCAGAGAACACAAAAACCTGCAGTTTTACTCCTCCAGAGCATCATCATCCTCATCATCATCCTCACTCATCTCATCAAACCTCCAGTACAGATCACCCATGTATCTATCCAAGTAGTCAACACGATCACTCAACTTACCAACCCGCTCATTCATGGCATTGTATCGATCATTGAGCATGACGTAGTTGGCATTAGCGAGCGCGAGCTGCCTGTTGCTATCCTGCTAATTTGCGCTGATCGTAGCCAGATGCTCGTTCAACAAGCGGAACTGCTCTAGTGTATAATCATTCGGTCCAGCCCACTGCTGCTGTGGCACTACCGGAATGGGGCGAGGTACCCTCTCATGCTGCATGGGGATATCCATCTCCTGATGCTCCTCGTCTCCATGTTGTGGCGGTGGCGGCTACTGTGGTGGTGGCTGTTGTGGTGGTAGCTTGCTGTGGTCGGAACTCTCCTTGATCAACAATCTGCTGCAGTTCTGCCATCAGACCCGCTGTGCACATCTGAGCCACCGTCCTCCAATCTTCTCTCGTCCGAACAGTCACGGACAAGACAGTGTGTCCCAATATGGTCATCAACCTATTCCTCACCTCCCGAATGGTAGTCAGGTTACTCACGTCGAAGAGAAACATGAAATTAAAGGGCTTAGGACCCCTCGTGAAGAACCAATCCCCATCTCGAAAGTGAGCAAACCCTGCCCTTACACAAGAGAACATAACCAAATCAGGCTCTCCACGAACAGGTGAATGCCGGTGATGTCCATGTGATAATGCTCAGCCACAGTTGTGAGCAATCCTCCAATGTTCACTTTCTGAAACCCATAGGTCCTATACCGATTTAGCTGATAGATGAAATACGAACCCACATTGAGCTTCACCCCATTCAACATGCACCATAGAGCATAGAGCTCTCCTCTCGACATGCAGCTTCCCTCAGAGCGGGAAAACACCATGTTGCTCAATACTCTATCCATATACCGGAGCACTAGATTCTTGATCATCGAGACACGAGCAACCCGTGTCTTGAAATCTCCATCCTCCCCAGAAATCTCTTGCAAAAAAGTGTTGGCATTGAAGGTGCACTCATCACTCCCCCGTAGACCATGTTGAACTCCTCCGCAGACCATGTCCTCATCACATCCCTGAGCTGGAAGGTGCACTCGTAAGGATACCGCATAAGATCCTTCTCCATCATAATCGAACAAAGAACCTCAGCCGTCATAGGGAAATATGTCGGCTTCTTTAGCCCCATAAAATGCCGGATCCCAACTTGATCAAACATCCATAATATATCATCCCTGATCCTCATTGTGACCATAACCTCCTCATCTTGGTACCTTGTTCTAGAAATCTTTTCCGACACCTCAGCCCACTTCTCTTTAATCTCCTCCCACTCATTCATTTGGATTTTGAAGTTTGCAGGCAACCTCTCCTTTAGCCTCAATTTCTTCGTCACATTATCCACACGAGTAGGCTTATCCTGCCTTTTCTTAGATCGAACCTCAACCTCCTTGTCCTGGTATTTACCTTGACTTGAAAACAATACTTCAGTAACAACCAACAAGGAAGACAAACCAAGTAATTAACTAGCATCCTACTCTACTCAAGACTTCAAGTTTCAATGCATAATCAACCAAGTAAAATTTGTTCAATTAACATCCAAACTAAATCCTTCTTTATATTCCACATGATTCCAGCACCAATCAAGCATAGAAATCACTCAATCATAACCATCAGCAAGCATGCATCATCAAGTCAAGTAATTTGATATGAACAAGCACAATAACTACTCGAATTCAACAAATTTAACCCATATTCAACATGCTCATCGATCACACCCTTTAATCACCCAACAATTCACATAAAACTCACAAGGTTCTAACATCAATTAAGTAATCAAACCGAACCAAACAAGTATTAACATGAAATTGTTCATCACATGCAATTATCACCATGAATTCTCAAATAAAACACATTCAATCAACTTACCCATACCAAAATCAACATATAGAACATCAATCCTAGGGTAATTGAGTTGAGAAAACATATATTTTGTTCTTCCCATGGTTAAAAATTGACAAAGTGATTGAACTCCTCAAATTCGTGCAAAAACCCTATATTGTGACTAATTTTGCCCAAAACTGCAACAAATCGAAGAAATTAAAGGGTGGAGTGTAGTGTAATCGGTGCGAAAATAACTGGGGTTGAAGAATTTAGGCACGTGTTCTTCGATTAGGGATGAATTCGGGTAGAGATGGTGTGCAAAAGTGGTCGAATGATTAAAAATCAGAAATAAAAAACACTTACCTGGCCCAATTCAACCTCGATTCGACCTGTTGAAGTGGTCGAGTTGAATCCATCGTGGTCGAATCGACCTTTTGGATAGCTTTCTCCTTCGATTCGATCTCAATTCGACTTGCTCCCCTGGTCGAATTACAATGCCTCAGGTCGAATCCACACACTGTAAGATTCAGGTTCTCAATTCGACCTCAATTCGACCTAAGTTGCTGGTTGAATTGAAACAGTCATGGTCGAATTGGATCACTTGGAAGATTCACGCTCCGATTCGACCTTGATTCGACTTAGGTCTCTAGTCGAATTGCCATGTCTCAGGTCGAATTGAGCTACTGGATAATTTTTGCCCCTCGATTCGACTTGAAAGCTTAGATTCGACCATGCCCCTAGGTCGAATTGGCTCCTTGATGCTCCAAAATCTAGTTTTCTTCATCCCCTACATACTTCAAGCTTAACAAATGAACATTAGATACCAAAATATAGCATAACTTCATCAAGAATCAATCCTAAAACATAACATTCATGAGTAACTCCGCAAACAACTCAAAACACAGAACAAAACACCACTAAACATAGGTAAATTGCAAAAAATCGACACATAAAAATAGATTAAAGTTTTAAATATGCCGCAAAAAATCAACTGCCCTAACAAATGTTACAAAGAAAAGATTATACTATCGGTGCTTATCGAGGTAAGTACATCACACCCCCCAAACTTAGTAGAAACTATAGTCGAAACTAAGTTTGCAAAGAGATATAATTGCCTATAAGTAAGCACTTTCAATATAAAAATTTCTTACTCACACGAATGATATAAGTAATAAAACGGGAGGGAAAGCCCCCAAAAGACGCTCTTGTTTAACTTCGGAGAGTCACGACGGTACCAATCTAGGACAAGGTATCTTCAAAGATAACACAAGCATCATCCAGTGACTCATAGTACTTCAAACGATGCTCATTCGCCGAGATAATATCTTCATCTTTGTCAATAAGCTCAAAACCCCCAATCCACAGGCTCTATGAATCATGAACGGACCCGTCCATTTCGATTTTAATTTCGTTGTGAAAAGTTTCAAATGAGAGTTAAAAAGTAATACCTCATCTCTTTGCTTGAACTACTTGTATGAGATCTTAGAATCATGCCACTTCTTAATCCTTTCCTTGTAAATATCAGAATTCTTGTACGCACGATTTATAAACTCATCAAGTTGATTGATGTGAGTCATCCTCAACTCTCTCACATCCTTAAGAGACAAGTTCAAGCTTCTTAAACCCCAAAAAGTTTTGTGTTGGTTCTCCACGGGTAAGTGGCATGGCTTCCCATAAACAATTTGGTACGGTGACATATCCAACACCGTCTTATAAGCAGTACGGAACCCCCATAACACATCATCGAGCTTCATAGCCTAATACTTCCTATTGGTTCCTACTACTTTCTCCAAGATTTGCTTCACTTGACGGTTAGAGACCTCCGCTTGCCCATTCGCTTGAGGATGATAGGGTGTAGTAACCCTATGCTTGACACCATAATCCTTAAGCACCTTCTCCAGAAGTTTATTGACGAAGTGAGACCCTCCATCACTCACTAGTGCTCTAGGAACTCCTAAGCGGGCAAATATATGTTCTTCAAGAAAGATATGACAGTCCACGAATCATTCAAGCGAGTAGGAATGGCTTCCACCCACTTTGAAACATAATCCACAGCTAAAAGGATGTAGAGAAATTCATTAGATGGGGGAAAACCCCCATAAAAATGATCCCCCACACATCGAAGATCTCTACAACAATGCTCTACTGAAGCGGCATCTCGTCTCTCCTATTTATATTTCTCATCCGTTGACATCTATCGCAGGACGCCACATAGGTTTCATAATCTTTAAACAAAGTAGGCCAGTAGAGAGCGGATTGAAGTACCTTGGCTGCTGTCTTTTGAGCTTCGAAGTGCCCCCTGTTAGGTTGTGCACGGCAAAACTCTAGAACACTCTCCATCTCCATCTCGGGCACACACCTACGGATGATAGAATCTGTGCATATTTTGTAAACAAACGGATCGAACCATATAAAACTCTCAACATCCCTCTTGAATTTAGCAAGTTGATATCAGTTGAGATCTCTCAGAATTTCACCCACGGCAATGTAATTGACGTAATCTGCATACCATGGATACATCCCTTATGCAGCAACCACACACGCTCGTTCAGCCCCTTCAACAAACACTACCATAATCTTCTCATTCGGGAATATCTCCTCAATATACTCAAAAGAATCATCACAATGCTCCCTTGTCTCTAATCTCGATAAGTGATCAGCCAATACGTTCTCCGTACCTTTCTTATATCGGATCTCCATGTCAAACTCTTGAAGTAGAAGAATTCATCTTATGATTCTTGGCTTTGTTTCCTTCTTCTCCTTCAAGTATCGAATCGCAGAATGATCTGTGTACACTATAGTCTTCATGCCAACCAAATACTGTCGAAACTTGTTGAATGCATACACCACTGCTAAAAACTCCTTTTCAGTCACAGTGTAGTTCTTTTGTGCTGCATCAAAAGTCTTACTCGCATAGTAGATATCGCAGAACTTTTTCTCCCTCAACTGCCTAAGCACCACTCCAAGTGTTGCATCACTTGCATCACACATAAGTACAAACGACTGAGTCCAATCTGGTGTGATCAATATAGGTGCAGTAGTAAGCGCCTCTTTCAAAACCTGAAAATTTGTTAGACATTCATCATCAAACATAAAAGGAACATCCTTTTCAAGTGAATGAGACAAGGGCTTGGAGTATTTTGAGAAGGCTTTGATAAATCGCTTATAGAATCCAGCATGTCTAAGAAAGGACCACACTCCTCTTTCATTGGTCAGTGGTGGAAGCTTCTCAATTGCCACCACTTTAGTTCTATCCACCTGCAATCCCTTGGCAGAAATATGATGCCCAAGAACAATCCCATCTCTCACCATGAAGTGGCACTTCTCCCAATTCAGGACAAGATTAGTTTCTTGACATCACTTCAACACAGTAGCAAGGTTAGATAAATAAATATCAAAGGAGGAACCAAATACAGAAAAATCATCCATGAACACCTCCATGATATTCTCTATCAACCCATCAAAAATCGCCATCATTCAGCGCTGAAAAGTAGCTGGCGCATTACACAATCCAAATGGCATCTTTCTAAAAGCAAAGGTCTCATATGGGCAAGTAAAAGTCGTCTTTTCCTAATCCTCAGGAGAAATTATGATTTGATTATATCCCGAGTACCCATCCAAGAAATAATAGAACTCATACCCTGCGAGACGATCAAGCATTTGATCCATAAAAGGAAGAGGGAAGTGGTCTTTGCATGTATTTTCATTCAGTTTCCTATAATAAGTACACACATGCCATCCCGTTGGAATCCTCGTGGCTATTTTCTCTCCATCCTCAGATTTCATAATAGTCATACCCCCTTTCTTAGCTACAACATGCAATGGACTCACATGGGGACTATCACTAATAGGATATATAATTTCAACATCTAACCACGCTAGGATTTGCTTCCTAATCACCTCTTGAATTGCGGGATTCACCCTCCGCTGATTTTGGATACTACTCTTTGTCTCATCAAACAACCTTATTCGATGCATGCAATATGAAGGATTAATACCTTTTAAATCATCAAGAGACCACCCAATTGCAGACTTGTACTTCCTAAGAACATCTAACAACTCCTCAAGTTGATCATCATCAAGGGAAGAAGATACTATTAACGGATATTTTCCATTGTCACCAAGAAAGGTATACTTCAAGTATTCCGGTAACGATTTCAGCTCCTCTTTCTTTTCTTCCATCGGAGTGCTCTCTCTATCCAACGACAAGTACTTCCTAGTCCACTTCACTTCCTCAACCTTAGACTTCTCCAATTCATACCTGTCATCACCCAAATCAAGTAAATTTTCAAGATATTCAATACATACCTCATTGGAGAGATCGTCAAGCTCCGTAGTTGGATAAGTAAGAGACTCCATCAAGCATGTCTCAAGAGGATCCTTAGACAAGATCACAGACATATCTTCCTTCACAATCTCCTCCACCACATCAATGTTGGATTGTATACTAAAAGTCTAGCTTTAGTATGAACAATGTCATAACAATATTTAAAATGAGAATCATTGATCAAATGATTGCGTCTTATAATTTATTTTATATGCATGACGCAATAGTCCATTTACTTTATACTGTAGATAATATGTTGTGCGACAACACGCAGAAGATCATATTATCGGTTTCCTTATAAAGTATAAACAGATGCTCACAACTGAGATAGACGGGGACTCTCTATCGGTATGGTTGTAGTGTGGTTTGGTATTAGCTTGTCTTGGCTATAGAATCACATTAGTGCACTTGTGTGTATTGAGCAGGACCGCCTGAGATCGTTCTTCTTATACTGACTATATAGTAGAACTTGATCTCTGTTATTATGGAAGTTCGTGCTCTTAATCCCTATACAATAACCTCGACACGTAGGGCAGTACGTATTTCTTTGATTCATCAATGGGTGAGATTTATAAGTATTAAATCAACAAACTCGGTGAGTTGGGAAGTAGTGCTGTATCTATGGTGTGCTGTTGATTGTAGAAGGAATCCATGTCCGTCATAGGTTGATGATGTCCCCTTGAGGAGCTCATAAGGTTTATCATGTAAATCTTGCAAGTGGATTAATTTCCGGCATGATAAAATGGTTGAGTGGTACTACTCTCGGACGAGATATTAATTAATTAGAGTTGTCAGTAACTTAATTAATTAATGGACATTGAATATCTTAAACATGGGGAGACTATCGGACTCATAATAAGAAGGAGCCCAGAACATAATTTGGGATTGGACGGGTAGTGCAATAATAATATTTTAGTGGACTATATTATTATTAATGAATTTAATTAAAAGCTTTGGGCTAAGCTTGGTTAATTAAATTCAATTGAGGCCCAGCCCAATTTCTCCTCCTAGTCCCTGCTGTAGCCCAAGTATATAAGTCATCTCAGTTCCTGTTAAACCTAAGTCAGTGCCTCATTTGACAGTTAGAAAGAACAGGAGCAGATTGAGAGAATTCTGCGAATTGTTGCCCACACAACAGTAGGATTCAACTTGGGACATACTGCAGAAGATTGAGAGGTGGTTCTCTGCAACGGTTCATCCTCTACATCAATCCAGAAGTACGGTAAACAAGATTTAATTGCTTCCGCTGTAATTGTTTGCCTGATAACCTTAAACGAATCACGTTTGAACCGCACGATCCAATTGCCAACAATCAATACTATGACATTGTGACTCCATAGGCATCTTAATTGCATTGTCAAGGTTGAATAGTACCTCTTCTTTATCCATCCGCAACCTAAGCTCCCCCTTTTGAACATCAATCATGGCCCCAGCAGTAGCAAGGAAATGTCTCCCCAAGATAAGAGGGATATTATCCTTGTCATCTTCCATCTCAAGCACAAAAAAATCCACAGGAAAGACTAGTTTCTCCATGTTGACAAGAACGTCTTCAATGATACCTTTCGGAAACATCATCGACCTGTCTACCAATTGTAGAGCAACTGTTGTAGGCGTTAACTCCCCCAAACCAAGCCTTTGAAAGATAGACAATGGCATCAAATTGATGCTTGCCCCAAGATAGCACAATGGCATCAAATTGATTCTTTTCTAATCTCACATAAGATAGTGAAGCTTCCCGGATCCTTCATTTTCTGTGGCAGCTTCCTTTGGATAATCGAGCTGTAATTTTTAGACAAGTTCACCATCTCAACTCCGTTCAAGCTTCTCTTCTTCAACAAAATATCCTTAAGGAATTGGGCATAGTACGGCATCTCCAATATCGCCTCAGAGAAAGGAATACTCAAGCTTATCTTACTGACGATATCTGAAAACCTCTTGAACTTCTCTCCCAATCCCTTTTTAACCAGCTTATAAGGAAACGGCGGAGGTATCTTTATCTTGGGGATACCCCATTCATCACGCTCGAACTTCTCCACTTTATTCTTTATGGCTCTCAACCTCTTGGCTCTTTCCCACTTCTTCTCTACTATGATCTTAGTATCTTGCTTATTCAGAACTAATGGAGTAATGTTCACATCACGAGGAGTGTTCGGCGAAGAAACAGGTGCAGTATGAGGTGATTCGACCTCAATTCGACCAGGTGCTCTAGTCGAATTGGGCACATAGTGGTCAAATTGCGCACCTGGAGCACGATTCTTACTCTCTGTCTCTGATTCGACCTGAATTCGACCAGAAGGTGTGGTCAAATTGAAGTCCCCCTGATTAAGTTGGCTCACTATATGATTTCTGCCCTCCAATTCGACCTCAATTCGAACTTACGGTCTGGTCAAATTGAACTGCTGCTGGTCAAATCGGGCTTCTGATAAAATAGAGTGCTCCAGAAGGGTGGATTCGACCTCAATTTGACCTGGCCCCCAGGTCGAATTGAATGAATTTTGGTCGAATCGAGGTGCTGGTGCTTCAAAATCATGTCCAGGCATCCAATTCGACCTCCCCTGTTGGATTCGACCTCCCCTGTTGGTCAAATTGGGGTCGAATTGAGCCTTTAATGTGTTTAATTATGATTCCGGACTCATAGGTCCCTCGTACTGTGTTCTCAACCTCAGTGTAAAGGCATGACAAGACTTTGGATTCTCAATACTTTGAGATGGAAGCTTCCCTTTCTCAATAGATTGAGTCAATATATTCATATTTTTAGCCATCGTCCCCATTAACAACGTAAGGTCCCTTACTTGTGTAGACAAATCCTTGTGATGATCGTCAATTTTCTTCTCAAGCTTGGCCTCAAGACGGTTCACTCTTTCATCATTCCTAGCCATGTACCTGTTCACCGTATCCTCGAAACCTGGCTTTCCTTCTTCTACTTTCGCACCCAGATCAACACCTGTCAGAGCTTGAATTGCATTGTTAGGATTGCTCCATGAAAACTCCGGCCTCCTAGGCTGTTGATAACCACCCGAGGGACTACGATTGCTTTAGTTCCCCTGATAGTTCTGATTTCTTTGATTAGGGTACCTAGTTCCTTGAGTACTTTGACCCATGGTGTAGTTTGCCTCTTCCAACTCCTCTTAGATTGTTCCATCATTCATTACTTCCTGCTGCATGATTGGTACGCGCTGAGATATATCACTGACTTGCTTTTGTTGGGACTCAAGTAGCTTGTTGATACTCGACAAGCTAGAGACAATCTCATATTCTCTACTTGTTTTCACCATAGCATGTTCAACCTTAGCCACTTTTCTAAGGACGTAAGTGCCTCTCACTCTATCAGTTGGCCAATCTCTCGATTTTATCGAAATATCTTTAAAAGTTTCTCGACCTCTACGGATGACTTAGTAAGCAATGCTCCATTAGAAGAAGCATCCAATAACACATGAGAATCACAGTCCAATCCACTGTAGAATATACTGATATATTGAGCTTTATATGGCCCATGTTGTGGACACTTACGAAGCATGTCCTTGAATCTGTCCCAAGCTTCATGAAACTTCTCTCCACCACCGATAACAAATTGGTTAATGTCTTGCTTCATCTTGAACACCTTCGAAGGTGGCATGTATCTTTCCAAGAATTTTAACTTCAATTGCTCCCAAGTAGTGCAATCAGCTACGTTGATAGTGTCGTACCAATCTCTCGCCTTTTCAGTAAGCAAGAATTTGAACAAAAGGATCTTCTGAGCATCTTCATGTTCTCCTGCATCTTTTTTAGTACTTGCATAGCCCAAGAACTTATTTAGATGCTGCTGTGGATCCTCGAAAGTCCCTCCTGAAAAGGAGTTCATTTTTATCATGCTAATAAGAGCGGGGTGAAGATCGAAGTCCGCATTAGTCCCCTTGTCCTAGAAGCCCAAAGTGTCCAGCCCCGTTATTCTTGAAAACTTCATAGATGGCCAGATTATCCGGATTCGCTGCCATGTCGACTTCCTCTGCTGCAGCCTTTGGATCAACTACAATTTCAGTCACTTCCGGGTTTGGTTCGTCCACTTCAACTCCAAAATTCAGAGCTGTAGTAGGTTCTACATTCTTATTTTTACCCTTCTTCTTCTTTTTCTTCCTCGATGACACTTCGATCTCAGGATTATATGGTACTAATTTACCTTGCTTCGATCTTATGAGCATACACCTGAAAAGATTAAGAGTTAGAACAACAAAACAAGAATTAAAATAGTCCTAATAAAACTAGAAACAACAAAAAGATATTTTAAGCCATCCCCGGCAGCGGCGCCAGAAACTTGATAGGCGTTTTCTCAATACACAATTTAATCCTCAAGTATGAAGGATATCAATCGTAGTTTCGAAGGTGACCAAGTTATATATCGAACCCAAGGGACGGATAAATATCAATTTAATTATATTCTAGTAAATTCTGACTATGTTGGTGATTATGATGGTTTTGATATTGAAATCGAGTAACAACTATTAATTGAAATAGCAAATAAAGATAACAAGAAGAAGAGATAGTAGGTTGTGATCAAGTAAGATAGTAGGTAGTTCGTCAGGTAATCCAGTTCCACTTATTAATTCATCTTTCATATGAGGTGTCCGACTCTGCCTTGTGGTTTATGGACGCATCACTAAATCATGCAAATTCACTCTATAGACACAAGTAAATATGCGCATGACACGTGTGAATATCCTCAGAGCAAGATGTATACTTTACCCCCCTTTCTAGGTACTATCATAATCAATTATTTCCCGTGTACTTAGTACTCTAACCCGTTTTGATCTCCCTTTATAGGTACTATAAAGTTATACTCTTTATCATCCTTATTAACCCGAATATGATTCAATGAACAAGTATTCACATAAGATAGTTCTAATAAGTCTTCGGAATTCCTTCACTTAGAATTATAATATAAAACCCTGCTCAGCAGTGAACACACTTAACCAATAACCACGTTATGTATTCAGACTCTACACAACAATTATTGATGCACAAAACGACCGTGAATATGGATTAAAAATACGCAATCTTATATAAAATAAAATCTCCTTGTCTTCTTGATCAAGTCGTCTCTATGATATTGCATAAGCCTTCTTTTATACTTGTAATCACGTCTCCTGGGCTTGGAATGGCTTTTTAGGTGATCACACGCATTGACGATGTAAAATATGAATATGGTAAGTTCCCAAAGCTCGATTCGACCTCACTGACAGGTTGAATTGACAATCACAAGTCGAATTGCAGGTCGAATCGGCATACTGTAAGTCCTATGTGCTCGATTCGACCAACTACCCAGGTTGAATCAAAGTGACGAGGTCAAATCGACAATTCCGCCAATCGATTCGACCTCTATTCAACCTGATGCCCAGGTCTAATCCCCTTGTCGTGGTCGAATCCACCTTCTGCTCGTGTTGTGCTGCCAATTCAACCTGAAGGGCTGGTCGAATTGACCTCTTTCAGGTCGAATTGCACTCCTGCTTCACCTAATCGGATGGCTTCGACTTTCTTTCTTCAGTTTTCAACACTTCCACTCCGATTTCCTTTGAAAAACCACTCAAATAGCTCCAACAACACTTGATTCATGCTTTTTCCCAATATTTATCGATTTACAACTGATTTCAACCTTCAAACACTCCATAATAGCACAAATCTAGGCACAAGATTCTTGAATTAACACACTCATCGACATCCCTCTATCATTTCCTCCTGAAAACTATCTATCGCATGAGCCAATAAGTATATTAAAATTTCTACGACCAAACTGTTATGGAATCATGATTAAGATCTAATTAATTAAAAGGAGGGGTTCATTTAATTAGTTTGTTTCATATATCAGATTACTGGAAATCCAGATATCTACAATGAAAGAGATACAGAAAATGTATTTAAGTGAGAATAGTCAGGTAGATACCACATTACATGTAAATTGTGATCCTTTATTATTATTATTGCAAAAAGAAATTACCTCGGACTAATTCTTGACTCCACCACTTTCCATATCCCAAACATGAACTGCACTTGTAGTTGCTGCAAGATCCTCCCAATCTTTGCTCCCTGAGTTACTGAATGAAGTTCTGTGGTCATTAAATGAGTGTAACCTTGAAGAAATATGGTTAAAGAGAATGCAAAGTTGAAAAAGAGCATGTTTCAATGGATTAGATCACAATGTAGCTAAAGAGTTAAAAATGAGTAAATATGGAAGTATGAACTCAATTTAAGAAACTGTAGTCGACCTTTAGAGCAAAACTATTCAATTTAAAACCTACAATGCAAAGTTTTGATCATTTGCAACAGTAATTGCATTTGCAAAAGGTGTAAACAAAAAAAAATTATTTAGTGGAGAATAAGGTATTGAGGATAAACATCAACATAATTATATTTTAAATGTAGTGTTAAGTTTACAAAAAATAAAAAAAGAAAAAAGAATAATCTGAAGTAATGATTATATTGCCAATTAGACACTAAGTTAAAATTTTTTCTCCTTTTACCTAGAAAAACAAAATTTAAGTGCGTACTGCAACTCTGGATATATATCCACATTCACCATATGTTAAAATAATCTCCCCAAATAAATCATCACATGCAAAAATGGAGATCTAATTGATGCCAGCATGAAGAAAAACAAAACCAGTAAAGATATTAATTAGACTAAAAAATATCCAAAAATTGAAATTCGAATGAATATAAACACAATATTATGCAGAAGATTAAAAGTAAAATACTGAGTTTAATATTAGAAAACATACTATACGCTGATGCTGGCGGTGGCGGAAAAGAGGCGGAATCATAATTATTGTTAGTAAGCATAAGATGATATCATGCAAAGCTTGGTGGGAGAGGGGGGCGATTGGCCATAAATCCTACAAAATTTTAAGAGAAATTCATAAGAATTTTGTTAAAGAAGAAACAAAAGGTTAGCATAAAAAAAGTAGGGAAAGAGAGGGGGGTAAGGTTTGTTGTTTTGGTTTTATACGTTCGCCATTTCTTCTCGTTCAAAATTTTCCTACCTTCAAGCCCATGCCTCCACCTTCATCGCCGTAAGGCAAACATATCCGAAGAAAATACAAAGCATTCATGCAGGAGTTGATAAAAGACATGAAGATTACACAACATAATTCAAACATTATACCATTCATACAAAGCAAGCTAAAGGATTATCCTAATTTTTATAATATAAGCCCAAATGGAAAGACAATTCTTTTGATGTGAAAATAAGAATCAAACAACTCTTGTCTTCAATGAAAGAGGATGGAAATATGACATTGAGATGTCACTTAGTGTATACAAAAGCAACACAAGCGGAATATTATTTGCACTGATGCCACATCCAGAACTCTTACCTGAATAGTTTTTGTAACACAAATCAGCTATAAAGAAACAATAGATGCAAGAACATAGAATTAAATGTGTAAAAACAGGCAAGTTTGTACTCCATATTTCTAATTAAATTTACGACATGTCAAATGGAAAAATCCAGAACCATCTTACAACATATAGAAAGGGGTTATATTCAAATATAATTCTCAAACGATTCTCTACCTTAATTCAGAGGTACTAAGCTGATATGCAAAAATCCCATTAAAACAACAACAATTTTAGTATCACAAAGAAGTTTAGCTAGTAGCATGAATTCACAGAACGAGAAACAAATTAGTAATAAAGTAGCTACCCAAAAAAGAAAGAAAATCATCTGAAGATGCCCTTTAACGGATAGGTCGACAAGTGGAGTTTTATCGATAGGCGCAAAATAGTAGTGAGTTATTCACGAGACTATATTTTGGAGAGAGAAAGAGAGAAGACCTACACTCACAAATTGAAGCGGCCCTCGGTTGACTGTGGATAGTATTCAGATGGTCGCTAGTTTCATCTCCACCATTCTCGTATATCATAGAAATCTGGCATGGAATTTTGACTGCTCCTTCTACAATTTCACGCAACGAGGCTTTAAATTATGGATGCTTCTTTGGCAATTTCACGTTGGTGGGAAGCTTTGCAGGTGCGATGCTGTGGCAGGTCGAGGCATTGCTAATGAATGCTCCAATAGAAAGGAAAGGAAATGAATTGGTACATTGGTCACGAAGGCTCTTACGATGCTGTATGCAGTATTGGCAGTGGTGACCTACCACCATCGGGGTGAACAAGAGAGAGAGAGCAGCGCGAAATTACGACGGTGGTGGTGAGAATACTTCAATTTAAGGTGGGGCTAAAATTTCAAAGGGTGAAATTTTTCTAAGTGTCGACGAAGGGAAGAAGTTTATAGGGTTTAAATTCTAATGTAGAAATATTATTTTCTTCAAAAAATTTTTAAAAGGTCTTTTGCCTTTTCTGGTTTATACTAGAAGAAATGATGGATGGATGTACAGGTTCGAATCCTAGGAGTGGTAATATTTTTTAAATTAAAATTTTGAACAACATCACGAAATAGACATCGGTACTAAAGAAACCGATGTCTATCAGCACGTTTTTCAGATTGGGGAATCGACATCGTTTACAAAGACATCAGTTTTACTAACCGATGTCCATTAGCATAATTTCATAGAAAACTAATATCTATTAGGGAAATAACATCGCTTAATAGACATTGGTTAGTTAAAACCGATATCTATCAGCGCACTATTTTAGGAATACAAATAGACATCGATTGAAAGACATCGGTTACTGAAAACTAAGGTCTATCAGCGCATTTTCATAGAAAATTAATATCTATCAGCTTACTTTTTCGCTGATAGATATCGGGTTAGGAAAAGACATCAGGTTTTAAGAATAACCGATGTCTATTCGGCGATGTTAATCAGTGAATTTGGTGTAGTGTCTTTAGCCATGCAAATAATAGTAATGAATCCGATGGGGAGGATACTTATCATTTGCACCTAAGTGTTCACCATTTTTTTATTCCAAGTCCATTGCATGAGCTTATGTCCCTACAAATGGAGAAGATCACACGTGCTCAGGTAACTTCCTACAATCATCATAAAGAAGTTTGTACCAGTGATTCGTGAGTAAACTCATCCGATGGGGAGGAAGGCACTATACCCAACACGCAAGTTTATTCACATCACTTATAAACCAATAATGGAGGCCTCTGGATTTATTAACCAATCCCCTCTCACACTTAGTTATTTAACACCGAGGATTTTTACATACATATAATATTCAACAATAAAATACTGAACTTAGCTTGCTCCTATTATACCAAACTAGTAACTGAACCCGTGCATTGCAAGAGATGTGTTATTTTTAGAGCAACAACTTCACTTAATTTTATGATTTTTGACCGAATAATATTTATTTGGATTATATCTAACCTAATGTTTAAATATTAAAGTCTAATGTAGTTATTTGCAAGACTGTTAAGTTGATAAATTCGTATAGGTTTACTAATATCTTTTGCAATGAGGTTAAAATGCATATTTTTTCAAAATTATAAGATCAAACTCTATATTACTAATTTATAAACATCAATCAATTAATGAAATGTTTTACTATTAATTAACTCAACCAAACTTCTGTTGCAAATAATTCAATAGACTTATCTAAAGTTTCATGTATACAATTATTTAATTATTATTTTAATGGGAGCGCCTAAGAGTTGTTTAAAAATTTTGAATATATTTAAAGATATTATTCAAATTTTAATAAATAATATCTTATTCCTGATTTGAAAAAGTTGTAACTATAACTATTTTATTATTTTAATGGTTGGCTAAGGTTTGACCCTAAACCCTCTGGAAACATTATGCCATAAACATTAAAACCTAAACCCTTATAATTATTTAATTATTTTAATTGGTAGCTGAAGTTAGTTTGAAAAATAGATGGTCAAGATTTGAATTAAATTATTTTCTAATTTGAAAAAGTCATAATTATAATTATTTAATTATTTTAATTTAATGGATGGCTGACTGAAAACATATATTATGTCACAATTCCAAAACCTAAACCTAAAACCCTAAACTCTCTGTAGACCCTAAACCCTAACCCTAAACCTAGGGGTGAGCATTCGGTCGGTTTAGTCGATTTTGGCAGAATTTTTCACCAAACTGAAAAAATCAAAATTATTTTAGAGCAAACCAATACCGAACCATGTTTTTGTGTTTTCGAATCAATCGAACCAAAATTTTAATTTTGTATTTTTTTCGGTTAATACGGTTTTCTTAACAATATGCACGTCATCATCAATCCATCCACCAAACATTAATCAAGAAGTTCATCTACTGAATAAATCAATTCCATAATATTGTGACCAAGTCAATACAGATGGTCTTAAGAAAATAAAATTAAAACCACAATACCAATGTTCAAGAAAAAAAAGCAGAGCAATGTGTAATTGACAGAAAAATATATTCTTTATCATGAGATCTCTATTATGAGACCTCACAGAAGAAAAATTAGAGGATGAGAGGAAAAGAGATCTCAAAAAATAAAATGGAAAACTAAAAATTAACACATCAAGAGATTAATTACTTGTGAAAAAACTGAGAAAAACTATCAACACTCTACAAATTGAAGATGGAGAGATCCCATTAAGATCTTGCAATCTCAGAACATAGAGCTTTTGTGATGTCTTAAGCTGCTGTATATGGAGAACCTTCACTATCTTGAACTGTCGGATTACCAATGACGGAAAATACAGAGCGGATTGAGAAAATTGTGAGTGTTGTGGAAGATAAAAGTGGGTTGTGAGGCGCCGTTCCTCTAGTGTTAGGATTAACTTGAAGGAAATGAAAATTAGGATAGCAGTGCACACATACTATATATATAATATTATATATAATAATTTAAAATCATAAAATATATCGGTTTTTTTGATTTTATCGATTTTCGGCACCCTTAACCGAACCAAAATTGAACATTGATTTTTCTGGAATTTCTCAATGAAAACCTAATTTTAAGAGAAAAAATCAAACCACATTAACCGAAATTCCTCAATTTGGTTCGAAAAATTGGTTTTCTCAATTTTCTGCTCACCCCTACCTAAACCCTCCGAAAATATTATACCATAAACCCTAAACCCTCATAATTATTTAATTATTTTAATAGGTGGCTAAAATTTATTTGAGAAATAGATGGTGAGAATTTGGACTATATTATTTTCTTATTTGAAAAAGTTATAATTATGATTATTTAATTATTTTAATGGGTGGTTGGGATTTGATTGAAAAGTTTTAATATATTCAAATAATATATTTAATATTTTCAATCTTTAATAAGTAATGTATTTAATATTATTTAATTTTTAATAAATAATATCTTATTTTCATATTCGAAAAAGTCATAATTATAAATATATAATTATTTTAATGGATGACTGAGCTTTGTTTGAGAAATTGATGGTCAGAATTTGAACTAAATTATTTCCTGATTTGAAAATAATAATAATAATAATAATTTAATTATTTTAATGGGTGGTTGAGATTTTAGGATTTGGACAAAATTATTTTAAAAATCATAATTATAATTATTTAATTATTTTAATGGGTGGCTGAGATTTGGTTGAAAATTTTGAATATATTCAAATAATATAATTAATAATATTCAAATTTTTAATAAATAGTATTTTATTTCCTGATTTGAAAAGGTTGAAAAAGTCATAATTACAATAATTTAGTTATTTTAATGGGTGACTGAGATTTGTTTGAATATATTCAAGTAATATATTTAATGTTATTCAAATTTTAATTAATAATATCTCATTTCCTCATTCGAAAAAATTATTATTATAATTATTTAATTATTTTAATTGGTGGTTGAAATTTGGTTTAGAAATAGATTGTCAGGATTTGGACTAAATTATTTCCTAATTTGAAAAAGTCAAAACCTTAAACCCTTTGGAAACATTAAATTATTTTCCAATTTTAAAAAGTTAAAATTACAATTATTTAACTATTTTAATGGGTGATTGAGATTTGTTTTAAAAAGAGATGGTTAAGATTGGATTATATTTAATATTTTTATTTTATAATAAATAATATCTTATTTCTTAATTTAAAAAAGTCATAATTATAATTATTTAATTATTTTAATGGGTGACTGAGATTTGTTTAAGATAAACCATAAAACCCTAAACACTTTGAAACATTAAATTATTTCCTAATTTGAAAAAAGTTATAATTAAAATTATTTAACTATTTTAATTGGTGATTGAGATTTGTTTAAAAAATAGACGGTTAGGATTGAATTTATATTTAATATTATTAATTTTATAATAAATAATATCTTATTTCCTAATTTGAAAAAGTCATAATTATAATTATTTAATTATTTTAATGGTTGCTCGACTTAAAAATGCTTAAATCCTGGCTATTTAGCACCTGAATCCAAATTATAGATCGTTCTTGGAAGAACATTGACTTAACCAGGCTTAAATCCGGGCAGTTTAGCACCTGAATCCCAAATTATAGGTCGTTCACCGAAAAACTTGACTATAGAACGCTTAATCCAGGAGGTTTAGAACATTAATTCCAAATGTACTTTGACTTAAGCAGGCTTAAATTCGGGCAGTTTAGCACCTGAATCCCAGATTATAGGCCATTCACCCAAAAACTTGACTATATAACGCTTAATTCGAGCAGTTTAGAACATGAATTCCAGATGTATTCCGTTCTTGAGTTGATTCTCATTGAAGAATTCGAAGAACTATTCAGACAACTCTGAAGTCTTTGATCTTCGCAGAGAATCGCTCTCCGTGTGTCTGGAATGAATGGAGGAGGGCTCCTTATATAGGTGAAGGGTGAGGAAGCCCCATATATAACTCACAATTTGTCTGGCCAATGGATGATTTGACATCTATTCTGCAGACTTTGACCATTCAAGGCTTTGTTTGACTTAGACTTGTTTGACTTTGGTCATGCTACATTTGAATTGGACTTATTTGAATTGGGTCAGACCTCATTTAATGTAAGTCTCATTTAATTTGTTGGGCTTAAATTAATTATTAATTGATTATCAATTTATTTTAGGAATTAATTTATTAAATCCCAAATAAAATATAATAAATTAAAATTGATATTTTAATCATGAGAATTCACGTGTTGTCTGTTAATTGGACTGTGAATTTTATTTACTTAAATATATATTTAAAATTATTTAATTTTTAATAAATAACTAGATATTATCCATCCATGCGTTGCATGGAAAGAATTAAAGTATATTACAATTATATACTTTTAGGTTATGTTTGAATTGAGTCATTTCAAATCAAATGAATTTGAAAATGAGTGGAATTTAAATTCCTTGAATTTTAAATCAATTCATTTGAATTCGACTATTTGAATAAATTATGAATATTTGAAAGGATTTCAAATTCGTAATTCAAAAAATATTTTTAAAATAGAATTTTATATATGATAAATAAAATAATAAAATTTTATTATATTAAATATTAAAATCTAAAATTTTATTAAAAATAATTTTTTGTGGAGGAAACTCTCCACCCAACCTACCCCTACCTACCCCCACTCCCAAAAAAAAATTTAATAAAATTTTAGATTTTAATATTTAAATAATAAATGTATTACCACCCAGCCCTACCCCTTAACCACCCCTAAAATCTCACCACCCCATTCCACCCACGCTCATAATAAAAGAAGAATTATATCTCAAATAGAATGATTGAACCTGAAAATAAGATCAAATAAAAGTATAAAAGATCAAATAAATTAAAGTATATAAATAAGGTTTATAGAATTAAAAAGAAAATACAAAAATCGTAGAGAAACGAAAATAAGATAACAAAAACTAAAAAAGAAGAATGATACTTCAAATAAAAATGATTGAACCTGCATATAAGATCAAATATGAGAATAATTGAATATAAAAATAAGATCAAATAAAAGTATAAAAGATAAAATAAAGATAACAAAAAATAAAAAAGAAGAATGATAGCTCAAAATGATTGAACATGCACATTATATCAAATCAAAGTAAAATATAAAAGATAAAAAAATTAAAGAAGATTATAAATAGTATGAAAGTGAAATAGAGTAGAAAAAGAAAAAGAAAAAAAAGAGTAATGATTTGATTAGATAATGAAAAGGTTTATATAGAATGATTTGAAAGAATAAGCGATCGTAATTGAAAGCAATCAACGACGTAGAAAAAAAGGTGAAAATTTACCAAGGATAGCTTTGAAAGATTTGATATTATGAAAATTAGCATATTGATTGACAATTAGTAGAATATATGCCAATAATATTTTTCATATTTATCAAATTTATATTATTGATTAAAAACTAAATAAATAATTTATTATTAGCATAAATAGAATCTATGATTGAGATAAAAATTAATAGACGGTCAAGATTTAAAATTAAAATTGAAGATAAAAATAGAAATTAAGTTTGTTTATATATATATATATATTTATATATATATATATATATATATATATATATATATATATATATATATATATATATATATATATATATATATATATATATTAAGCTTATTTAAAATTAGTCAAATATGCCAGAAGTATATCTCATATGTTATATTGTAAAATAAAAAAGTAAAATTTAAATAATAAAATCCATTATTAGTATAATTAAATTTTATGATTGAAATCAAAGTAATATTTGGACGGTCAAGATTAAAGTTGAATTATTTCTAAATAGAGTAAAATTGAAAACAAAATTAAAAATAAAAGTAGAAGTTTAGATTTGCTTTTATATATGTATAGAAATCTTATTTCCTCATTTGAAAATGTTGAAAAAGTAATAATTATAATAATTTAATTATTTTAGTGGGTGGTGGAGATTTAATAAATAAAATCTTATTTCTTAATTTGAAAATGTCATTATTATTATTATTTAATTATTTTAATGGGTGACTGAGTTTTGTTCATAATTATAATTATTTAATTATTTTAATAGATGATTGAGATTTTTGTTTGAGAAATAGATGGTCAGAATTTACTAAAATATTTTCTAATTTGTATATGTCGTAATTATAATTATTTTTTATTTTAATGGGTGGTTGAGATTTGTTTTAGAAATAGATGGCAAGTATTGGATTTATTCTGCGTTTATATATATTAAGATAAGGCAGTAAATAACTGAGAATCATGCAAAAATATAAAACAATAATAACCATGAAAATTAATTAAAATTTTCAACTATTATTGACAAATTATCAAAATTTTGAAACTATCGATATCGACCATCGATATTGTCCAGATTATCAAAATCATCGATATCGACCACATTATCGAAATAGTCGATATCGTCCAGATCAACAAAATCATCAATGTCGACATGCAACCATATATAACAATAATAAACAATTAAATAAATTATGGCAGTTATATATTACGAATTAAAATGGTACTTTATTAGGAAGTTTTGTCCGACACTTCACCTGTTGAACCGATGCCTTACGCGACAAGTAGGTTTACTTGCGCCCTAAGTCGTTCATCATCACGAGCTCCCTTCACCCGAAACTCGTTGGAACTCGTCACCGCCACATCCAAGACCTCCACCGGTCGTGCTGACTGCCATCGGCGGTCGTGCCGACAACCCTCGCTCAATCAGGCCTTGCTGCCTAATCTACCTTACCGGTAGTTCCAAATGCTCGGCCAGGTCTTTCGATCATGCCACACGATTCAGGATGGCCAAAAGCATCAGCTGGTGCTCGACAATGCCGTGTCGCATGATTGCGTCAACAACCATCTGTTCTGCTCAGCTGTGCATGAACGTGCTGGTCATCATGCCTCTTGCCGGAATCACTCGTGCCTTCCCACGTCGACGGTAACATGCTTTGCCGTCGTGGATCGCTGCCCAAATCCGCCGGCCAGTGTCCACCACTCCAATGCTTCCAACGTGCATCCTCGGTAAGCATTACTCTGAACTGCGACTTCCATGAGTCGTGCCACTGGTAGGCAAGAGCCATGCCTCTGATGGATGCCTCGTCACCTCCATGCCCCATCGACACCGTCGTCGACCCGTCGTGTGGTGCACTTGTGTCGCCTTGTACAATTAGATTATTCAACAAGAAACATATTCTAAACCTTAATCACGTAAGGCACATAAACCCTAGTCTAACATTTCACGTTTAGTCACGAAATCAAAGCTTCGATATAAATTGTTGGCATTCGATTATTTGGTTAATGTGAACCGTTAGGGTTCCATGAAATTCTAATCAGCGAAAGTAAGAATATGAATATGTATTACCTTTCACCAAGGTATGTTGAAGAAGAGAAAATTCTCGCAGGCAGCTAGCGCGACCTCACGACTTTGAGCTTAACTTCCTCATCCAATCTCCGATTTGAGTGATTTTTAAACCAAAATGATCCGCTCTTTCATAGCTTTCCAACCATGTATCAGTCCACAAGTTTTTTGTTCCACAAAAACATCAAAAAATCATGGAAGTTGAGCATGCATAGTGATCGAATAGCAACAGTAAAAGACTTCTTGATCTTCTGCTGCATTCCCAAGTCTAATCTTGATGTCGTGTGGACGAAGATCTTCAAGATCCTCTCAATCTTTTCTCTACCTCTTCCCAACCTGTTTTAGGCATTTTCATTAGGATTCCAGAAAGTTGAGATGACTTATTTATAGGCTACAGCAGGGACCAGGAGGAGAAATTAGAGTTGGGCCTCTATTGGGTTTAAATATCCAAGTTAGCCCAAAACTTATATTTTAGTACAATAATAATAATATAGTCCACTAAAATATTATTACTGCACTGCCGCTCTAATCCTAAATTACGTTATGAGCTCCTTCTTATTGTGAGCCCGATAGTTTCCCCATGTTTAAATATACAATGCCCATTAATTAATTAAGTTACTGATAACTCCATTAATTAATATCTAATCCGAGAGTAGTACCACTCAACCTTGTTATCATGCCAGAATAAATCCACGTGCAGGGTTTACATGATAATCCTTATGAGCTCCTCAAAGGGACATCATCAACCTATTTAATAGGACACGAATTCCTTCTATAATCAACAGCACACTATAGAGACATTCTTATTTCCTAACTCATCGAGTTTGTTGATTTAATACATAAATTTTACCCATTGATAAATCAAAGAGATATATACTGGCTTACGTGTTGAGGTTATTGTATAGGGATTAAGAGCATGAACATCCATAATATCTGAGATCAAGTTCTCCTATATATTCAGTATAAGTTGAACGATCTCAAGCGGTCCTTCTCAATACACACAAATCATACTAATATGATTTTATAGTCAAGATAAACTAATACCAAATCACACTACAACCATCCCGATAGATTGTGAGCATCTATTTACACTTTATATGTGGCCATCAATATGATCTTTCGTGCGACGCTGCACACCATATTATCTATAATATAAAGTAAGTGGACTTTTGCAATAACATATAAATAAATTATAATAAGCAAAATGTATGATCATTGTGATTATCATTTCAAATGAATTGTTATAACATTATTCATACAAAGGCTAGACTTTTAGTATACAATCCAACAACGACTATATGGCAGGTTCGCTGGGAACTATTGCTGGTGGAGGGCTGTTTCGAAACTTTAAGGGATTTTTCATGGGTGGTTTTACAAGTGGGTTTGGAACAAGTTTTGCAATAGAAGTTGAATTGGCACCAGCTTTCCTAGCTATTGAAATCGCATTTGATAAGGGTTGGCATGATTTGTGGTTGGAGACGGACTCGACCATGGTAGTATATGCGTGTTGGGTGTTTTCTCAACACATAATTAATCCCCAAGTATGAAGGATGTAACTGTAGCTTAGGTAAGCGACCTAGTTATATTACCGAACCCAAAGGATGGATGATTATCAATTTATTATTATTTAAATTAATTAGAACTATTGTTTGGAAATTTAAGTGAGGAATTGTTATTAATTTACTAATCAAATAATTAAACATCAAATAAAATAGAAAAAGTAGAGAATAATCGAGATTGAATAAGTGAAAAGATAGGTAGCCCTTCGCGCCATCCAGTTTCACTCAATAATTTCCCTTCCGTATATTAACGTCCGACTATGCCATATGAAATATGGACGCATCACTAAGCAATGCAAATCTACTCTATAGACACAAGTAAACATGCATGTAACAAGTTTGAATTACCTCGAAGCAAGAACACGATTTCATCCCCTCTCCCCCATTTCTAGGTACTATCTGTGTCAATTATTTAACGTGCACTAAGTACTCTAACCCAATATGATCTTCCTTTATAGGTACTATGAAATTATCATTTTTATCCTACTTACTAACCCGAATTCAATTCAATTAACAAGTATTTATATATGGTAGTTCTAATGAAGCTTTAGAGTCCCCTCACTTAGAATCATAACATGAAATTATGTTCAGTAGTGAACGCGCTCAATCAACAATCAAGATGTATATTCAAACTCTATATAACAGTTGAAGATGCACTACTAGAAAATAGGCCTATAATGATAGGAAATCCTGTCATTAAATCTAAAAATACTATCATTAAAAACATTTAATGAGAGGAATTTCCCTTTCATGACCCTGTCATAATTGCTTCTCTAGATAATGCTCAATTATGACAGGGTAGGGATCCTGTCATTAATGCTGGTTCACTTTTAATGAGAGGTTTATATTCTCATTTAAAACCTTATCAAATTTTATTAAATCCTCTCATTAATTATAATTTTCATCTCATTAAATGATTCATTAATAATAAGAAATATTCAAATTAATTCTTTATTTACCTATCATTAAATACTTAATTAACTAAATTAAGCTAACATTAAGAAAATGACAAATATATTTCATATGTAATACCCGAGAATTTTTCTATTTTATAATTTGTATTTTGCGCATTTTTATAATTATATGGTAATTGTTTCTATATTTTTATTTGTCTTTACATTTAATTTGACACATCTGAGATAATAATGATAATAATATATGAATATTTATGTGCATTAATTTGGATACTATATAACAATAATAATAATAATATATAATAATTGAGGGGGTAGGATACTCGTGTACGACTTCCACTCCCACCTCTCTATATCTATATTAACCCCCAATTGGGGAATTGGAAAAGAAACAAAAAGTAGAAGTGGCTGCAAAAAAAAAAGAGAGAAAAGAAGGGTAGGAGAGTGAAGAAGGAGAGAGAGAGGGTGAAGAAAAAAGGAAAAGAGAAGAAAAAGAGAGAAAAGAAAAAAAAAAGAGGAGAGAGAGGGGGGAGAAAAGGGGAGAGCTGTAAGCAAGAGGGAGAAAAGAGAAAGAGATGGGAGAGAGAGAGGGAGAAAAGGGGAAAGAGGTGCGTGCGTATCGGAACGTGCGTGTCGAAGCAGATTGATTATAATTCTTCACGAGGTCTGTAATATTATTATTGTTGGAATTCAGGTAAGTAGAGGTCCAACTACAATGCATATGCATGTTGTTTATGAATTATTTGTGATTATTAAGTGATAATTATGTCATGAATTATTTGTAATTAAATGTTGATATTGATATCGTAAATGATATGATGCATATTTAATTGCCCTGGTTGCATACCATGCATTATCATGAAAAGTGTTCTCCCCAAATATTAATAAGATACTAATGGTGTGTGCGACCACTATATATGCATCTCTGCCAGGGTTCGGAAAAATTATTTCCGGCACTATATTCGGGGTTCGGAAAAATTGTCCCCATTGATCTCATTTGGGGTGCATATTATAAGTGTGTCGTGAGGATCCCGCAACATGAACACTTTTCAAGATAAAAGAGACCAACTAGAAGGAATAGAAAATAAATGCATTTTCATGCACTGTCCTACATGATTTCTACTTACTGAGATTTTATCTCACTAGTTTATGCATTGTAGGTAAATTACACATGAGATTAGTGGTTGGGGTTCCGTCAGATCCTGAGAGTTGTATACATAGATGATGACCTGTTGGCTGGGCCGGTGTAATGAGTTGTTTGTGAAAATTGTGTTGTATAAAAATAAAGAAAAAGGAATATTTATCATTGATTATTATTGGTAATGAAAATTGGGGCGTGACAGAATGGTATCAAAGCACGGTCATGGTCCTGTAGACTGTCCATGTATACAATCTTGGAATCTCTGGTACACCACCAGACCAGTAAATTCTATGATATGTTAAATATGTGATTTTGTATGAATATAGTTATGGTTTTGTTTATTTCAAAAGTGATGACTATAAAATTTTGAAGTAGAGTGAGACTAAATTTCGAGGACGAAATTCTTATAAGGTGGGGAGTATGTAATACCCGAGAATTTTTCTTATTTTATAATTTGTATTTTGCGCATTTTTATAATTATGTGGTAATTATTTCTATATTTTTATTTGTCTTTACATTTAATTTGACACATCCGTGATAATAATGGTAATAATATGTGAATATTTATGTGCGTTAATTTGGATACTATATAATAGTAATAATATAATATAATAATTGAGGGGGTAGGATAGTCGTGTACGACTTCCACTCCCACCTCTCTATTCTAAATTAACCCACAATTGGGGAATTAGAAAAGAAACAAAAAGTAGCAGTGGCTGCGAAAAAAAAAAGAGAGAAAAGAAGGGTAGGAGAGAGAAGAAGGAGAGATAGAGGGGGAAAGAAAAAAGGAAAAGAAAAGAAAAATAGAGAAAAGAAAGAAAGGAGGAGAGAGAGAGGGGGAGAAAAGGGGAGAGCAATAAGCAAGAGAGAGAAAAGAGAAAGAGAGAGGAGAGAGAGGGATAAAAGGGGAAAGAGGTGCGTGCGTATCGAAACGTGCGTGTCGAAGCAGATTAATTATAATTCTTCATGAGGTCTATAATATTATTATTGTTGGTATTCAGGTAAGTAGAGGTCCAACTATAATGCATAAACATGTTGTTTGTGAATTATTTGTGATTATTATGTGATAATTATGTCATGAATTTATAATTAAAGTTGATATTGATATCATAAATGGTATGATGCATATTTAATTGCCCTAGTTGCATACCATGCATAATCATGAAAAGTGTTCTCCCCAAATATTAATAAGATACTAATGGTGTGTGCGGTCACTATATATGCATCTCTGTCAGGGTTTGGAAAAATCAATCCCGGCACTATATTCGAGTTTCGGAAAAATCATCCCCATTGAGCTCATTTGGGGTGCATATTATAAGTGTATCATGGGAATCCCGCAACGTGAATAATTTTCAAGATAAAAGAGACCAACTAGAAGGAATAGAAAATAAATGCATTTTCATGCACTGTCATACATGATTTCTACTTACTGAGATTTATCTCACTAGTTTATGCATTGTAGGTAAATTGCAAACGAGATTGGTGGCTGGGGTTCCGTCAGATCCTGAGAGTCGTATACATGGATGACGACCTGTTGGCTGTGCCGGTGTAATGAGCTGTTTGTGAAAATTGTGTTGTATAAAAATAAAGGAAAAGAAATATTTATCATTGATTATTATTGCTGATGAAAATTGGGGCGTGACAGAATGGTATCAGAGCACGGTCATGGTCCTGTAGACTATCCATGTCCATGTATACAATCTCGAAATCTGTGGTACACCACGAGACCAGTAAGTTCTATGATATGTTAAATATGTGATTTTGTATGAATATAAATGTGGTCTTGTTTATTTCAAAAGTGATGTCTATAAAATTTTGAAGTAGAGTGAGACTAAATTTCGAGGACGAAATTCTTATAAGGTGGGGAGTATGTAATACCTGAGAATTTTTTCTATTTTATAATTTGTATTTTACGCATTTTTATAATTATGTGGTAATTATTTCTACAATTTTATTTGTCTTCATATTTAATTTGACACATCCGTGATAATAATGGTAATAATATGTGAATCTTTATGTACATTAATTTGGATACTATATAATAATAATAATATAATATAATATAATAATTGAGGGGGTAGGATAGTTTTGTACGACTTCCTCTCCCACCTCTCTATATCTAAATTAACCCCCAATTGAGGAATTGGAAAAGAAACAAAAAGCAGCAGTGGCTATGAAAAAAAAGAGAGAAATGAAGGGTAGGAGAGAGAAGAAGGAGAGAGAAAGGGGGAGAAGAAAAAGAAAAAAGAGAAGAAAAATAGAGAAAAGAAAGAAAGGAGGAGAGAGAGAGAGGAGAGAGCAGTAAGCAAGAGGGAGAAAAAGAGAAAGAGAGGGGAGAGAGAGATGGAGAAAAGGGGAAAGAGGTGTGTGCATATCGGAACGTGCATGTCGGAGCAGATTAATTATAATTCTTGACGAGGTCTATAATATTATTATTGTTGGAATTCAGGTAAGTAGAGGTCCAATCACAATGGATAAACATGTTGTTTGAAAATTATTTGTGATTATTAAGTGATAATTATGTCATGAATTATTTGTAATTAAATGTTGATATTGATATCGTAAATGGTATGATGCATATTTAATTGCCCTGGTTGCATACTATGTATAATCATGAAAAGTGTTCTCCCCAAATATTAATAAGATATTAATGGTGTGTGCGGCCACTATATATGCATCTCTGTCAGGGTTTGAAAAAATCATTTCCGGGACTATATTCGGGTTTTGGAAAAATCATCCCCATTGAGCTCATTTTGGGTGCATATTATAAGTGTGTCATGGGGATCCCGCAACGTGAATAATTTTTAAGATAAAAGAGACCAACTAGAAGGAATAGAAAATAAATGCATTTTCATGCACTGTCATACATGATTTCTACTTACTGAGATTTTATCTCATTAGTTTATACATTGTAGGTAGATTGCACACGAGATTAGTGGCTGGGGTTCCGTCAAATCCTGAGAGTTGTATACATGGATGACGACCTGTTGGTTGGGCCGATGTAATGAGCTGTTTGTGAAAATTATGTTGTATAAAAATAAAGAAAAAGAAATATTTATCACTGATTATTATTGGTGATTAAAATTGGGGCATCCCTATCTGACTGGATATCCGAATCTGTATAACCCAATGATAACAAAGTATCTGCCCGATAAACCAGTATATAATCTCTAGTCCTTCGCAGGTACTTCAAAATATACTTTACCGCAGTCCAATGCCCTTATCCTAGATTACTTTGATACCTACTGGCCAAGCCACGACATAATAGGTATCCGATCTCGTACATAGCATAACATACATGAGGCTTCCTACTGCCGAAGCATAAAGGACCAGTTTTATTGCCTCTATTTCTTGTTGTGTCTTAGAACGCATATCCTTAGATAGAGATATTCCATGTTTGAAAGATAGAAAACCTTACTTGGAATCTTGCATGCTAAAATGAGCCAGGATTATATCAATGTATGAAGCTTGGGATAAGCACAACATTCTTTTCTTGCGGTCCCTTATTAATTTGATCCCAAGAATGTGTCAGGCCTCTCCTAAGTCTTTCATTTCAAACTGCTTGGACAACCATACCCTTACGCCAGACAATAACTTTACATTATTTCCAATGAGTAGAATATCATCCACGTAGAGTACAAGGAATACCACTACATTTCCGTCACACTTCTTGTACACACATGATTCATTAGGACATTGAATAAATCCATATGACTGGATTACTTCATCAAAACTGATGTTCCATGATCTTGAAGCTTGTTTCAATCCATAAATGGACCTTTTAAGCTTACACACAAGATGCCCTTCGCCCTTTGCAATGAATCCCTCTGGTTGCTTTATATAGATGTTTTCCTCAAGACTTCCATTCAGGAAAGCTGTCTTGACATCCATTTGCCATGCCTCACAATCCATATGAGCAGCAATAGATAAAAGAATCCGGATTGACTTAAGCATGACCACAGGCAAGAAGGTTTTCTCATAATCGATTTCTTCTTTCTGAGTATATCCTTTAGCCACAAGCCTTGCTTTAAAGGTTTCCACCTTACCGTCAGATCCACTTTTTCTTTTATAGATCCACTTGCAACCAATAGCTTTTACACCATCGGGTGGTTCTACAAGCTCCCAGACTTGATTAGAATACACCATCGGGTCATTTTTTCTTCCAAGCAGGATTCGCAAGTTGGATAATTTTTCACTACTAATAAACTCAGAGGTCCATCATCTATTAACATTTGAATCCTACTCAAGTTAATATGACCTAGTCTTAGATGCCAAAGATATGTTTGGTTTATTTTAGAAGGTTCTTTTCTCTTATTAGTAGATGTAACATTCGTTTAAATTTGTTGCACCGTGGGAGAAATTGGATTAAGAGTATACAAATTATCTATCAATGCACCATCACAGATAATAATTCTATCTTTCCTTATAACAACCTTGTCATTAAAAGAAATAGAATATCCATCCATAAATAATTTGGAAACCGAAATTAAATTTTTTCTAAAATGAGGTACATAAAGACAATTCCTCAAAGCAAGAGTTTTATTCTTATTGAAAAATAAATAAATGTCTCCCACTGCGACAGCTGCTACTCTTGTAGCATTCCCCATGATTATGGTAATATCCCAATCACTAAGCTGTCGGGTTTGGTGGAACCCCTGCAAAGAATTACAAACATGGTCAGTAGCTCCCGTATCTACATACCAAGTGTCAGTAGATACAGCCGCTAAACACGATTCAACAACTAGTATATAAGACTTACCATTCCTATTTCCCTTCAGAAGAGGGCAGTCAGCCTTGTAGTGTCCCGGCTGCTTGCATTTGAAGCGCTTGCTTTAGGCTTCTTGACCACACTAGTCTTTGCTTTCACTTGGTTCATTGGTGCTGAATTTCCTTGCTTCTTCTTATTCCTACTGCCTTTTGGCCTAGGATGACCAGCATTTTCAGCAACATGAACCTGAAGAACTCTACGAAACAGTTCTTCTGCTGCCACAAGTTCTGTCAGAAGTTCTGCCAACGTGTACAAATGTTTGTTCACACCATAGTTCAGGCGAAACTGCTCAAAACTCCTAGGCAAGCTCTGGAGTATGATATCGACCTGGGTTTCCCCATCGATTTCAGCTCCAAGAAGTTCCAACTCATTGAGTTAGCCCATCATTCTAAGGACATGCTCCCTTACGGAAGTGCCCTCAGCCATTTTGGTGTTCATTAGAACAGACATGCCCTTCGACCTAGGATTATGCATCATATCATAGGCGGTGGTCATAGCTTGATGCTGAGTTTGAAGCAAATTTGACATAGAAGCCAAAATATAGCACTTAGCCATCCTATCAGCTTTGATCCACCTATTATAAGCAACTCTTTGCTCTTCGGTAGAGTCATCAGTAGGTGCCGGAGGACATTCCTCAGTGAGAACAAAGATATAATCTTCATCAATTAAAACAATATTCATGTTCCGTTTCCAGTCAACATAATTAGTGCCAGTAAGTTTATGCTCTTTAAGTATAACAGAAAGTGAGTTGAGTGCCATTTGAAAATCCTGAGAATCATAAATAAATGAACAAATCAAACACTTCGAATTTATCAATTTATATTGAATCCCTCAAAACAATATAAAATAAAATTCACCAACATCTCAAGCACCATGAGTCTGCACGCCACAATAGTGTGGACGTATACAAACCTGAACATTTACAAGAGAAGATTTTACCCAATAATTTCATTTGTCAACCTAACTTTATGATAAAATAATTAATAGTCGGTTTCTCTTTAGCCAAGCAAATAACAACTGTGACTCCGATGGGGAGGATATTTATTATTTGCATCTAAGTGTACACCATTATTTGACTCCAAGTCCATTGCGCAAACTTATGTGCCTTACAGATAGAGAAGTACATACGTGCTCGGATAACTTCCTACAGTCATCTTAAAAAAGTTTGTACCAGTGATCCGTGAATAAACTCATCCGATGGGGAGGAAGACTCTATTGCATACGCGTAAGTTTACTCACATCACTTACAAACCAATAATGGAGGCCACATAAATTAATTATCAATCCCCTCTCCCACTTAGTTATTTAACACCGAGGGTTTTTAACATGCATATAATATTTAATAATAAAATATACAACTTTAGCATGCTTCTATTTTAAGTAATTAAAAAAATAAATCACATAGAACATGCCACATAAATAATAATTAATCATCAAAAAAAAATAATTAAATCTGTTATATATATATATATATATATATATATATTATATATATATATATATATATATATATATATATATATATATATATATATATATATATATATATATATATATATATATATATATATATGGGATTAAGGCACAAATAATGAGTCAAGCAAATGGACCTTTTAATGCAGCCCAAAAATTAACTTGAGAAATTTGAGCCCACCAAGCCCACTAGCACAAAATGAGCAACACATAAATAAATAATGAAGCCCATTAACTAATTAATCAAGCCCAGCAACCCTTGCATGAAAGCCCATGTATCCTGCCCACATACTCCTAGCATGAAAGCCAACATACTCAGCCAACATCACTTTGCTGCTGCTCCTGCCCACCCAGCATACCAAGCCTGCAGTTGTGTTCATGCTTAGAACGACCCCTTACTGCCTGAAGCTTCCCAGTCACGCCGACAGCAATCAGGCAGTCGCCGGTCGCCACCAGCCATGCCCGCGTCGAGCCGCTAGCCAGCGTGAGTCATGCCCTTCACATCGTACGACCATCCAACAGGCCCGCCTCTGAAACTGCCATGGATGTGCCAGAAGCACCAGTTTGCAGCGATCGAGAGATGCTTCCAGTTGATGCCAAGCTACCACCGATCTTCAGTCGCTACTTGCAGATTGACCAGATCGGAAAAGCGCCTCCGACTCGACGGATATTGCTACTGACTTGCCTGAAAATTAGGAGACCCGCTTGGGACTGCACAAACCCGATCGTTCAGGGAGATGCTCGCTCTGAATCATCTTCTGATACGCTCGTATTCTGAGTCTGAACCACCCAAGTCGCCGGTTTGTTGCAGCCCAATCCAGCGCCGTCCTTCCCTGCTCGTCCAGCCATGCAGACCAATAGCCAACATCTGGCTTCCGTTCGTCGACACCCATGTCTTTGGCGGTTGACGTGAGTCGCCTGGGATCCACCAGCACGCCCTCGCTGCTGACGACTGCTCTCAGCAGTTCACGCCAACTGCATCATCCAGCAGCATCCACATCGAGGGTCGCCGTTGCCAGTCGTCTTCCATCGTTCAACCCAGTCAGCGTGTTTCTCCGGACAAGGCCGCTGCAAATTTTTGTCAATCTTACACCAGTCCAGTCGCGATCGTAGGACAGCAGTCCAGACTTACTTATTTCGATATTGCACAACAGTTGTGACAATCGTGTGTATGTGGTCTGCGTGTACAATCAACAATATAACACACCAATAACATCGACAAAGCACATAGGATTTTAGGATAATTCACACATATAAAACCCTAATTTCATGCTTACAATTCGACAATTAACTCACGTATGGTTCAAATCCTACCTAACGTCTCACATCTCACCACGAAACCAACGCTCTGATACCAATTGTTGGCTTTTGGATCGTTTGATTCAGCGTGATTCATTAGGAATCGAAGTAAACATTAACAGTGGAAGCAAAAATTAAAGTTTACCTTTCTTCAGGGTTGATGTAGAGGTTGAATAGTTGCAGAGAACTATCACTTAATCTTCTACTGTATGACCTAAGCCCAATCCTGATGTTGTGTGGGCAACAATCTTAAGGATTTCTCAATCTGTTTTCTCACCCTCTCTATCCACACAGAAAAGTGGCACAAGTCTTAGGGTTCCACGAAGCTGAGTTGACTTATATATTGGGCTACAGCATGGACCAGGGGGATAAACTGGGTTGGGCCTCCATTGGGCTTAAGTATCCAAGCTTAGCCCAAAGCTTATACTTAAGTCCAATAATAATAATATAGTCCACCAAAATATTATTACTGCACTGCCTTTCCAATCCCAAAATTACGTTTTGGGCTCCTTCTTATTATGAGCCCGACAGTCTCCCCATGTTTAAGATATACAATATCCATTAATTAATTAAGTTACTGACAACTCAAATTAATTAATATCTATTCCGAGAGTGGTACCACTCAACCTTATTATCATGCCGGAATTAAGCCACTTGCAAGATTTACATGATAAATCTTGTGAGCTCCTCAAGGGGACATCATCAACCTATGTCGGACATGGATTCCTTCTACAATCAACAGCACACCATAAAGACAATATTATTCCCAACTCACCGAGTTTGTTGATTTAATACATATAAATCTCACCCATTGATGAATCAAAGAAATACATACTGCCCTACGTGTCGAGGTTATTGTATAGGGATTAAGAGCACGAACATCCATAATAACTGAGATCAAGTTCTCCTATATAGACAGTACAAGTCGAACGATCTCAAGCGGTCCTGCTCGATACAAGCTAAGTGCACTAATGTTATTCTATAGTCAAGACAAACTAATACCAAACCACACTACAACCATCCCGATAGATAGTCCCTGTCTATCTCGGTTGTGAGCATCTGTTTATACTTTATAAGAAAATTAATAATATGATCTTTCGCGTGTTGTCGCACAACATATTATTCACAGTATAAAGTAAATGGACTTTTGCACAAATATATAAATAAACAATTTATAATATGCAAAACGTTTGATCAAATGATTCTCATTTCAAATAAAATTGTTAAAACATTATTCAATACAAAAGCTAGACTTTTAGTATACAATCTAACACAGATATGCCGCTCGACCGCCGCTCAAGCTGGCCGAGCTCGCTTGACCTGAACCATCCTGGTCAAGCGGGGACACGTGAGTATATTTTTGGTAATTCCAAACCTCTAGTGTGTGTTTCTGTATATTTTCCACGAAAAAGCCCAATAAAGGTTCATAAGGAGAGTTTACAAGTATAAAAAGGGATGCAGATCACATTAAGAAGGGAGATAGATTCCACATTATCTATCCTACACGACATCCAAACCCTAACTCCATCCTACGGAGTTGTAGAGAGAGATTCGTACAGTGAATCAAGTGAGAACCAAGTGAAGATTCAAGGTGGAGCGAGAAGTGATAGCGCCCACATGGGTAAGATCTATCTGAACACCATGAACGTTCTTCGAAGCGTCATGGGCTAGAATCGCTTTGGTAGTTTTAGGGTTATGAAGGTTTTATCTAGTTAATTAAACTTCCGTATGTGTACTCCGTAAAACACTACTTGTGAATTTATTATATATAAGACAATGCATTTTTAATTCATACTCAAATTTATTTTGTGCATCATTAATTGTTATGTAGAGTGTTAATACATATCTTGATTATTGATTGAATGCGTGCACTGCTGAGCAGGATTTTGTATTATGATTCTAAGTATCTTTTATAAATACTTATTAATTGAATTGAATTAGGGTTAGTAAGTAGGATAAAGATGATAATAACAATGGACATAAAAAGGGAGGTCATATCGAGTTAGAGTACTTAGTGCATGCGAAATAATGATACTGATAGTACTTAAAATGGGGGCGTCATTGTGTGCTTGCTCCTAGGTAATTCATGCGTGTTACACACTTATTTACTTGTATCTATAAAGTAGATTTGCATGGCTACTGATGCGTCCATAGTCCACAAGGCAGAGTCAGACATTAATATAAGGAAGGAAAATTAATTAGTGAAACTGGATGGCCCGAGGAGCTACCTATCTTCTCACTTGTTTAACTTTCGACTATTTCTACTTATTTTATTTTATTTGTTATTTTAATCTTCTTTATTTAAATTCAATAATATTTTTCCACTAAATTTCCAAACCATATTTTTAGTTAATTAACATAATAATAAATTGATAACCAATTGTCCTTTGGGTTAGATAAATATAACTTAGTCGCTTGCTTAAGCTACAATCAAATCCTTCATACTTGGAGATTAAATGTGTGTGGAGAAAACGCCCATCAAGTTTCTGGCACCGTTGCCTGGGACATTAGTCGTTATCTTATTTATAATTTCTAGTTTAATTGAAATTATTCCATACTTGTCTTTAATGTTTAATGCTGAATTTTTCTTAAGTGTATGTACACTAGGTCAAAAGAAGCTACACTAGAGCATTTTGATCCGAAAATTAGAGCATCGTTAAGGAAGAAGAAGGCAAAAAAGAAGAAAAACAAGAATATGGAAGCAATCGAGACTCCTAATCTTGGAGTTGAAGTTGAAGTACCGAACTCAAAAAAGATTAAAGCTGCAATCGGAGACAAGTCGGAAGCAGAAGATGTCAACATGGCCAGTGTAGAGAGGCCAAATTTGGATAATGTTGCCATCCGCGAGGTCTTTAAGGATAACGAAGGGGACAACTTTGGGCTATTAGGAGCGCATGGAGCCGATGCAGATTTTGATCTTCACCCCACTCTTATTAGCGTGATAGAAAGGAACCCTTTCTCTGGAGGAACCTTTGAAGATCCTCAACAACATCTAAATAAGTTCCTTTGCTATGCAAGTACATAGAAGAGCGTAGGAGATCATGAAGATGCGAGGAGGATCGTCTTGTTTAAATTCTCGCTAACTGAAAAAGCGAGTGACTGGTATGACACTCTTAGTGCTGCTAATTGCACTACATGGGACCAGCTAAAATTGAAATTCTTGGAAAGATACATGCCACCTTCAAGATATTCATCAATTCGTGATTAATAATAGAGAAAAGTTCCATGAAGCTTGTGATAGATTCCAAAACATGCTTAGAAGGTGTCTTAGCGTGGAATGTCAAAAGCTCAATATATCAGTGTATTTTATAATGGGTTGGATTGCGATTCTCGTATTCTACTTGATGCTTCATCAAGTGGAGCATTACTTGCTAAAACACCCATTGAGGCCGAGAAGCTTTTTGAAAATATTTCGATGAATTCAAGAGATTGGCCTACTGATAGAGTGAAGAGCCCTTATATTCTTGGGAAGGTAGCGCAGGTTGAACATACCATGGTAAAGTCAAGTAGAGAAGACGAGATCGTCTCTAGCTTGGCTAATATAAACAAGCTACTTGAATCTCAGCAGAATTAGATTACTGAGTTATCACAGAGAGTACCAATGATGCATCAGGATGTTGGTGAAGAGAGGTCGATCCAACAGGAACTAGAAGAAGCAAACTATGCCATGGGACAAAGTATTCAAGGAACTAGGTTTCAAAATCAAAGAAACAGGAATTACCAAGGGAAATACAATAATCATGGCCCCCCAGGTAATTATCAATAACAAAGGAGGCTAGAATTTTCATGGACCAATCCTAATGCAGCCATCCAACCTCCTATTGGTGCTGATCCTGGAGCTAAGATCAAGGAAGGAAAACCTGTTAGGAGGACACGGTGAACCGATACATGGCTAGGAATTATGCTAGGGTGGATCTTTCAGAGCGAAAATAGATTCAAATCATGAGGAGTTATCCAAGAAGATGAAAGACCTTACATTATTGATGGGAGAGATGGATCGGAACATGAACAAGCTTACGCAAACAGTAGAGAAGGGTAAGTTCCCATCTCAAAGCATAACTAATCCGAAATCTTGTAATGCTATCAATTTGAGGTTAAGAACACAGTACGAAGGTTCAATGTTTTCAGTGGGTAAAAACGGAGATGGAAAGAGCCCGCTCAACCATAGCTCGACCAAGCTCAGTGGTCGAGCAACGGTCGACTAACCACCTGTAGAACAGAAAAATTAAAATCCTCAATCGAATGGACAAGCGGAGGTCTCTAACCGTCAAGTCAAACAGATTATGGAGAAAGTGTCGGAACCAATAGAAAGGATTGGGCTTGGAAGCTCGATGATGTCGTGTGGGGGTTTCGGACCGCGTACAAGATGGTGTTAGATATGTCACCGTATCAGATTGTCTATGGGAAGCCGTGCCACTTACCTGTAGAGATTCAACACAAAGCATTTTGGGCTTTGCGAAGCTTGAACTTGACTCTCAAGGATGTGAAGGAGTTGAGGATTACTCACATCAATCTGTTGGATGAGTTTCGGAGTCGTGCATACAAGAATTCAGAGATGTACAAGAAAAGGATTAAAAGGTGGCATGATTCGAAGATCTCGTTTAAGGAGTTCAAGCAAGGAGACGAGGTATTACTCTTTAACTCTCGTTTTAAGCTTTTTGTAGGCAAGTTGAAGTCAAAGTGGACGGGACCATTCATGATTCATCGAGCCTTAGGTGGGGGGAGTTTTGAGCTCATTGACAAGGATGGAGATATTTTTGCGGCGAATGGACATCGCTTGAAGCATTATAGGTCGCCGGATGATGTTTGTGTCATCTTTGTGGATACCTTGATTTGAGTTGGTATCGTCGTGACTCTCCGACGTTAAACATGAGCTCCTGTTGGGGGCTTTCCCTCCCGTTTTAATGCTTTATTTCTTTTATGTGAGTAAGAATTTTTTATATTTGAAGTGCTTACTTATCGGCAATTACATCTCTTTTCAAACTTAGTTTCAACTATAGTTTCTACTAAGTTTGGGGGGGTTGTGATGTACTTACCTTGATAAGCACCGATAGTATAATCTTTTCTTTGTGATGTTTGTTAGGGGAGTTAGTTTTTGCGCCATATTTAAATTTTTAATCGATTTTGATATGACGATTTTTTACAACTTGCCTAATGTTTAGTGGGTTTTGGTTATGTTTTCTTTTACGGAGTTACTCATGAATAATATTTTGTGGAACAATTTTTGATGAGATTGTGCTCAAGTTAGTACCTAATGATTCGTATTGAAGTTTGAAGTGTGTAGGGATTGAAGAACACTCAGTTTGGAAGCTTAGAAGGGTGGTTCGACCAAAGCTAGGGTAGGTTCGACCAAAGCCTGGAGGTCGAACCGAGCAGAGGAAGTCGAACCGATGCAGAAAAACATCCAGTGAGGTGGTTCGACCAGATCATTCTAGGTTCGACCTGTCTAACAGGTCGAACCAAGGTCGAACCCGAGGTCTTAAATCATGCAGTAGGGTGGTTCGACCTGAGTCGATATGGTTCGACCTGTTCAAGAGGTCGAACCCGAGGCCGAACCAGTTCGTTCAGAGCACTTTGTTTTCCAAATGATTAGTTCGACCAACACAAGGGTGGTTCGACCTGTCCAGCAAGTCGAGCCCAGGTCGAACCAAGAAGAGCATTTGTCCAGAAGGTAGGTTCGACCTCGTCATCCATGGTTCGACCTGTTCAAGAGGTCGAACCTGAGGTCGAACCAAGCCAGTACGCATTTTAAGTCGATTTTTCAGAAGGGTTCGATCACTTTTTCAAAACACCAAACCCCGAACCCTCTTCGAACCTCTACACTCTTGCACAAATTCTTCAATTACACTTGATTGCACACCGATTACACAACATTACACCTTGAATTTACGAATTAGGCGCGGATTTGGGCAATTTTCGTCGCAAAATCAGGGCTCCAGTCACGATTCTTAAGTGTGTGTGTGATTCGATCGTTTGTTTACCATGGGCAAGTCAAAAGGAAAGGGACAAGGATCAAGTAAAGGAAAAGGTAGAGCAGAGGAAGTAAGATCGAAGAAGAGGCAAGACAGGCCTTCGAATGTGGATACAGTGACTAGGAAGCTGAGGCTACAAGATCGTTTACCCGAGAACTTCAAAATTCAAATACAAAACTAGGATGAGATTAAAGAAAAATAGGAAGAAGTCTCAGATAAGATAGCTCGTACTCGATACCAAGATGATGAGGCGATGAGGATAATGAGAATTGGGAATGACATTTTCTGGATGTTCGATCAAGTGGGTATCCGGAGGTTTATGGAGTTAAAGAAGCCGACGTATTTCCATGTTACAGCGGAAGTAGTTTACTCAATTGAGATGGTGAAGGACCCGCTTGGGTACCCGTATCAGTGTACATTTCAGCTTGGTGGAGTGAGTAGGAGATGGACGTCTGAGGATTTTAATGAGCTGTTTGAGACGCCTTTGGGAATCTCTCATTTGGAGAATGGTGCGTTCAACGCTAATAGGTTTTGGAGAGAGATCACAGGGGAGATTGGAGATTATAAGATTAGGCAGGCTCGTGCTTCTTCAATAAAGAATCCAGTTTTGAGGTACATGGATCGTGTTTTGAGCAACACGTTGTTCGCCCGCTCTGAGGGGAGTGTTGTGTCTAGAGGAGCGCTTTACGCCTTGTGGTGTATGCTAAATGGGGTGCAGTTCAATGTTGGAGCGTATTTCATTGCACAGCTACATCGATTCAGGACCATTGGGTTTCAAAAGGTGAATATTGGAGGGTTACTGACGATTGTGGCTGAGCATTATAACTTGGATTTCACTGGCATCACACCCGTTAGAGGAGAGCCCGATTTGGTGATATTTACATGCATGAAGAGAGGATTTGCCCATTTCAAAGATGGAGATTGGTTCTTCATGAGGGGACTCAAGCCTTTCGATTTTATGTTCCCCTTCGATGTGAGCAACTTGACTACTATCCGGGTGGCGAGGAACAAGTTGATGGATTCTCTCGGACACAACGCCTTATCCGTGACAGTGAAGTCGGGTTGTAATTGGAGGACTGTATCGCAATGTGTGCGGATGGTAGGATGGCGGAGTTACAGGAGATTGTTGATCGAGGAGAGTTCCGTCCACCACAGCAGCCCGAGGAGGAAAAGCAGCCCGAGGAGGAGCAGCAGGATGAAGAGATGCCAATGCAGCACGATGCACCTCAGCATGAGCCAGCACCGCGTCAGCAGCGGCCTGTCCCGAATGATACACGGGGGCAGCTTTGCCTTATTAATGAGCAGCTGGTCGCGATCATTGCTAGCCAGCAGGAGACGAATCGACAGCTCGCACTCGCGAACGCCAACTATGCTACGCTGAATGAGAGATATACTTCTTTGAATGAAAAAGTTGGTAGGTTGGGTGATCAAGTGGATTACTTGGATAGACACATCGGTGATCTACACCGGATTGTGGAGCGGAGGCTTGATGATGAGGATGATGATGATGAGGATGATGATGCTCCGGAGGAGTAGTTTGGTTCAGGTTTTCTTTGGTTTTCTCCGATTCATCTTGATTCCATTATTTTTCTTTTGGGGTGTGATTCATGCGTGAGTGAAATGTATAAGTGATATCGATTGATAGATGCTTTATGATTGATTGGGTATAAGCTTGTTGATTTTGTGCATTCATATGTTCATGTGTTAATTTCTATTGATGAAAGGCATGTATAATTTGATAAGTATGTTGAGTTTGTGTGGAATTGATCTTAACTATGTGCTATGAGGAGTACTAGGATTACCTATGTGAGGATTTGAGCTTTCTAATCATGCTTGATCATGATTATTTTATTCTTGAGAGGATCATTCATATGAACGTATTCTAGAACTTGGCTTGGAGTCTTGTGTGAGACTTATGATTGATAAATTGCTAGAACATGATCTTAGGCCATTATTTTGTGATTAAGCTACTTAGCCAAATTTTATTCTTTCTAATGATCTTATTAACCCTTGGATGCCTTGTTGAGCCGTTAAAGCTTTTTCTTTGGTAGCCAAAGTAAATAACCTTATAAACCTTTATTTGAGCTTGATTAACCTATTCATTGGTAGAGAGAGTTGAGGTGAGTAAGTGTTGCAAGAAGAAAGAGGAAGATAGAATATGGTTGGATGAAAAGAATATGGTTCAATCTTGTTTAGGGGTAGTGCCTGAAACTGGTACCCCGATAGATTTTATACTTAGTGCATGAAGCTTAGCAGCTGATGGCCTATACAAGAGAAGAAGGGTAGTGCCTAAAACTGGTACCCGAATTGTCTAAAGAGATGATGTTGATGCACGAAAAAGAAGGAAAATCCATGAAAAGAAGAGGAGAAGTTGGAGGAGATATTGCAGCAAGAAGTAGAAATCAAGAACCTCCAAGGTAACTCTCTACTAGTGCCTTAAGTCACTTAACCTAAATTTTCCTACCTTTTCCAAAGAGCCAACATTATAACCCAAAAACAAGTCCTTTGTGATCCTAGTGAAGAGTTGATTATAAGTTGATTTTTGAGACCTTTGTCAAGCTTATAGTTACGCGTGAATATGGATTGATATGAGTGTTTATATTAACCTATATAGTGCCTCACACACTTGAGTGAAAGAGAGTAAATACTTATCTTGTGAGCTAGATTACTTAGTACTCCGAATGGTGTGTGATAGGATTGGTTTGGCATGAGTGATATATATGAAGCAATTAATACTTGTTTGATTTAATGAAGTTGCATATGTGATATGTGTTGTACTTTATCTTGGTGAATTATACACGACTCCTGTGGTTTGATTTGGTTGCCTCGGGACAAGCAACATGTAAGTTTGGGGGTTTGATGAGTGTATAAATTCACAAGTTTGGCACCATGTTTTGTGCTAGTTTTGGAGAGTTTTGATGTGGAAATAGGTGGAAAACCTATATATATTGTGAATTAGCATGAATCAGGTGTTAGTAGAGCTATGTGAGTGGTTTTCATAGCAAAAACGGAGTGGAAGTGCCAAGATTCGAAGAGACGATGTCACGCCCCAACCCGCAGGCAGAACACGACAACCGCCACGTTAACCATAAATTTCGCGAAATGGGTGCACTCCACTCCACAAAGTTTATAGAAAACGTAAGGCTTGCTATCAAGTACCTGTAGAATTGAACAACTGATAACTACGGGTACAACCCGAGGACATCATTACATAAAGTATCAACAAGGATTTACAAAGGTACAAAATACCACGATGTAACTTAGTTTGAAGAAAATATACATGAGCGATGTAACATCGCGAAAGTACAAAAAGAACATCAAGGGGGGTCACAAAATATAAAATGAACAAACTCGCCAATGGATCCGTCAATTAACATAAAAGAGAAAGTACCCAAAACCCCGATCGAATGATGAGCAAACGACAGGCAAACCTCCAACCAAAATGATATCAACAGCCTGAAAAGGAAGGAAATGATGGGGGTGAGCAAAACCACTAGCTCAGTGAGGTGATAAGCCGGTCACCCCAACCCTTATACGAAGCATGTACTCCCACTCGCGGTTCATAACATAAAATCCAATATTTCGTTCCACATCAATTATTATGTTTACTTAATATACAACTTAACAAAAATACAACCTATGGATGCATTTACAAATACACAATTAGTTCAAACAAGATGTTATCACATAAAAGACGCGTGGGTAGCCAATATCCTCCTCGAACTGATCTCTCCGTCGAGAGTCAGTCCGAGCCCGTCACCGTTACTCTAGACAAAATGCATGTTAATGTTCTTCCTCAATGCACACCAAGTGCTAAAATTCACAATAAAATATCGATGTAATCCCTGAAATGATCAAACATATAAACATATATGACATGCATGTCCCACACTGGTGACGTTGACTGAGCCTATAATAGACTGATTTATCTAATGATCACCTTCCAAAGTATCAATATTTAGCAAATGGACAGGTGCCCCATTAGATCTAACTCACCCGGGTTTGCCAAGCCACGGGCGACTTGTTTGTCACTCTAACTCACCCGAACCGCGACAATTCGGGCTACTCAATCAATGTCGCTCCAACTCACCCGAACCGTGACCAATTCGAGCTACTTAACCTTGGTACCAGGTATACATATGCATCATGAGATAAATAACAATTCAAGTCATAGTCTTAATTGGCACACAAGTCACAAGAATAACCAGAAATCAATCTGCAAATAATTCGCAATAAAGGCTATCAGATATCGAGCCGGCAAGGCTCTTCAACATAAGTTAAAATCAACAATACCCATATGAAATAATATAAGATAATCAATGGACCAACTTAGGCCAATCAGGCTCTAACTAGAACAATCGAGCCAATCATACTCTTTACCACATAACACATTACCAAAATAATTTTGTTATCAATTAACTAAAAATAAAATGAATGCAAATTTAATGAGGGTCCACACTTCCCACAAGAGAAGGCGTTCCCGAATTATCAACTCACAAGGAAGTGATTAACTCTCTCCGGAGTCTGAAGTAGGTCCTTTGCCCTTCATCGACGGTTCTTTACCTAGAAAGGAGATGAGCAATTAAAGACAAATCAAATATAACTAACTATTAGCGGTAACATCGTCTTTCATTGTCAAAATAAATCTTAATCGAGCTTGAGCGAGTCGATATTAAATAAGAACAGCCCGTATCTCCTCAACATCATCTCCCAATCTCACATAACCCGTTTCAGATCATTTCTTAAACAAAACGATAGGAAGTAAATTTGAATTCGACATAACTATTCTGAAATTTTCCAGCTAGCGGCAGTTTACAAGAAAAATCATAACTAATTGTAGAAAAATCGAATCATGGTGTTTCAAGTGGCTACAGAAAGCTAACACGTTCAGCTACATACAGAAATTAAGTTTGTAAACTTCTGAGGTCAGTAGCTATGTCAAAATCAGTTCGAACAGCAGCTGCGAATTACCTAGTAGCAGTTTACGAGAAAAATCATAACTAATTGTAGAAAAATCGGATGGAGGCGTTTCAGGTGGCTACGGAAAGCTAACGAGTTCAGCTACGTATAGAAATTAAGTTTACAAATTTCAGAGATCAATAGCTATGTCGAAAGTAGTTCGAACAGTAGCTACGAATTTCCTCATATAAGGAAGAAAACCCAACAAAATCACAAAATCTTGGAGAAAGGAAGCTTAATTAACCTATTACTTACCTCAAAACAACTTAGAAACCACCTAGGATGAGGGTTGTAAGGGAGAATTTGATCAACAAGGGTTTCTCCTCTTCACTCTCTTCTTTCCCCTCTTTTGTTCTTCTCACTTTTCTTCTCCCGTACTCTTCTTTCTTTCTTTTCTTTTTTTTTTATATGTGTTGAGGCTATTAGAATGGGCTGGGCTTATTTCCATGTTATGCCATTTAAGTGGGCTGGACTTGGGCCAAATAAATAAATAAATAGGTTTTGGGCTCTAAAAACAAATCTAGGTCAACTTGGGCCAAAAATAAATAAATAGGTTTTGGGCTTTAAAAAAACAAATCTAGGTCAACTTGGGCCAAAAATAAATAAATAGGTTTTGGGCTTTCTAAAAAAAATAATCTAGTTAGGCTAAGATATTATAGACGAAGTCGAGACCATGCGAACCGCCAAGAAAAGAGGTGGGTTCAACCTGTTGGAGGAGGGTTCGACCTCTCCAGCAGGTCGAACCAGTGTTGGAGAAGTGCAGAAAGTAGGTTCGACCACGACTCGAGTGGTTCGACCTGTTCATCAGGTCGAACCATGGTCAAACCAGTTCATGAGAAGCTGGGTTCGACCACGACGTTGGGAGTTCGACCTGAAGGGTGGCCGAACCAAGAGCATAAATTATCCAGTGATGAGGTTCGACCTGGGGTTCAACCAAGTCTTGAGAGGTTCGACCTGTTCAAGAGGTCGAACCAGTGCAGAATTCTTCCAGTAGCGGGGTTCGACTTGGGGTTCGACTTGTGGCCAGTGGTTCGACCTGTTTGACGAGGTCGAACCTACGTGCGAAAATTTACCTTATCCGGATTTTCGAGGCCAAAACGCGTGGGATCACTTGAAAAGCCCATTCCAAGCCCTAGAGACATGATTACAAGTATAAAAGAAGGCTCATGCAGGCAAAGAAAAAAAAAGCACGTCCAAGTACGAAGAGCTTAAGATCGTGAATCGTTAGAGGAAAATATGAGGGCTGAGACAGAGGTTCGGCTGGAGCTTCAAGTAAGATCAGTCTATCTAACCATGATTGCTCCTAGATCAATCATGGGCTAGAGCCACTTCGGTAATTCTAGGGTTATGAAGGTTTATGAGTTAAATTTGTATTTCGTGTGTATACTCCGTACAACACTACTTGTGATTTAGTTTATATAAGATTGCACGTTTTTAATCCATACTCATAGTTGTTTTGTGCATCAATAATCGTTGTGTAGAGTCTGAATGCATAACATGGTTATTGGTTGAGTGCGTTCACTAATGAGCAGGGTTCATTGTTATAATTCTAAGTGAAGGGATTCCAAAGTCTTATTAGAACCATCTTATATGAATGTTTGTTAATTGAATTGAATTTGGGTTAACAAGTAGGATAAAGAGTATAACTTTATAGTACCTACAAAGGGAGATCAAATCGGGTTAGAGTACTAAGTGCACGGGAAATAATTGATTATGATAGTACCTAGAAAGGGAGGTAAAGTATGCGTCTTGCTCTGAGGATACTCACACGTGTCAAAAGCTTATCTATTTGTGTCTATAGAATAGAATTGCATGGTCTAGCGATGCGTCCATAAACCACAAGGCAGAGTCGGACATCGACACACAAAAGTATGAATTAATGAATGAAACCGGATGACCTGACGAACTACCTATCATCTTACTTGACCACAACCTTATATCTTTTCTTTTGTTATTTCAATTAATAGTTCCTACTCAATTTCAACATCATTATATTTCCAAATAGTCTTAGTTTACTAGAGTATAATTGAATTGATATTTATACGTCCCTTGTGTACGATAATAACTTGGTCACCTTCGATACTACAATTGATATCCTTCACACTTGGGGAATAAATTGTGTGTTGAGAACATACGAACAAGTCACCTACTATGAAAAGTGCTCTGTTACTTGTTAAAAACCCATGTGAGATTTTGAGCCTCGTTGATCATGTACATAATCACATGATATTTCTTTTCTGGTGAGTATCGTTCTTGTGTATGTATTCTAGAACTTGCCTCTTGTCTTACTTGAAACTACATGTGTGTTAGATGATGGGAGATGATCTAAGGCCATCCTTGAATTTATGAGTCACTTAGCCAAATAATTTCCTACCAAATAATTATATATCCGTAGTTAACCCCGTTGAGCCTAAAAATCTTATTTCTTTGGTAACCTACGAAGATAGCCACTTTGATATCATATTTGAGCCTTAAATTCCTATATTTAGTGGAGAATTAAATGCTGTCAAAGTGTGTGAATTGATTTTCATGGAGTTTAGAAGGAATAAAATATTTGGAGTTGTACAAGTGATTATGAGCAAAAACAAAAATATGAGCTTAAAAATAAGTTGCTTAGGGGTAGTGCCCGAAACTGGTCCCCCAAGATATTAGAGGTAGTGCCCGAAACTGGTACCTCGGGAAAAAAAAGGATGTGCTTGAGACAAGAAAAAGTATGTTGAGCTTGAAGGAAAGGAGAGAAAAGAAAATTAGAAGAGCATGAAGCTGGATAGCCTTGAAGTGTAAAAATCTGCAGTACAAAAGATCTCCGGTTTTAATTCTCTACTAATTGAGTCACTTTATCCATATATTTCCTACCCATACCAAAGAACCAACATTACATCCAAAAGAAAAGTCCTTTTTGATCCCATTGTCGAATCATACTTTTAGTGGTGAAGAGCTTGAGACGTTTGGCAAGCTTATGGTTATGCATGCACTTGAATTGAATTTGAGCGTAAACACGTTAACCCATAAGTGTACATCTTTTACACTTGAGTGCGAGTGATATATAATTTCCGTGAGAACATGTCAATGGAGCATTTGAATTGGTGGTGATTGTCTTAACTTGTATGCTTTGAATTGATTATTACACGTGATAAGAGTTGCATGACCTAAGTTGATGACAATTGTATTTTGAATGGGGTATTGGTCATAGTCCTTGTTTCCCCGCTAATTTTCTTACTCTTTCTCTTTATCTTTATTTTGTTGCCTCGGGACGAGCAACGGGTAAGTTTGGGGGATTGATGAGAGTGAAAATAAGCGTGTTTTAATATCCAATTTAACACCTTTTTGATTGATATTGTAGTCTTATATAAGAACAAGTGTTTTATATTCGATATATGTGAGAATTATGTGCACCTGAGGTGTTTTGTTGTGTTTTAGGTGGAAAAAGAACCAAAAGTGTAAAGTTGGAGAAAAGGTGCAATTTGTGCAAGAATGCTGAAAACGCACATCCAAATTTCATAATTATTCTGTATTGTTTTGGAACTCGAAACTGTTGGTGTAATATATGGTTGGAAAGCCACTGAAGAGAGGGTCGTTTTGGCATAAAGAACACTATCATTGAAGTCCGAACGAGGAAGTTATGAGCAAAGTGGTGACGCCGCGCGAGCTGTGCCGAACAGAATTGCAGTGCTACTTTCCATGGCTTGTTACACCTTCAAACGTTAGATTTTTGGTGAGATCTTTACATTCAGAGAAAGCCAAGGAAAAGAGGATCATGTGAGCGCAAAAATCACTCAAATTGGAGGTCAGACGAGGAAGTTATGCTCAGAATCGTGAAGTCGCGCAGCTGTTGGCGAGAATTTCCGAAAATTTCCGAAACAACCTTATTTATCCAGATTTCTTTTACCAAATTTAACGCATGTCTCTTACCAAATTTACATATGCCTAAATTTGGGTCCTTTCCAAGTCCTAAAAGGAGAGCTCACAAGTATAAAAAGGAGTGTAGATCACATCATTATTCATTGAAAAAATCATATTGGAGATGAGAGAGGCCACAACAATACTACACCCCACAAGGGGGGGTCACCCCCCAACCATCATCCTTTTCTCCATCCATCCATCACTTTGAAGATTCGTTTGTGGAATCAAGAGGAGAATCAAGAGGAGGATTCAAGAGCGAGAAGGACGCGATGACGCCACATCTAGGGTTTATTCGTTTCCTAATTTATCTTGTATTTTCCGGACATCCGGGTAAGATCTATCTAACACCCATGATTGTTCTTTGAACATCATGGGCTAGAGCCTTTTTGGTAGAATTAGGGTTGTGAAGGTTTTATCTAGTTAATTGAACTTCCATGTGTACACTCCGTACAACACTACTTGTGGATTTATTTTATATATGATTGTGCCTTTTTAATTCATACTCACGGTCATTTTGTGCATCATTAACTGTTATGTAGAGTCTGAATACATATCTTGGTTATTGATTGAGTGCGTTCACTGCTGAGCAGGATTCCATGTTATGATTCTAAGTGAGGGGACTCCGATGCTTCATTAGAACTATCATATATGAATACTTATTAATTGAATTGAATTCGGGTTAATAAGTATGATAAAGAGGATAATTTTATAGTACCTATAAAGGGAGATCATATCAGGTTAGAGTACCAATCCTAGGGGGAAATAATTGATACTGATAGTACCTAGAAAGGGGGGTAAAATTATATCTCTTGCTCTGAGATATTCACACATGTTACACGCATGTTTACTTGTGTCTATAGAGTAGATATGCATGGTTTAGTGATGTGTCTATATTCCACAAGGCAGAGTCGGACATTGACACATGGAAGGGAAGTTAATGAGTAAAACTGGATTATCCTAGAGCTACCTATTCTCCTACTTGATCCACTTTCGTATTCTTCGAGTGGTACTTTATTTTATTTGTTATTTTAATTATTTGTTTAGTAGTTGTTAATTAAATCCATCAAATCTTATTGTCTTGTTTTAATTAATTTAGATAATAATTAAATTAATAATACGCCGTCCCTTGGGTTCGATATTCACTTGGTCACCTTTCGAGACTACAATTGATATCCTTCATACTTGGGGATTAATTATGTGTTGAGAAAACGCTCATCAGTACGTTTATGGAAAATCCATGAATCATAGGCTACTGAGACTATTTGAGTATATTTATGTAGAAAAATATGTCAGATGTGTTCAAAAAAGGAAAACAGGAAGTTGAGATGCCGCTCGACTACTCCTCGACCTGGCCAAGATCCGCTAGACCTCGCCAGTTTGGTCGAACGGGGACACACACGCATATATTTCATAATTCCGACACTCCTGTACGTGAATTGACATATTTTCCAAGAAAAAACTCAGTAAAGGTCCGTAAGGAGAGCTCTACAAATATCAAAAGGGATGCTGATCACATAAAAAGGGAGTTAGATTCCACATCCATCTTACACCACATAGAAGCCAGAACTCCATCCAATGGAGTTATAGAGAGAGATTCATAAAGCGAATCAAGTGAGTACTAAGTGAAGATTCAAGATGGAGCGAGAAGCGACGACGCCTACATCTAGGGTTTACTTCATAACTTAATCTTTCTTGTAATTTTCAAGACTGTGGGTAAGATCTATCCAAACACTACGAATGTTCTTCGAAATGTTATGGGCTAGAATCACTTTGGTAGTTCTAGGGTTTATGAAGGTTTTTTTTATCTAATTAATTGAACTTCCGTGTGTATACTCCGTACAACACTACTTGTGGATTTATTTTATATAAGACAATAATTTATTAATTCATACTCATAGTTGTTTTGTGCATCTTTAATTGTTATGTAGGGTTTGAATACATATCTTAGTTATTGATTAAGTGCGTTCACTGTTGAATAGAATTTTATGTTATGATTCTAAGTGAGGGGACTCCGAAGTTTCATGAGAACTATCTTATATAAATACTTATTAATTGAATTGAATTCGGATTAGTAAGTAGGATAAAGAGAATAATTATATAGTACCTAAAAAGAGAGATCATATCGGGTTAGAGCACTTAGTGCACGGGAAATAATTGATACTGATTATACCTAGAAAGGTGGGTATAATTATGTTCTTCCTCCAAGGTGATTCACTTGTAATACAAGCATATTTACTTGTGTGTATAGAGTAGATTTGCATGGCTTAGTGATGCGTCCATAGTCCATAAGGCAGAGTCGAACATTGACATATGGAAGGGAGATTAATTAGTGAAACTAGATGGCCTGAAGATCTACCTATCTTCTCACTTGTTAACTCTCATTTATCTCTACTGTCTCTATTTTATTTGTTATTTTATTATTCTGTTAATTAGAGTAATCACTATTCTCCACTTAATTTGCCAAAAAATAGATTCTTTTAACTTAAATAATAATAAATTGATAACCATCGTCCTTTGGATTTGATAAATATAACTTGGTTGCATATCTAAGCTACAATCACATTCTTCATATATGGGAATTAAAATTGTGTGTTGAGAAAACGCCCATCATGTTTTCGGCGCCTTTGCCTGTGATAGTTGGACTTATCAATTTTATTGTTTTTATTTTAATTGAAACTACTTCATACTTGTCTTTAATTTCTAACGCTTAAATTCTCTTAGGTGTATGCACACTAGATCAAAGGCAGGAACACTAGCGTCTTTTGATCCGAAAATTGAAGCATCGTCGAGGAAGAAGAAGGCAAATAAAAGATGAACAAGAATGTGGAACCAACTGAAGCTCTTAATCTAGGAGTTGAAATTAGAGAGCTGAACTCGCAAACGATTGGAGCTGCAACTGGAAACAACTTGGAAGCAGAAGCAGTTAACATGGCAGCGAATACGAATAACCTTACCATCCATGAATTCTTTAAGAACAACGGAGGAGGCTACTTGGAGCTGTTAGGAGCAAGAGGGGCCAATGCGGATTTTGATCTTCACCCTGCTCTGATCAGCATGATTGAAAGGAGTCCCTTCTTAGGGGGCACCTTTGAAGATCCTCAATAGCATCTGAATAAATTCCTGGGATATGCAAGAACACAGAAAAGCATAAGGAATCATTAGGATGCAAGGAGGATTGTTTTGTTTAAATTCTCGCTTACTTAAAGAGCGAGAGATTGCTATAATAATCTTAATGTTGCAGAATGCACTACTTGGGAGCAATTGAAATTGAAGTTCTTGGAGATATACATGCCACCTTCCAAGATGTTTAAGGTAAAATAAGAAATCAATCAATTTTTTATCGGTGATAATTAGAAATTTCATGAAGCATGGGACAGATCAAGGACATGCTTAGTGTTGGATTGTATACTAAAAGTCTAGTTTTTTTATGAACAATGTTATAATAATTAATTTGAAATGAGAATTATAAGATTAAATGATTGCGTCTTATAATTTATTTATATGTTCAATGCAATAGTCCACTTACTTTATACTGTAGATAATATGTTGTGCGATAACACGCGGAAAATTATATTATCAGTTTCCTTATAAATTATAAACAGATGCTCACAACCGAGATAAACGGGGACTCTCTATCGGGATGGTTGTAGTGTAGTTTGGTATTAGCTTATCTTGGCTATAGAATCACATTAGTGTACTTTGCGTGTATTGAACAGGACCGCTTGAGATCGTTAGACTTATACTGACTTATAGAAGAACTTGATCTCTGTTATTATGGATGTTCGTGCTCTTAATCCCTATACAATAACCTCGACACGTAGGGCAGTATGTATTTCTTTGATTCATCAATGGGTGAGATTTACATATAATTAAATCAACTCGGTGAGTTGGGAAATAATGCTGTCTCTATGACGTGTTGTTGATTGTAGAAGGAATCTGTGTCTGTCATAGGTTGATGATGTCCCCTTGAGGAGCTCATAAGTATTATCATGTAAACCCTGCAGGTGGATTTATTCCAGCATAATAATGAGTTTGAGTGGTACTACTCTTTGATGAGATATTAATTAATGGAATTGTTAGTAACTTAATTAATTAATGGGCATTGTATATCTTAAAAGTGGGGAGAATGTCGGGCTCATAATAAGAAGGAGCCATAACGTAATTATGGGATTAGAACGGTAGTGCAGTAATAATATTTAGTGGTATATATTATTATTATTGGACTTAAGTATAAGCTTTGGGCTAAGCTTGGATACTTAAGTCCAATGGAGGCCCATTTCTAATTTCTTCTCCTGGTCCCTGTTGTAGCCCATATGTAAGTCATCTCAGCAGTCCAAAAACCCTAATCTAATCTATGAGATTAATAACGCCTAACACTATGAGGAGGGTGAGAGAACAGCAGATTGAGAGATCTCGAGAATCGTCGCCCACACGACGTCGGGATTAGACTTGTGAATACAGAAGAAGACTTGAAGGTTGTTTGCTAGTATTGTCCGTCACTTTCTATGATTTTTATAAAATCGTACAGATTTAATAACATGACTTGTAATATACTGACGGAAAGCCACGGAAGAGGGGATCGTTTTGGCGCATAGATCACTCATATCTAACATCGGATGAGAGACTTATGCCCAAAACGGTGAGGCTGCACAGGCTGCCAGCGAGAATCCATCTTCTTCAACATACCCTGTGAAAGGTAATACGTTACTTGTTTTCTTTCTTCCGCTGTATGTTAGAAATGTATGGAACCCTAACGCTTCAAGTTAACCAAATGATCGAATCCTAACACTTAGAAGGTGTCCACAACATGGCTTGTCAAAAGCTCAGTATATCAGTATATTCTACAATGGATTGGATTGTGATTCTTGAGTGTTACTTGATTATTCTTCAAATGGAGCACTGCTACAAAGTCATCCATTGAGGCCCAAAAGCTCTTTGAGGATATTTCTATGAATTCAAGAGATTGGCCAACTGATAGAGTAAGATCTCAGTATATCAGTATATTCTACAATGGATTGGATTATGATTCTTGAGTGTTACTTGATGATTCTTCAAATGGAGCACTACTTACAAAGTCATCCATTGAGGCCCAAAAGCTCTTTGAGGATATTTCTATGAATTCAAGAGATTAGCCAACTGATAGAGTAAGAGGCACTTATGTTCTTAGAAAAGTAGTGTAGGTTGAGCATACAATGGTTAAGTCGAGTAGAGAAGATGAGATCGTCTCAAGCTTGGAAAATATCAACAAGCTTCTTAAAACCCAGCAGAAGTAGATTACTGACTTGTCACAGAGAGTACCAATGATGATGCAGTAGGATGACGGTGAAGAAAGACCAATCCAAGAGTAATTATAAGAGACAAACTTTACCATGGGACAAAGTATTCAAGGAACGAGATATCCGAATAATCAAGAAAACAGGAATTACCAAGGGAACTATAATAATCGTGGTCCCCTGGGTAACTATCAACAACCAAGAAGGCCAGAATTTTCATGAAGCAATCCAAATGCAGCAATGCAACCTCATGTTGATATTAATCCTGGTGCTAAGACGGAAGAAGGAAAACTGGTTTTGAGGATACTGTGAACTGATATGTGCCTAGGAATGAAGCAAGTGTGGATCATTTAGAAGCAAAGATAGACTCAAATCATGAGGAATTATCCAAGCAGATGCAGGACCTTACATTATTGACGGGAAAGATGGCGGGGAATATGAACAAGCTTACGCAAATAGTTGAGAAAGGTAAATTTCCTTCTCAAAGCATAACAAACCCAAAATCTTGTAATCCCATCACTTTGAGGTTAGGAACGCAGTATGAAGGTCCAATGCTACCAGTCACAGAAAATGAAGAGATTGTGTCTTTGCTCAACCACCGCTCGACCAAGCCATGTGATCGAGCTGAGATCGTGTGGCATTCTGAGGCCGAATATGTCAAGAACAGAGTACAAAAATTTCGCTTGACCAAAACACTGCCACTCGACCAGACCCTTCTGGTTGAGCAGAGGTCGAGAAGAATACTGTACATCTGAATAACCAAAGTCATAATACAGGTACTGCGCTCGACTATTACCATCTTGCTCGACCAAGACCTTTTGGTCAAGCGGAGGTCGAGCAAGGTCCTGCATCGCTGATTTCAGTGCAGGATGTTACACCTGTAGTTCAAAATACTCCAGTACCATTACAAGAGCAGAATACTGAACTGATAGTGTTGGCATTTAGGATCTTTTGGTTAACGTGAACCATTAGGGTTCTATATAATTCTATCACAGCAGAAGCATAAACATAAAATTGATTACCTTTCACCAGGGTATGTTGAAGGAGAAGGATTCTCACCGGCAGCTTGTGCAGTCTCACTATTTTGGCCATACCTCCCTCGTCTGATCACCAATTGGAGTGATCTATGTGCCAAAACGATCACTCTTCTATGGCTTTCCATTAATATATCACACATCCAGTTTGGACTTCTACACGATTTTATAAAAATCGTAAAAGTTGATGGCCAGAAATAGCAAACGACCTTTCAGTCTTCTGTTGTATTCCTAAGCCACGTTTGGACGTTGGTGTGGGCAACGATCTGCAAGACGAACTCAGTCTACAACCCTAATTTGCGTTTCACATGTGTTATGTGTGTGATTAATCTCATCAATTAGGGTTTCTGGACAACTGAGATGACTTATATATGGGCTACAGTAGGGACCAGGAGGAGAAATTTGAGTTGGGCCTTCATTGTGCATAAGTATCCAAGCTTAGCCTAAAACTTATACTTAAGTCCAATAATAATAATATATACCACTAAAATATTATTACTACACTACCGTTCTAATCCCTTAATTACATTATATGCTCCTTCTATTACGAGCCCGTTAGTCTCCCCATGTTTAAGATATACAATGTCCATTAATTAATTAAGTTATTGAGAACTCCATTAATTAATATCTTATCCGAGAGTAGTACTACTCAACCTCATTATCATGCCAGAATAATCCACCTGCAGGATTTACATGATAATCCTTATGAGCTTCTCAAGGGGACATCATCAACCAATAACGGACACGGATTCCTTTTATAATCAACAGCACACCATAGAGACAGCACTACTTCCCAACTCACCGAGTTTATTGATTTAATTACATGTAAATCTCACCCATTGATGAATCAAAGAAATACATACTGCCCTACGTGTCGAGGTTATTGTATAGTGATTAAGAGCATGAACATCCATAATAACTCAGATCAAGTTCTCTTATATAGTCAGTATAAGTCGAACGATCTCAAGCGGTTCTACTCAATACACACAAGTGCACTAACATGATTCTATAGCCAAGATAAGATAATACCAAACCACACTATAACCATCCTAATAGAGAGTTCCCATCTATCTCGGTTGTGAGCATCTATTTATACTTTATAAAGAAACCGATAATATGATCTTCCACGTGTAGTCGTACAACATATTATCTATAGTATAAAGTAAATGAACTATTGCATCGAACATATAAATAAATTATAAGACGCAATCATTTGATCAATATGATTCTCATTTCAAATAAATTGTTATAACATTGTTCATACAAAAAGTTAGACTTTTAGTTTACAATCCAACAGATATTTGATAAAAAGTGGGAAAGAGCCAAGAGATTGAGAACTGAGAATGATATAGTGGAGAATGATGAACATGATGAATGGGGAATTCCTAATACAAAGATACCTCCTCCATTTCCTCTCAGGATAGTCAAAAAGGGATTGGAAGAAAAGTTCAAGAGGTTTTCGGATATTGTGAACAAAATAAGCTTGATTATTTCTTTCTCCGAAGTAATCATGGAGATGTCAAACTATGCCCGATTTTTTAAGGATATCTTACTGAAGAAAAGGAGCTTGAACGGAGTTGAAACTGTTAATCTATTTGAGAACTGCAGCTCGATCATTCAGAGAAAGCTGCCTGTAAAGTTGAAGGATCCAGGAAGCTTCACTATTCTATGTGAAATTGGAAAGGGGTCGGTACGAAAAGCTTTGTGCGATCTTGGTGCAAGTATCAACTTGATGCCCTTGTATATATTCAAAAAGCTAGGTTTGGGGGAGCTTGCTCCAATAACAGTGGCTCTACAATTGGCGGATAGGTCAATGACTTTTCCGAAAGGGGTGATAGAAGATGTACTTGTGAAAGTAGAGAATTTTATCTTTCCTGTGGATTTTCTTGTGCTAGAGATTGAAGATGACAAGGATAATGACCCTCTTATTTTAGGAAGATCATTCCTTGCCACAACTGGAGCTTTGATCGATGTTAAAAAGGCGGAGCTTAGACTTCGCATGGATAATGAAGAGGTTCTGTTCAACCTCGAAAAAGCAATGAAGATGCCTATGGAGACACAATGTTACAGCATTGATGTGGTGGAGGAGATTGTGGAAGAAGACATGTCCTTGATTCTTTCAAAGGATTATTAAAGACATGTTTAGCAGAATCTCTTACTTTTCCCACTACGGAGCTAAATGAGCTCTCCAACGAGGTATGTATCGAATTTCTTGAAAACTTACTTGCTTTGTGAGATGACAGGTATGAAATAAAAAGAACCAAGTTTGAAGAAGTGTAGTGGACTAGGCAGTACCTACCTTTGGATAGAAAAAGCACACCAAAAGAATAAAAGAAGGAGGAGTCGAAACTGCTACCGGAGCACTTGAAGTATTCCTACTTAGGCCACAATGAAACTTTTCCAGTAATTGTATCTTCTTCTCTTACTAATGGGCAACTTGAAGAATTATTAGATATGCTTAGGAAATATAAGTTTGCTATTGGATGGTCAATTGATGATTTGAAGGGTATCAATCCATCGTATTACATGCATAAGATAATGTTTCTAGATGAAGCTAAGAGTTGTATTCAGAATCATCGGAGGGTTAACCCCGCTATTCAAGAAATGATTAGAAAGCAAATCCTAACATGGTTAGATGCAAGAATTATATATCCCATTAGTGATAGTTCCCTTGTGAGTCCACTACATGTTGTAGCTAAAAAGGGTGGCACGACTACTGTAAAAGCCAATGATGGCGAGACCTTAGCTACTAGGATTCCTATGGGTTGGCGCATGTGTACTGATGATAGGAAACTGAATGAAAATACATGCAAGGACCATTTTTCTCTTCCTTTCATGGATCAAATGCTTGACCGTCTAGCAGGGTATGAGTTTTATTATTTCTTGGATGGATATTCGGGTTATAATCAAACAATGATTGCACCTGGGGATTAGGAAAAGACCACTTTTACCTGCCCTTATGGAACCTTTGCTTTTAGGAAAATACCTTTTGGATTGTGTAATGCGCCTGCTACATTTCAGCGTTCATGATGGTCATATTTGATGGATTGATAGAAAAAATCATGGAGGTGTTTATGGATGATTTTTCTGTGTTTGGGTCCTCCTTTGATATATATTTATCTAACCTATCTACTATTTTGAAGAGATGTCAAGAAACTAATCTTGTCTTGATTTGGGAGAAGTGCCACTTCATGGTGAGAGGTGGGATTGTTCTTGGGCATCATATTTCGGCTAAAGGATTGCAAGTGGATAGAGCGAAGATGGTGGTGGCAATTGAGAAGCTTCCACCACCTTCTAATGAGAAAGGAGTGTGGTCCTTCCTTGGACACGCTAGATTCAAAGACTTCTAAAAATACTCCAAGCCCTTATCTCACTTGCTTGAAAGGGATGTTCCTTTTGTGTTTGATGGTGAATGTCTAACAGCTTTTCAGGTTTTAAAAGAGGCGTTTATTACTACACCTATCTTGATCACACCCGCAGTTGAAGAAAAAGAAGTTATGCGCCATCTACTATGCGAGCAAATCTTTTGATGCAGCACAAAAGAACTACATTGTTACTAAAAAAGAGTTTTTAGTTGTTGTGTATGCTTTCAACAAGTTTCGACAGTATTTGGTGGGCATGAAGACTATAGTGTACATGGATCATTCTGCGATCCGGTACTTGATGGAGAAGAAAGAGGTAAAACCAAGGATAATTAGTTGGATTCTTCTTCTGTAGGAGTTTGATATGGTAATCCGAGATAAGAAAGGAATGGAGAATGTTTAGGTGGATCACCTATCAAGGTTAGAGATAAGGGAGCATTGTGATGAGCCGTTTGAATACATAGATGAATTATTCCTGGATAAGAAGATTATGGCGGTGTTTGCTGAAGGAGCGGAGAAAGCTTGCGTTGTAGCTACTCAAGGAATATAGATCCATGGTATGCGGATTATGTAAACTACATTGCCGTAGGTGAAATTTCCAAAGATATCAATAGATTTCTACTTACAAAATTCAAAAGATATGTTGAGACTTTCATATGGTATGATCCGTTTGTGTACAAAATTTGTATAGACTATATCGTCCGTAGGTGTGTACCTGAGATGAAGATGGAGATGGAGAGTGTTCTTGATTTTTTTCATGCACAACATAACGGGGGACACTTCGGAGCCCAAAAAATTATAACTAAGGTACTTCAATCCGCTCTATATTGGCCTACTTTGTTTAAAGATTGTGAATCCTATGTAGTGACATGCAATAGATGTCAAATGATGGGAAACATAAGCAAGAGGGATGAAATGCCACTTCAGCCAAGCATTGTAGTGGAAAATGTATGGGGAATTAATTTTATTGGGCCATTCTGCCATCTAATGGATTCTTATATATCTTGCTAGCCATTGATTATGTTTCTAAGTGGGTAGAGGTCATTCCTACTCACATGAATGATGCAAAGATTGTTTTGTCATTCATGAAGAAACATTTTTACCCGCTATGGAGTTCCTAGAGCACTAGTTTGTGAAGGAGGTTCCCACTTTGTCAACATGCTTATTGAAAAAGTTCTCAAGGATTACGGTGTAAAGCATACGGTTACTACACCCTATCACCCTCAAGAGAATGGAAAAGCGGAAGTCTCTAATCGGCAAATAAAGCAAATCCAAGAGAAGGTGATTGGAACCAATAGGAAGAATTAAGCTATGAAGCTCGATGACGTCTTATGGGAGTTCCAAATCTCATATAAGACTATGCTAGGAATGTTACCTTATCAAATTGTCTATGGAAAGTCGTGACACTTACCGCTCGACCAAAAGTGTGCCGCTCGACCAAGTGAAGGATTGTCGAGCGGCGGTCGAGCGGACCATTGTAAAGCAGATCTTGAAGTATTCAGAGTACAGAGTTCCCGCTCGACCAAACAGGGGACCTCTCGACCAGAACATCTGGTCGAGCGGGTGATGCGTGTTTTCTTTGCAAGCAAAATTAATCCCCAAGTATTAAAGATATCAGTTGCAGCTTAAGCAAGCGACCAAGTGAAATATCGAACCCAAAGGACGGCTTACTATCAATTTAATTATTATCTAAATTAATTAAGACGAAAGGCAATAAGATTTGAGGTTTAATTATTAAACTACTAAAAAAGTAATTTAAATAGCAAATAAAATAAAATATCACTCGAAGAATACGAAAGTGGATCAAGTAGGAGAATAGGTAGCCCTAGGATAATCCAGTTTTACACATTAATTTCCCTTCCTTGTGTTGATGTCTGACTCTGTCTTGTGGAATATGGACGCATCACTAAACCATGCATATCTACTCTATAGACATAAGTAAACATGAGTGTAACACGTGTGAATAACCTCGGAGCAAGAGATATAATTCCACTTCCCTTTCTAGGTACTATCAGTATCAATTATTTTCCTGACCAATTGGTACTCTAACCCGATATGATCTCCCTTTATAGGTACTATGAAGTAATACTCTTTATCCTACTAATTAACCCAAATAATATTCAATTAACAAGTATTTATATAAGATAGTTCTAATAAGACTTCGGAGTCCCCTCTCTTAGAAATATAACATGTAATCATGCTCAGCAGTGAACGCACTCAATGAATAACCAAGATACGTATTCAGACTCTTCATAACAGTTAATGATGCACAAAATGACTGTGAGTATGGATTAAGAAAGCACAATCATATATAAAATAAATTTACAAGTAGTGTTGTACGGAGTTTACACACGAAAGTTCAATTAATTCGTAAAAACCTTCACAACCCTAGTTCTACCAAAAAGGCTCTAGCCCATGATGTTACGAAGAACAATCATGGGTGTTGGATAGATCTTACCCAGATGTCTGGAAAATACAAGATAAATTAGGAACGAATAAAACCCTAGATGTGGGAGTCGTCGCGTCCTTCTCCATCTTGAATCCTCCTCTTGGTTCTCCACTTGATTCCACGGACGAATCTTCAAAGTGATGGATGGATGGATGAAAGAATGTGGATGATTGTTGGGGGGTAATCCCCCCTTGTGGGGTGTAGGATGATCATGTTCTCTCTCCTCACTGACATGAATAATGATGTGAGATATATATATGTGTGAGAAGGGAATTAAATAAGGAAAGAAATATATATGGGTGTGAGAAGAAAATTAAATAAGGAAATAAAAAATACAGGTGAATCATGGAGGATTATGTGATAAGGAGATTAATTGTGCTCTAAGAAATAGGTAATTTTGGCTAATTTTTGGAATTTCCCGAAAATTCCCATAAATTCTCGCCAACAGTTGCGCGACTTCACGATTCTGAGCATAACATCCTCGTCCAACCTCCAATTTTAGTGATTCTTGCGCTCACGCGATCCTCTTTTCCTTGGATTTTTCAGACAATAAAGATATCACCCAAATTCCAACATTAAGATGTTCATGTAAAGTGGAATAGTTTTGCTGAGTAGAAACAGCTTGCGCGACGTCACCATTTCGATCATAACTTTCTAGTTTGGAATCCGATTGAGGTGTTTTTTATGCCAAAACGACCCTCTCTTCTGTGGCTTTCTAACCATATAGCACACCTCCAATTCCAAGCTCCACATAAATACAGAATAATTACACAAATTGGATGTACGTTTTTTAGCATTCATACACAAGTTGCACCTTTTCTCCAACTTTGCACTTTTGATCATTTTTCCACCTAAAACACCTCAAACGCACTTTTTTCTCACATATATCAAATATAAGACACTTGTGCTAATATATAACAATAATTCCCATCAAGAAGGTGTTAGATTTGACACTAAAACACGTTTATTTTCACTCTCAATAGCAGGAGGTTGAGCAGAGTGCAGAGATGGGATCAGCTTACAGAATAGCCGCTCGACCATGCGGAGAAGCAGTTTTGTGAATATAAGGTTAGTTTTCACGCTGCTCGACCATTTTCTCATCACCCTTTCTTGAGCAACTTCCCCGAACGATACGATTCTCTCCCAAAACACTTAGAACACTTTTCTTTACCCAAACCACACACCTTCCACCTCAAATTGGGGAGATTCAAATTCGAATTTGGGACTATCTTCTCAACTTTGAAATTTCATTCTTCGTCACTTCTACGCACCCATGGCTAGAGATAAAGGTGTGTTTTCTCAACTTATTAATCTTGAAATGGATTGTACTTTGATGAGTTTGAATGGGTAAGTTGATTAAGCATGTTTTTCATTTGAATTTGGTTATGAATTTGGGTGTTTTTGTTAAAATTTTATATGGAGTTGCATGAGTTCAATTTGACGTTGGATTGATAGAATTTATTGAAATTGATGATGCATATGTTACGGTCTTGAGTTTAATTGACTAATTTTTGTATGGGCTCATTGATGTTGAGTGATATTGGTGATGAATTTGAAAGTTGGAATAGTGTTGATGCTTAGGATTGAGATTGAATGATGAATTTCTATTGAAGCATGTTGGTATTTTGAATCCTTTAGTGATCCCAAGGGCTTAGAATGTTGATTTTTCCATGATTTAATGTGTTAAGGTTTATTATATGAATGGTTGATACATGTGAGATTGTGGAGAAGTTGAGTTTGAATCGTTTGAGCATAAGGTTTGAAGTCTTGAGTAGAATCTATGTATAATTAGTCCTAGGACTGATATACTTGTTTCCTTGACTATGTTTTGCATTGAAGTATAATTCTCGTAGGTAAAGGTGTTGCTTCTTGTTCGAAGGGAAAGGACAGTGGAGTATCAAAGAAAGGAGATACGAGTAAGAAAAGTAAGAAAGATGGGAAGATGCCATTGGATTTTGGTTTGCAAATACCGAATTGGGATGAGAAGAGAGAGTAATGTGGAGCTATTTCAAGGAAGATCGCTTGGACTCGATACCAAGATGATGAAGCCATGATGGAGATGAGCATAATCAATTATATCAGATGGATGTTTAATCAAGTTGGAATAAATGAATTCATGGATTTGAAGAGGGATCACAGTTGATATGCTTTGTACTTTATAGGTGATTCGGGAGGATTCTGTTCTTCACACATCAGCATGGTTCCAACTTGGACATAAGTTGAGATATTTGTATGCTATTCAGTTTAGTAGGATGTTTGGATGCCACGAGGATGCTCCTACACATGAGGACGAAGTCTTTTTTGCTGATGAGTTTTGGAGATCGATCACGGGTTTGCAAGGGGTTTATGATCCACAACGATCGAGGGCTGCTTTCATTTGGAATCCAGTTATTGCGTATATGGATACAATCCTCTGAAAGACCATCTTTGCCTGAGCTGAGGATGGTGTATTCTGAGAGGAGAGTTGTATGTCTTATGGTATATGATGAATGGGCTCCATCCTAACCTAGGGGCTTACATTTTACAGTAGCTGTATTGGATCACTACACACACCTTCCAGAAGGTGAACAGTAGAGGATTGATCACCCCGTTGGCCGAGCATTACAATGTGGATTTGTCTAGGCATAAGTCGGTGGTGGGTGAGCCGAATTTGATTCTTTCGATGTGTCTTAGAATGAACTTGGCTCGACATTAAGAAATTGTATGAATTTTTATCCGAGGGAGTTATATGATTTTTTAAGATGCCATTTTCTCTGATTAATCTTACTACGGTTCAGGTCAATGCAAATTTGTTGATGAACACTCCTCCCCGCATCGCGATCTCCACTACTTATTGTGATAATGGAGATTGGCAAACTTTGGTAGATATGCACCTTGAAAGTGTATATCTCAACTTGGATATGATTCTTAGTGGGAGAGCCGGAGGAGTATGAGGAGGATGAGCCATTTCAGCAGCAGCAGCAACAGTTTTGGCAATAGCAACAACCACCGTTTGAGCATCCGATACTTTGGGTACATATGGAGATGCCTCACGATATTCTGGAGGGGTATTCCTACGATGTTGCCACCACCACAGCTGTAGTAGCCACAACAGTATGATTTTTGGCAAGCTCAGGATCGCTTTTATAGAGAACAGTTTCAAATGATGAATCAGCACTCCGCATTGAATATGAATTATGCTGTGCTCAACTTGAGGTATGATGCTATGGATAGATGGATGGGAGAGATGCAAGCAAACTATCGAGAGGTTGATGGGAAGCTTTGGGTTCTTCAGAGGGATTTTGACCTTTGGCGCATGGAGATCAGCGATGATGATGATGATGCTCCTGATGAGTAGAGTGCGCCAAGTTTTTCTCTTTATCTGATTCCTCTCATCTCTCTTCTCTTTTTCACTTTACAAGTTGAGGCTTGAGTGGTGGTTGATTTGGGTGTTATGAGATTTATACATGAGTGATATGTACCATATTGATGATATTATTGAGATTGATGGATAATTGTGCATTTGTTGATGATTAATGGATTGATAGTGACTCTTTGGTATGCATGTGCATTGTACTTATGTTATATGTTAATTTTGTTGGAAAGAAGCATGTATTGTTTGTTATTACTTGTAGTTTATGTGGGAATTGACGTTGATTGCATGCTTTGAAGAGTGCTTAGGAAATCTATTACCCATGTGAGAATTTGAGCTTTTTAATCATGCTATGTCAATGCATGATGGTTTATTCTTGAAGGAATCATTCATACGTTTGTATTCTAGAAATTGGCTTGAAGTCTTGTTCGAAATTTATGATTGATAGGTACTAGGAGATGATCTTAGGCCATTATTGATAATTGAGCCACTTAGCCCAAAAGTTATCCTACCTTAAAATGTGTATATCATTGGAAGTCCCGTTGAGCCTTTAAAAGCTTTTTCTTTGGCAAACCTGTGATAAATAGCTTTTACTACCTTTGTTTAAACCTTTGAATATCCTATTTACTAGTTGAGAGTTAAGGTGAATAAATTGCTAAGTGATGAATTGAAGAAGGAAAGGAAGAAGTTGTGCTAAATGAGTAGTGAAGAAATTATAGTTGAATCCGGTCTAGGGGATAGTGCCTAAAACCGGTTGCCCGATTGCTTAGAAGGGTAGTGCCCGAAATTGATACCCTTATCCTTTGAAGAAACAAGATGTTGATGCCAAGGAAAAGAAGGAGAACATGAATCAAAGGATCATGAGAATGATGATCGAGAAGAAATAAAACTATTTGATGAAAAGCAATACTCCAAGGAAATTCTCTACTAGTGAATTAAGTTACTTTATCTAAATTCTCCTACCTTTACCAAAGGGCCAACATTACACCCATAAGGCAAGTCCTTTGTGATCTTGGTATCGCGTTGATTATGAATTGATTTTTGAGACCTTTGCCAAGCTTATAGTTACACAGATATATGAATTGATTACGAGCGTATATGTTAACCCTAAAAGAGTACATCTTTTAGACTTGAGTGCAAGAGCAAACATGTATCTAGTGAGCTAGATGACTTAGCACTCGTAGAAGTATTGTGGTTGATGGATGTTCTTACATGGAGGAAAAGTATGATGACTGCATGTTTTAATTTGCTAGATTGCATGTATTATTAAGTGATGCATATATGAGGATATAGTGAATGACACTCTCTTATCTTTGTTTGGATTTCGTTGCCTTGGGAAAAACAACATGTAAGTTTACGGGTTTGATGAGAATGATAATTCACGTATTTTGAGCTCTGATTTGAGTGGAAATTGAATACTATTTGGGCTATTATCAAGGCAAATCAGAACGTTTATGGAAAATACATAAATCAAAGGCTATTTGAGCATATTTATGTAGAAAAACAGGTCAGAAGTGCTCAGAATAGGAAAATACGAAGTCCAAGACGCCGCTCAACCTCATGAGGAGCCTCTTGACAAAGACCTTTTGGTCGAGCGGGGTTGAAGTTTGTCGAGTGAGGGTCTGTACAGAGTTTCAGCAAACAGGGATGCCTCTCAACCACTGCTGGACCTTGCCAAGATCTGCTCGATCTTGCTAATTTGGTCGAGCAGGGACACACGCACCTATTTTTGGCAATTCTGACTTCTTGAGCGTGAATTGACGTATTTTCCAAGAAAAAGCCCAGTAAAGGTCTTTCAAGTATAAAAAGGGATGCTGATCACATCAGAAAGGGAGTTAGATTCCATATCCATCCTACGCCACATCAAAACCCTAACTCTATCCTACGGAGTTGTAGAGAGAGATTCGTGCAGCGAATCAAGTGAGTATCAAGTGAAGATTCAAGACGGAGCAAGAAGCAACGGCTCCTGCATCTAGGGTTTACATCACAACTTAATCTTTCTTGTAATTTTCAAGACTATGGGTAAGATCTATCCAAACACCATGAACGTTCTTCGAAATGTTATGTGCTAGAACCACTTAGGTAGTTCTAGGGTTTATGAAGGGTTTTATCTATGTAATTGAACTTCCGTGTGTATACTCTGTACAACACTACTTGTGGATTTAATTTATATAAGACAATACTTTATTAATTCATACACATAGTTGTTTTGTGCATCTTTAACTGTTATGTAGAGTTTGAATACATATCTTGGTTATTGATTGAGTGCATTCACTGTTGAGCAGGATTTTATGTTATGATTCTGGTGAGGGGACTCTGAGGTTTCATGAGAACTATCTTATATAAATACTTGTTAATTAAATTGGATTCGGGTTAGTAAGTAAGATAAAGAGGATAATTATATAGTACCTAAAAAGGGAGATCATATCGGGTTAGAGTACTTAGTGCACGAGAAATAATTGACACCGATAGTACCTAGAAAGGAGGGTATAATTATGTTCTTGCACCAAGGTGATTCACTTGTAATACACGCATATTTACTTGTGTCTATAGAGTAGATTTGCATGGCTTAGTGATGCGTCCATAGTCCACAAGGCAGAGTCAGACATTGACACATGGAAGAGAGATTAATTAGTGAAACTAGATGGCCAGAAGATCTACCTATCTTCTTACTAGTTAACTCTCGTTTATCTCTACTGTCTCAATTTTATTTTTTATTTTATTATTCTGTTAAATAGAGTAATCAACATTCTCCACTTAAATTGCCAAAAAATAGTTTCTTTTAACTTAAATAATAATAAAAATTGATAACCATCGTCCTTTGGGTTTGATAAATATAACTTGGTTGCTTATCTAAGCTACAATCACATCCTTCATACTTGGGGATTAAAATTATGTGTTGAGAAAATGGCAATCATGTTTCTGGCATCATTGTCTGGGATAGTTGGACTTATCAATTTTATTATTTTTATTTTAATTGAAACTACTTCATACTTGTGTTTAATTTCTAACGCTTAAATTATCTTAGGTGTATGCACACTAGATAAAGGAAGAAACACTAGCACCTTTTGATCCGGAAATTGGAGCATCGTCGAGAAAGAAGAAAGGCAAAGAAAAGAAGAACTAGAACATGGAACCAACCGAATCTCTTAATCTAGGAGTTAAAGTTGGAGAGCTAAACTCAAAAACGATTGGAGCTGCAACCGAAAATAACTTGGAAGCAGAAGCAATCAACATGGTAACGAATCTGGATAACCTTACTATCCATGAAGTCTTTAAGAACAACGAACGAGGCTACTTGGGGCTGTTATGAGAAAATGGGGCCAATGTGGATTTTGATCTTCACCCTCCTCTAATCAACATGATTGAAAGGAGTCCCTTCTCAGGGGCATCTTTGAAGATCCTCAATAGCATATGAATAAATTTCTAGGATATGCAAGCATACAGAAAAGCGCAGGGCATCATGAGGAATCAAGGAGGATTGTTTTGTTTAAATTCTCGCTTATTGAAAGAGCGAGAGATTGGTAAGAGAGTCTTTAGCTTTTTGCACTTGAATTAAAAAATATTATTATTTAATGTGTAGTGGGTACTGGGTAGTTATATTGGTAGGAGAACCCCCCGCCACTGCTACGAGGACTTACCAGTTGCATGCTGAAGTGAGCATTTTTTTGTCATTTTTATGCCTATCCAATTATAAATGAATATGGTGTAGTATTACTTATCAATTTCTCTACAAATTTGGCATAATTTCAACAAAGTCCTAAACCCTCCGCCGCGGGGGCTTGCCAACGACACGTGCCCTTGGGGAGCCGTGTCCTATTAAATAGGTTGATGATGTCCCCTTGATAGATGAATATGCTGGCGAAAGTGCATGGATTGCCCGCTTAATTCTCATAAGGGCCCGTCGCCTCGGATTGCCCATGCCTGGTTTCCTAGGATTGCCCATGCCTGTTACCTAGGGTTGCCCATACCAATTGCCTAGGATTTTCCATGCCAGGTCCCTGGGGTTGCCTAGGAAGAACCTCGTCAGGCTGCACATGGCTGCCCATGCCCGTTGCCTAGAATTGCCCACGTATTGCCCTTGGACTGTAATGGTGCCTTACTCTTATTACAAGTTTAGACCGTAATGGTGCCTTAACGGAGATAAAAGTATGTTTTCAAACACAATTTTTTATTTAAAAACTGACAATTAAATTGTTTACTCTCTTACACACCCGAGAGGAGTTATTGATGATGTCCAGCTGGTTGAACCGTTCCCCTACTGGTCGAACTGGGTGCCTTGACAAATGAAAAGTAAAGATAGGAAACAAAAACCCTAATGTTGGTGTTGTTCCGCATTCCTTCCCCATCTTCTCATGAGCTACAAAATAACCTCCTGTCATAAGGCCAATAGAAGAGAACACACTGTGCATTTTTTATAATTGAAAAATAAGTACACATGAATACATGCTCATGTTGGCAATTGGATCGTGTGGATTAACGTGATCGTTAGGATTAAAGATAAACAATAAGCAGCGGAGGCATAATTAAACCGTTTACCGTACTTCTGGGTTGGTGTAGAGGATGAACTGCAGAGAACTACCTCTGATCTTCTACTGTATGTCCCAAGTGTGATCCTGCTGTTGTGTGGGCAACAGTCTGCAGGATCTCTCAATCTGCTTCTCTTCCCAAAAGAGGCGCAGGAATAATCTTAGGGTTCCAGGAAGCTGAGTTCACTTATATATTGGGCTACAGCAGGGACTAGGAGGAGAAATTGGGCTGGGCCTCAATTGAATTTAATTAACCAAGCTTAGCCCAAAGCTTTTAATTAAATCCAATAATAATAATATAGTCTACTAAAATATTATTACTGCACTACCCGTCCAATCCCAAAATTATATTCTGGGCTCCTTCTTATTATAAGCCCGATAGTCTCCCCATGTTTAAGATATACAATGTCCATTAATTAATTAAGTTACTGACAACTCAAATTAATTAATATCTCATCCGAGAGTAGTACCACTCAACCTTTTTATCATGCCGGAAATTAATCCACTTGCAAGATTTACATGATAAAACTTATGAGCTCCTCAAGGGGACATCATCAACCTATAATGGACATGGATTCCTTCTACAATCAACAGCACACCATAGATACAGCACTACTTCCCAACTCACCGAGTTTGTTGATTTAATACTTATAAATCTCACCCATTGATGAATCAAAGAAATACATACTGCCCTACGTGTCGAGGTTATTGTATAGGGATTAAGAGCACGAACTTCCATAATAACAGAGATCAAGTTCTACTATATAGTCAGTATAAGAAGAACGATCTCAGGCGGTCCTGCTCAATACACACAAGTGCACTAATGTGATTCTATAGCCAAGACAAGCTAATACCAAACCACACTACAACCATACCGATAGAGAGTCCCCGTCTATCTCAGTTGTGAGCATCTGTTTATACTTTATAAGGAAACCTATAATATGATCTTCTGCGTGTTGTCGCACAACATATTATCTACAGTATAAAGTAAATGGACTATTGCATCATGCATATAAAATAAATTATAAGATGCAATCATTTGATCAATGATTCTCATTTCAAATATAGTTATGACATTGTTCATACTAAAGCTAGACTTTTAGTATACAATCCAACAATCTCCCACTTATACTAAAAGACTATGCTGTCATGTCTTCTGTCATACATCTGATTCCTACTCCTACTTACACGACCATTAAAAGCTCTCGCCTTAAGGTCCTTGTAAATGGATTACTAGGTCATCATCCGATGCAATCTAGGCGACAACAACCTTCCCCTCATCATACGATTTCTCGTAACAGGTGGTACTCGCGCTCCATGTGTTTAATTGCCTTATGGACTTGTGATTTCTTCAAGTTTGCAACTGCACCAATATCATCAATGTAAATTGTGATTACCTTGGGCAAACTTAGAAACACTTCAAAGTCCATCATGAAGTCTCTAGAGTCATATAGATACTTTGGCTGCCTCATAGGCTCCAATTTATCATCTTTCCATGATGGAGTCCGGAGTCTGAAATATATTTCTATATAACACTCCACCACATTATGACTCTACTTCCTAAGATTAAACACATAACCTTTGAGGTGAATTTACTGCCGTCCAATCTGACTAAAAAATCTGAATCTACGTAATCCACAAGAAGCAGTGAATCTGTCCAGTAAGTCCACATATAATTTCCAGTCCTTTTCAGGCACTTTATATATGTCTTACTACAGTTCATCATTCTTGTTCCGGGTTACGTTGATACACACTGTTCATGCATTCAGCAAAACAGATATCCAACATCGTTCATAGCATTCCTTAGATTAAGCTTCCTTATTCGCCGAAGCATAAGGAACCGCTTTCATCCTATTTATCTTCTTCTTGTGTCTCAAAGACACATTCACTTAGATAAATTTATATGCTAAACGAGTATGGACTGTATCATTTTATGAAACTTGAGATAAGCATAATATCCTTTCTTGTGATCCGTATTACCGTGATCAAAAGGATATATTTCGCCTTTCTTAAGTCCTTCATCTCTACCGCTTTATTAACCGTACCCATACGCCCGATAATACTCTTTCATTGTCTCCAATGAGCAAGATACTATCTACGTATAGTACAAGAAACACCACCACGTTTTCGTCACTCTTTACAACACACAAGACTCATCCGCTCATTGATTTAAATCCATGCCACTGGATTACCTAATCAAAACAGATGCTTCACGATATTAAATCTTGCTTTAAGTCCATCGCTGGACAATTTTAAGCTTACTATCAAAATGCTATTAGTACTTTGCAATGAATTACTCTGGTTGCTTCACATAGATGTTTTCCTCAAGACTTCCATTCAGGAAAGCTGTCTTGACATCTATTTGTTGTTCCTCATAATTCAATATGAGCAGCAATAAATAAAAGAATCCGGATCAACATAAGCATAGCTACCAGAGAACATGTTTCCTCATAATCGAACCATTTCTTTCTGAGTACATCTTTTCGCAACAAGCTTTGCTTCCAAGATTTTCACCTTTCCGTATGATCCTCTTTTATTTCTATTGTCCACTTGCAATGGCTTTTACACCAATTAGTGGTCATTCAAGTCCCCAGACTTAATTTAGAATCCGTAGATTCTATTTCAACATTCATTGCAACTTACTAAGATTCCGCATTTTAATCTTGTAGTGCTACGTCGTATTCATGGGACAATACCATGTTTACTAGGGATCAAGTCTCACGACTCTCCCAAAAACATATATTTATGGGTTGACATACAATCCTCCCACTACGACAAGGCACTACATGTAATTGTGTATCAGACGTGACACGCGTTGCAGTTTACCTTGTGGTATATCCTCTTGTACACTTGGTACTTATACTTAGTGTTTTCCTCTCACTTCCTTTAGAACAACTTATACATGGGCTTGTGATTTATTACATAGTCCTTTTCCAAAAATCTGGTGTTTGTGTTAACAGTCACCCTTCGATCTTTTGGACTAAATAAATCAACCTTCATTTTTCCAGGATGTCCCACAAACAGACAAATGTTTTACGAATTACTGTTTCTAGGGTATATCCATAAAATGAATTTAATTATTCAAAATAATTCATCATCTATCTAATCATAACCATAAGAGCCTTATCCCTTCTACTCACTACACCATTCAGCTGGGGCATGCCCGGCGTAGTCAACTTGAGATTTAATCTCAACTTCTGATCAATAGCTCTTAACTATCCCAAGAGGTATTCGCCATCATGATTGAATCATAATGACTTAATATATTTTCCATGACGCTTCACTGTACCAGCCTTACAATTCTTGAATTAATCAAAGAACTTAGACATGCAGTGCATCATATAAATATATAGGTTTCCAGAATAATCTTCGAATATTCATAACCACCTCTCGCCTGGATATTGTTAGGTTCGCTTGAATCAGAATGAACTAATTCCAACATATATATCTTCGGCTCTACACCCCACAGCCTTGAAAAGGCAGTTAATCATTTTTACTTCCAAGCAAGACTCGCAAGTCCGATAGTTTCCACTTCAGATAAACCTTACGGTCTATCGGCTATCAACTTTTGAATCCTACTTAAGTAAAATGAATTAGTCATAGACGCCAAATGTATGTTTAGTTCATTTGCGAAGGTTCCTTTCTCTTACTAATATTGGAAGATGCATTTTTTTAATTACTATTTATTGCATCTGTGGGATGTACATGATTCAAGAGTATACTTTTTATCCACCAACGTACTTTAACGGATTATAGCCTCATTCCTCATTACTATGACCATGTCATTTAAATGAAATGAAGTGTCCATCCGTTAATGCATAGAAACCGAAATCAAATTCTTTCTATGAAAACGTACGTAAAGACAATTTCTCATAATCAATTATTTATTCCTATCATAAGATAAATAAACTACTCCCACTGCAATAGCCACTACCTTCGTAGTTTTACCCATGTCATTACAATCTTATCCTTACTGAGTGATAAACATTTAGTGATTCCAGTATCTACATACTTCGTGTCAGTAGATGTCATCACTAATCATGTTTAAACCATTAGTAAATAAGATATTAAACTTGTTCACATCATGATGAAAAATGGCTTTCTTTTGCCACATGTTTTGTTAGAAGTTTCCCACCAAATACAACCTCTCGTATTTCAGGTAGAACTTGCTCAAAACATCCAGGCAAATTGTGAAGAATAAATTGATTTAGGTTTCCCTTTCAATTTCTATTCCAAGCTTTTCCAATTCATTCATGATTTCAACCATGATCTTCTGCCTTTTAATTTACTCAAGTATTCGAAGAGTTACATGAGACCATCATATTTCTATGAACCTCTCATCTCTTTACTAGAGACTTTAATAGGCATCATGAGACGTCCTTTGAGAGAATACACATGTATTTTTATTAAGCAGTAAAATTCAAAACCAGGATTCTTTTCTAATCATCTAATTTTGGAAAAGAAAATATAATTTCTTTTAGTTAATAATTAGTGAAATGAAACCATTCGAAATTCAGAGAATCACAAATAAATTTACCGATCAAATCTTCGAATTTTATCCTTTTATATTGTTTCCCTCAAAATAATATAAAAATAAAATTCACCGACATCTCAAGCACCGTGAGTCTGCAAGCCACGTTAGTGTGGACGTTTACAAACCCGAACATTTACAAGAGAAGGTTTTACCCATTAATTTCATTTGTCAACCTAACTTTATGACAAAATAATTAATAGTCGGTTCCTCTTTAGCCATGCAAATAATAGCAGTGACTCCGTTGGGGAGGATACTAATTATTTACACCTAAGTGTACACCATTATTTGATCCCAAGTCCACTGCGTGAACTTGTGTGCCTTACAGTTGGAGAAGTACACACGCGCTCGGATAGCTTCCTACAATCATCTATTATTAGTTTGTACTAGTGAACCGCACACAAACTCATCCGTTAGAGAGGAAGGCCAATGCCAACACGCAAGTTTGTGTGCCACATTACAAACAATAATTATTTAATGAAGTCTGTACCAGCGATCCGTGAATAAACTCATCCGTTAGGAAGGAAGGCCTATTGCCAACACGCAAGTTTACTCACATCACTTACAAACCAATAATGGAGGCCGCGGGAATATATTACCAATCCCCTCTCCCACTTAGTTATTTAATTACCGAGGGTTTTTAATATGCATATAATATTCCAGAATAAAATATACAACTAAGACATGCTTCTATTAACAGCAATTTAAATAAATAAATCACATAGAACATGCCTTACACATATATAACAATAATTGACAATTAAATCAATTAATCAGTTATATAACATAATTAATTGCATAATATGTTGGATCAATTAAATAGGCCCAGCCGACCCACATATCATTAGTATAAAATGAGCAGCCCATTAATTAAATAATTAAGCCCATTTACCCTGCCAATTTCTGCATTAAGGTCTAGCCCAATATTTAACCTTGGCCCAACATCAATCCCACAATTAATTAAAATCCAGCAATTAAATAATAGCCCAGCAGCCCATTAGCATTTAATTAAAATTGGGCCATTTGATAACAGCCCAAAACCATTTAATTAAAAATGAGCAGCCCACAAGCTTAATAACTAGGCCCATCAAGACACCAACAGCACACTATTAAAATCAGAATTGGGCCCATCAGGCAGCCCAACACCAATTCAAATGCTGCCCTAATCTAAATCAGCCGCAACATCAACCTAGCCGCTGCACCGGTGCCACCAGCAGCCACTGCTGCCGGCGGCCGCGCCAGTAGCAACCGCCGGGACCGAGACGTCAGCCCTCCGACCGTGTGCTGCCACCGACCGCGTGCTGCCAGCCCGGAAATTACAGCCGCAAACAGCAATCCACCGCACCGGGAAGCTGCTGACCAACGCTGCCGCCTCACGACGTCCCGCTAGCCACCTCCCTTCGCTGGCGTCGCCATCCGTTACAACTCCAGACAACGACGCGCCGCTGCCTGCCTCCGGTGTAGAGCCTCCAGCCTCCTGCCGTGCCTATATCCGCGCGACGCCAGCGACTATCACCAGCCGTCGACTGACAGCGCCGGCCCAGTCGCACACCAGGAATCTGCTCCGTCACGCTATCGGGCACCCATTGCCGGCTGGAGTCTTCACGCCGGTGCAACCGCATCACAACGCTGACCTTGCTGCCGCCAGCCATCGCGAAGACGACCGATCTAAATGAATCGGACCGCTGACTCGCCGGGAAAACATGGTCTACTCAGTCGACTGCCGCCTCGATTCCATCGCTCAGCCGCCGACAGCATCGCTCATGCTCTCGCCGTCGATAAGCCATGACCGCCGTCAGATTAGGTCTGACAAAGTGCTCTGATCTGACCAGGATCGGGTGGGACTCTATCGGATCCCTTCTGATTCTCTGGAATCCGCTGCTGACGTGCCGCCGGATCTCGAATCGCCCATCCGGACTTCTCCCTCACCCTCAATCAAGCATCACCGCCGGCTTCACACCCATCCACCTCGCCTTCGACTATCACGCGCCGTCGGCCACTCACCCGTACTTCGAGCAGGGTGTGCGTCGTGATAAAAAGATTGCAGTGGACTATTCTAGGTGTGTGTGATAAGTGTGTACAGTGTATAAAACCATAGAAAAATACACAACAACATATCACAACAGTAGATTATCAAACAATATGCGATTACCAAGATAAAACTATAATCACATATTTTCTTGGTTGATAAACATGTTTTTAATACAGATTATATCACATAATCACATAATCACAAAAACCCAATCTAACGATTCACGTATCACCACAAAACCAATGCTCTGATACCAATTGTTGGCAATTGGATCATGTGGATTAACGTGATCGTTAGGATTAAAGATAAACAATAAGCAGCGGAAGCATAATTAAACCGTTTACCGTACTTCTGGGTTAGTGTAGAGGATGAACTGCAGAGAACTACCTCTGATCTTCTACTGTATGTCCCAAGTGTGATCCTGGTGTTGTGTGGGCAACAGTCTGCAGGATCTCTCAATCTGCTTCTCTTCCCAAAAGAGGCGCAGGAATAATCTTAGGGTTCCAGGAAGCTGAGTTCACTTATATATTGGGCTACAGCAGGGACCAGGAGGAGAAATTGGGCTGGGCCTCAATTGAATTTAATTAACCAAGCTTAGCCCAAAGCTTTTAATTAAATCCAATAATAATAATATAGTCCACTAAAATATTATTACTGCACTACCCGTCCAATCCCAAAATTATATTCTGGGCTCCTTCTTATTATAAGCCCGATAGTCTCTCCATGTTTAAGATATACAATGTCCATTAATTAATTAAGTTACTGACAACTCAAATTAATTAATATCTCATCCGAGAGTAGTACCACTCAACCTTTTTATCATGCCGGAAATTAATCCACTTGCAAGATTTACATGATAAACCTTATTAGCTCCTCAAGGGGATATCATCAACCTATAACGGACATGGATTCCTTCTACAATCAACAGCACACCATAGATACAGCACTACTTCCCAACTCACCGAGTTTGTTGATTTAATACTTATAAATCTCACCCATTGATGAATCAAAGAAATACATACTGCCCTACGTGTCGAGGTTATTGTATAGGGATTAAGAGCACGAACTTCCATAATAACAGAGATCAAGTTCTACTATATAGTCAGTATAAGAAGAACGATCTCAGGCAGTCCTGCTCAATACACACAAGTGCACTAATGTGATTCTATAGCCAAGACAAGCTAATACCAAACCACACTACAACCATACCGATAGAGAGTCCCCATCTATCTCAGTTGTGAGCATCTGTTTATACTTTATAAGGGAACCTATAATATGATCTTCTGCGTGTTGTCGCACAACATATTATCTACAATATAAAGTAAATGGACAAGTGCATCATGCATATAAAATAAATTATAAGATGCAATCATTTGATCAATGATTCTCGTTTCAAATATAGTTATGACATTGTTCATACTAAAGCTAGACTTTTAGTATACAATCCAACAGCTCACACATGTTCTAACATTAGCCTACCCGGGCGGCAGATACAGAGGATACCCCGGTGGTGGATATGGAGGCTATTAGGGTGCTTATTAGATTGGTGGATTTATGAAATAGTGGATGTATTTGCGGAAACCAAGTGGATTGGATGGATGAAGGGTATGAAAATAAAATGGAGAGGAAAAGGTATATGAAAAGTGTTGTGAATTAGGTGTAGAAACTGTCCTTGGCCTTTTATTTGGTTCTCATCATAGTCGTCATCTTATCTTTGTTGGTTTATCAGAGCTGCAAAGCAACACCGTGTTTGGAGCATTGTATTATTCCACATATATTGGTTAAAAACCTGACCATCATCTTTATAATGCTCATTCGCACTTCCTTTTGACTTGACGTCCAACAGTGAGATCCAAATGAAGGGATCAAGTAACCTGTTTAGGCCCATTATGTAGTGAATATACACGATTAATCCTTCTAGCACAGATTTAAAAGAATCTTGGCTCTAATTAGGCAGGAAACATAATGGAATTCCAAAGTCCCCCGTATATGATTGCCAATTCCCATTATAGAATGCTGTCAAGGCATGCACAAATCATATTCCATACCAGCATGGCCAGGGCTTTGGAGATTTCTGTCTGAAAGACTATGGTCTCATCTCAATGCCCCAAGTTACTTATAGAAAGCTCACTCAGATAATAACTAATTAATATGTTCATAAATTTGTTCGGGAGCCTCATAACTAATATGTTCATGAGATTTCGAGTCAAATACATTATGGCTTGAGTCTCATGACCGATTAAACAAATTAGTATATGTATAAACAAACAATCAAAGAAACTTAACCTGATCATTAATCCGTAAAACCCTATTTAATTTATAATTTAATGAGAGTTCATAAAAGAGTCTAAATATATAATTGATTTTTTGTGGCAGGTGGGGGAGGGGAAGGGTTTAGGGAATAGGGGTGGGAAGGACCTTTTTTGGGTATAATTCATGTTTGGTCCTCCACTCAACAAGCATTGGATTAGCTTTCCACTCACAATGACTCATGAATCCACAAATCGAAGAATGGCCTAAAATTTCCAACTGCGGAGCCTAGTCTCTCACAACCATCCCCCTTCCTCTCACTCTTTCTTCGAACCCCTATGGTAATTCAGCTTTTCAGGGAGTTGTAAGGTTGAGTTGAGGCCTGTCAGGTGTTGCAGGTTCTATTTCTAGAAAAGGACCCATCGGCGGCCTTCACAGTGTAAATGCAACCGTTCTAGCTCAGAAAATAGAGAATCCTATTGGAAATTAGCGGCGAGGAACGAATATGATTATTATCATTCGATTATCTTTAGCAACAGTAGATACTGGAAACAATAGAAAGGATATCGATCACGAACAAGTCCCCATATCTATAGAAAGAATGTTTGTGGTCTTCTTGCCTTAGAATAGAAGAAGTCGCCCTGGACTTCCGCAATGTTCTCTCCTCTAAGTTGATGTTGAAATAATCAATTGATTATAAATGTGACTTCTTTATGGAGGTATGATTGTGTTTTTTCATTAGCTTGCTATTGGATTATGGGTTATTTCCTATATTTGCTGAAAGGGCATACAACATGTAGTATATCTCTACCGAGTTGGGGGGCCGACTATAGTTATTTACATCCAACTGAAAAATGGCTGTCACACTATGGGAGCTGGCCTTGCCTGAAGTCGTTACCTTAACTGCAAGGGGGGATGCCCAACATGTCAAGCCCTGGTAAGGTTCTTTGCTTTGCATCGAATTAAACCACATGCTCCACCGCTTGTGCGGGGGATTTTAATTAACTTAATTTAAAATTTTGAATAATTATTTTCTAGTGGTTTTGGATGTAGGTGGGTTTCTGGTTTACATTCGGCTATGGAGGGTATTGTTTGGAGTGACGACTACTTTTATTGGCTTCTCATTAAGCATGGTTAAGGCCGAAGCAATGTCCCTATGCTATGTTCCTATCTCGAGGCAAGTTTGCTATCTTTTCCTCGTTGTCTGCCTTGGTGCTTTGTGATTAATGTGTGATTAAGCAGACCTATTGAATCGAGAAATCAAATTGGTTTGATTGGCCATCTTTTTGACCTCCACTCTTCCATCCTCCTTCTTTCTCTTTTTACAGCAACCGCTGAGCTCCGTAGATCTCACCCTCCTACACAGTTCTTCTTGTTGGCACTCGATCGTTTGGTTAACATGACCCGTTAGGGATTCATACGTTTCTATCACAGCGGAAGCAATAAATCATAGAAACAATTACCGTTCACCAAGGTATGTTGATGAAGATTGATTCTCGCAGGTAGTCTGTGCAGTCCCACGAGAATGGCCATAACTTCCTCGTCTGATGTCAGAATTGAGTGATCTTTGCGTTTAGATGATCCTCTCTTCGACGGCTTTCCGTCACTATATTGATCATCAAATTCTGATCACTTTACGATTTTATATAAATTTCGCAAGGTCGCGGACAGGAGCAGCAAACTACCTTCTGATCTTCTGCTGTATGTCCCAAGTCAGATCTCGACGTCGTGTGGGCGACGATCTACGAGACCTCCTCAATCTGCTCTCAACCCTCATCACACGTGAATAATGAATTAGATTAGGGTTCCAGATAAGCTGAGGTGACTTATATACATGGGCTACAGCAGGGACCAGGAGTAGAAATTGGGTTGGGCCTCCATTGGGCTTAAGTATCCAAGCTTAGCCCAAAGCTTATACTTAAGTCCAATAATAATAATAATATATTCCACTAAAATATTATTATTGCACTACCGTACCAATCCCAAAATTACGTTTTGGGCTCCTTCTTATTATGAGTCCATTAGTCTCCCCATGTTTAAGATATACAATGTCCATTAATTAATTAAGTTACTGACAACCCAATTAATTAACATCTCATCCAAGAGTAGTACCACTCAACCTTATTATCATGCCGGAATAAGTTCCACCTGCAGGGTTTACATGATAATCCTTATGAGCTCCTCAAGGGGATATCATCAACTTATGACGGACACGGATTCCTTCTACAATCAACAGCACACCATAGAGACAGCACTACTTCCCAACTCATCGAGTTTGTTGATTTAATTACATGTAAATCTCACCCATTGATGAATCAAAGAAATACATACTGCCCTACGTGTCGAGGTTATTGTATAGGGATTAAGAGCACGAACTTCCATAATAACTGAGATCAAGTTCTCCTATAAGTCAGTATAAGTCGAACGATCTCAAGCGGTCCTGCTCAATACATACAAGTGCACTAATGTGATTCTATAGCCAAGACAAGCTAATACCAAACCACACTACAACCATCCCGATAGAGAGTCCCCGTCTATCCCGGTTGTGAGCATCAGTTTATACTTTATAAGGAAACCGATAATATGATCTTCCGCGTGTTGTCGCACAACATATTATCTACAGTATAAAGTAAGTGGACTATTGCATCGAACATATAAATAAATTATAAGATGCAATCATTTGATCATATGATTCTCATTTCAAATTAATTGTTACAATATTGTTCATACAAAAAACTAGACTTTTAGTATACAATCCAACAATCTCCCACTTATACTAAAAGATTATGCTGTCATGTCTTCTGCCATACATCTGATTTCCACTCCCACTAAACGACCATCAAAAGCTCTCGCCTTAAGGTCCTTGTAAATGGATTTACTAGGTTATCATCCGATGCAATCTAGGTGACAACAACCTTTCCCTCATCATACGATTTCTCGTAACAGGTGGTACTCGCGCTCCATGTGTTTAATTTCCTTATGGGCTCGTGATTCCTTCAAGTTTGCAACTGCACCAATATCATCAATATAAATTGTGATATCCTTGGGCAAACTTAGAAACACTTCGAAGTCCATCTTGAAGTTTCTAGAGTCATACAGATACTTTGGCTGCCTCATAGGCTCCAATTTATCATCTTTCCATGATGGAGTCCGGAGTCTGAAATATATTTCTATATAACACTCCTCCACATTATGACTCAACTTCCTAAAATTAAACGCATAACCTTTGAGGTGGATTTACTTCCGTCCCTATCTGATTTGAAAAATCTGAATCTATGTAACCCATAAGAATCAGTGAATCTGTTCGGTAAGCCCACATATAGTTTCTAGTCCTTTTCAGGTACATAAGTATATGTCTTACCACAGTTCAACATTCTTATTTTGGGTTACCTTGATACCCACTGTTCATGCCATCGGCAAAACAGATATCCAATCTCGTGCATAGCATTCCTTAGATTAAGCTTCCTCATTTGCCGAAGCATAAGGAACCGCTTTCATCTTCTTTATCTACTTTTGTGTCACAAGACACATTCACTTAGATAAATTCACATGCTAAACGAATAAGGATCGTATCATTATATGAAACTTGAGATAAGCATAACATCCTTTTTTGTGATCCGTATTACCGTGATCAAAATGATATTTTTACTTTTCTTAAGTCCTTCATCTCATACCGCTTTATCAACCATACCCATACGCCCGACAGTACTCTTTCATTGTCTCCAATGAGCAAGATACTATCTACGTATAGTACAAGAAATACCACCACATTTTCATCACTCTTTTCAATACACAAGACCCATCCGATCATTGATTAGATCCATGTCACTGGATTACCTCATCAAAACGGATGTTTCATGATCTTGAAGCTTGCTTTAGTCCATGAATGGACACTTTTAAGCTTACTATCACAATGCTCTTAGCTTTTTACAATGAATCACTCTGGTTGCTTCACATAGATGTTTCCCTTAAGACTTCCAATCAGGAAAGCTGTCTCGACATCTATTTGCTATCCCTCATATTTCATATGAGTAGCAACAAATAAAAGAGACCGGATCAACTTAGGCATAACTACCGGCGAACAGGTTTTCTCATAATCGAACCCTTTCTTTCTGAGTATACCTTTTCGCAACAAGCTTGCTTTCAAGGTTTTCACCTTATTCTATGATCCTCTTTTATTCTTGCATGCCCGTTTCCAATGGCTTTTACGCCATTTAGCGGTTCAATAAGCATTCAGGCCTAATTTAAAATCCATCGATTCTATTTTAATATTCATTGCACTTTGCTAGGATTTGGCATTTCTAACTTGTAGTGCTTCGTCGTATCCGTGGGTCCATTTCATGTTTGCGAGGGACTAAGTCTCACGACTTTCCCAAAACATGTATCTTTCAGGTTGTCGAAGAATCCTCCCACTACGACAAGGCACTACACGCAATTGTGTATCAGACGTGACACGCGTTGCAGTTTACCTTGTGGTATATCCTCTTGTATAATTGGTACTTATACTTTGTGTTTTTCCCTCTCACTTCCTTTAGAACAATTTATACATGGGTTTATGATTTAATACATAGTCTTTTTCCAAAAATCTAGTGTTTGTGTTAACAATCACCCTTCGATCTTTTGGACTAAATAAATCACCCTTCATTTTTCTAGGATATCCCACAAACAGACAAACATTCATACGAATTACTGTTTCTAGGGCATACCCATAAAATGAATTTAGTAATTCCAAATAATTCATCATCCATCTAATCATTTCCATAAGAGTGCTACACCTTCTATCCGCCACACCATTCAGCTGGGGTATGCCCGGTGTAAACAATTTGAGATTTAATCTCAACCTCTGATTAATAGCTCCTAACTATCCTAAGAGGTACTCGTAATGACGATTAAATCGTCATTACTTGATATATTTTCCATGACGCTTCACTGTACCAGCCTTGCAATTCTTGAATTAATCAAAGAACTTAGACATGTAGTGCATCAAATAAATATATCGGTATCTAGAATAATCTTCGATTATTCATTACCACCTCTCGCTTGGATAATATTAGGTCCGCTTGAATCAGAATGAACCAATTCCAACATATATATCTATGGCTCTACACCCCTTTACCTTGAAAAGATAATTAATCATTTTTACTTCCAAGAAAGACTCGCAAGTCCGATAGTTTCCACTTCAGATAAACCTTACGGTCCATCTGCTATCAACTTTTGAGTCCTACTCAAGTAAAATGATCTAGTCTTAGACGCCAAATGCATGTTTAGTTCGTCTCCGAAGGTTACTTTCTCTTACTAAGATCAGAAGATGCATTATTAATTACTATTTGTTGCATCTGTGGAATATACATGATTTAAGAGTATACAAATTGTCCATCAACGTACCATAACAGATTACAACTCTATCCTTCATTATAATGACCATGTCATTTAAATGAAATGGAGTATCCATCTATTAATGCATAGAAACCGAAATCAAATTCTTTATATGAAAACGTACGTAAAGACAATTTTACAAAATCAAACGTTTATTCATATCGTGAGATAAATAAACAACTCTCACCGCAATAGCCACTAGTCTTGTAGTTTTACCCATGTCATAACAATCTTATCCTCACTTAGTAATGAACATTCAGTGATTCCAGTATCTACACACTTCGTGTCAGTAGATGCCATCACTAATCATGTTTAAACAACTAGCAAGTAAGATTCTATCCTTGTTCACTCCTTTTATGAAATTGGATTTCCTTTACCACATGTTTTGTCAGAAGTTTCCCACCATATACAACCTCTTGTAATTCATGAGAAACTTACTCAAAACATCTAGGCAATTATGAAGAATAAAATTGACTTAGGTTTCCCCTTCAACTTCTATTCCATGTATTTCCAATTCATTCATCAAATTCAATCATGACCTACCGCCTTTTAAATTACTCAAGTATCCGAAGAGTTACATGAGACCATCATATTTCTGTGAACCTCTCATCTCTTCACTAGAGACTTTAATAGGCATCATGAGACGTCCTTTGTGAGAACACACATGTATTTTCTTAAGCAGTAAAATTCAAAACCAAGAATCTTTTCTAATCATCTAATTTGGACAAGTAAATATAATTTCTTTTAGCTAATAATAAGTGAGATAAAACCATTTGAAAATCAGAGAATCACAAATAAATATACCGATCAAAACTTCGAATTTTATCCTTTTATATTGATTCCCTCAAAACAATATAAAAATAAAATTCACCGACATCTCAAGCACCGTGAGTCTGCAAGCCACGATAGTGTGGACGTTTACAAACCCGAACATTTACAAGAGAAGATTTTACCCATTAATTTCATTTGTCAACCTAACTTTATGATAAAATAATTAATAGTCGGTTCCTCTTTAGCCATGCAAATAAAAGCAGTGACTCCGATGGGGAGGATACTTATTATTTACACCTAAGTGTACACCATTATTTGACTCCAAGTCCGCGGCCCAAGCTTATGTGCCTTACAGATGGAGAAGTACACAGCGCTCGGATAACTTTCTACAGTCATAAATTATAAGTCTGTACAGTGATCCGCACATGAACTCATCCGATAGGGAGGAAGGTCTATGCCAACGCGCAAGTTCATATGCATCACATTACAAACATAATTATTTAAAGAAGTCTGTCCCAGCAATCCATGAATAAACTCATCCGATGGGGAGGAAGGCTCTAATGCCGACGCGCAAGTTTATTCACATTGCTAACAAACCAATAATGGAGGCCGCGGAAATTTTTACCAATCCCCTCTCCCACTTAGTTATTCAACACCGAGGGTTTTTACATGCATATAATATTTAAAAATAAAATACGCAACCTAGCATGCTCATACTTCCAAATATATAACAATAATTGACCAATAAAACAATTATAGCAGTTATATATAAGGAAATAAATTGCCAAAAATAAGTTGACTTGATCAACACTCCAACATACATGCATATAATATACCAAATATAATACGCAATCTAGCATGCTTCTATTTAAGGAAATAAATCATAGAGAATCATGCATACATATATAACAATAATCAATTAATAAATCAATTATAACAGTTATATAACAGTGAATTCGATTGTTCGCCACCAATCACGAATGCGGACAACGCCGATGGGGATCGACCTCCCCGCAGCTTGCTCCACCACTCTGGCATCCTGCCCGATCATATTGTGAAGACTCACGCGGAACCTGATGCAGACCAGTCGAACTTGATGCAAACCCGCTCGAACCTGGTGCAGAGTCGATCAAACCTGATGCAGACCAATCGAACCTGATGTGAATCCGCTCGAACCTGGTGCAGCATTGATCGAACCTGATGCAGACCAATCGAACCTGATGCAAATCCGCTCGAACCTGGTGCAGCATCGATTGAACCTGATGCAAATTCGCTCGTCCAAGGGCCTACTTGCACGGAACCAAGTTCAGCCCAACGCGCAACATCAAACTACACCAACTGTCGTTCAGGGTTCGCAACTTTAGGAACTTGGGAATCCAATCTCCACCGTCCAGAATCTATATCTGTGAGTTTTGAATATGCTGTCCAAATTACAGGTCGATCCAACGGTTAGATTGTGAGAACAGCTCTTTTCCCTCGACTGCGCAGAACAGAATCGCCCAAAAAACTGCTTCTGTTTTCGGCGTATTCCCGACAATACAAAGCTCTAAATACAATCTTCACCGTTCAGAATGTACATCCACAAAATTCGAACGTGCTGACCAAAATTCAGCCTGATCCGACGGTTGAAACTCTGGTTATTGCCTCTGCAATATCACTGCGCTGGATTTTCTCTCAATTTCTTCCTTCCATGTGAAATTGACGAACAGTTTTCGTCGAATCCTCTCACACACAACCATCAATGAACAGATATGATATAGGGTATATTTCACATAGGGATATTCATGGTTTGCGCAGTAAAACCAAAACCCTAAACATGCGATCCTAATTTCAAAAAATTAATCACATAAACCCTAGCCTAACGTGTCACGCTTCACCACGAAACCGAAGCTCTGATACCAATTGTTGGCGCTCGATCGTTTGGTTAACGTGATCCGTTAAGGATTCATACGTTTCTATCACAGCGGAAGCAATAAATCATAGAAACAATTACCGTTCACCAAGGTATGTTGATGAAGATTGATTCTCGCAGGTAGTCTGTGCAGTCCCACGAGAATGGCCATAACTTCCTCGTCTGATGTCAGAATTGAGTGATCTTTGCGTTTAGACGATCCTCTCTTCGACGGCTTTCCGTCACTATAAATTTTGCAAGGTCGCGGACAGGAGCAGCAAACTACCTTCTGATCTTCTGCTGTATGTCCCAAGTCAGATCTCGACGTCGTGTGGGCGACGATCTACGAGACCTCCTCAATCTGCTCTCAACCCTCATCACACGTGAATAATGAATTAGATTAGGGTTCCAGATAAGCTGAGGTGACTTATATACATGGGCTACAGCAGGGACCAGGAGTAGAAATTGGGTTGGGCCTCCATTGGGCTTAAGTATCCAAGCTTAGCCCAAAGCTTATACTTAAGTCCAATAATAATAATATATTCCACTAAAATATTATTATTGCACTACCGTACCAATCCCAAAATTACGTTTTGGGCTCCTTCTTATTATGAGTCCATTAGTCTCCCCATGTTTAAGATATACAATGTCCATTAATTAATTAAGTTACTGACAACCCAATTAATTAATATCTCATCCAAGAGTAGTACCACTAAACCTTATTATCATGCCGGAATAAATTCCACCTGCAGGGTTTACATGATAATCCTTATGAGCTCCTCAAGGGGACATCATCAACCTATGACGGACACGGATTCCTTCTACAATCAACAGCACACCATAGAGACAGCACTACTTCCCAACTCATCGAGTTTGTTGATTTAATTACATGTAAATCTCACCCATTGATGAATCAAAGAAATACATAATGCCCTACGTGTCGAGGTTATTGTATAGGGATTAAGAGCACGAACGTCCATAATAACTGAGATCAAGTTCTCCTATAAGTCAGTATAAGTCGAACGATCTCAAGCGGTCCTGCTCAATACACACAAGTGCACTAATGTGATTCTATAGCCAAGACAAGCTAATACCAAACCACACTACAACCATCCCGATAGAGAGTCCCCGTCTATCTCAGTTGTGAGCATCAGTTTATACTTTATAAGGAAACCGATAATATGATCTTCCGCGTGTTGTCGCACAACATATTATCTACAGTATAAAGTAAGTGGACTATTGCATCGAACATATAAATAAATTATAAGATGCAATCATTTGATCATATGATTCTCATTTCAAATTAATTGTTACAATATTGTTCATACAAAAAACTAGACTTTTAGTATACAATCCAACACTTCTCAGATCTTTAGATCTACGCAACCTCCGCTCTTCCATCCCTAAGTAGAGGGAATTGCTTTCATTTATTATTGTATGATATATCTTGATCTAGCGCTTCTTAGTTATTAGCTTCTTTCTCGAGATATAGATGAATGGCTGTTAGCATCTACATCTTTGATTCCCAATGAGCAATAGATAAGATTTTAGCTAGCCGCCCCAACTCTAAGGCTGTCGGTCCCTCCGAAAAAGACCTCAATGCAGAGGAGGCCTTCAAACTCGCCGGCATCACTGGAGGCTTCTTCGAGCTGCAACCCAAGGAAGGGCTCGCCCTCTTCAATGACTACATTGCTAGAAAATAAATGTGGCAACACCTCACCTCTCTTTTCTACTCTAATACCCACCCTTGGCTGTTGGGAGGAGATTTCAATAGTGTCAGTTTTGATCATGAGAGAAATGATACTCTGGTATGGTTTCTGGTGAGATAGGCGAAGTCCTTATCTCACTCCGCGATGTCGAAACTTTTGGTATGTATTACCCCCTAACAATAGCCCGCCCGCTGTTCCATTCAACTACATTCGTTCATATGATCTTCTATTTCCTAAGATTTCCCGTTCTGTCATCTGGCTTATGTCTTTCTCCTTCAAGTTTACCTACTAAGGTACCAGCGTGAATATGCTGGCGAAAGAGCACATATCTTATTATACGACATTAGTTGCGATCTGTGGAAGGCTAAGATAAGGTAATGGCACAGAGAATCCAAATGTGATGTTCAATCTCTAGTTCGGTTGACAATGAACTACTTCCTTTTAAGATATGAAAAAAAGCACTTAGCTACTCATGTTTGAAGGCAAAAGTTCCCGCACCCTCAGTCAGAATTAAAAGTTAATCCTGATTCCATAGTTCTTTGAAAATTCATGACTATCATTGACTCATCATTTGAACTCAATTACATCATTGTTGGACTTAAAACTGTTTCTTGTAAAATAGTAACGTTATATTGGGGTGTAAAATTTTGTTCTTCTTCTTTTCCCGGAGAAGAAGCAATGACGGTAAGTAGGCAGGTTGAAATGATTCATCTAGTCAGTTAATGAAAGTAAGAGACCAGTTAACTTATAGGGAATGACCATATCATTATTGGATTATATTCTAAAAGTCTAGCTTTTGTATGAACAATCTTATAACAATTTATTTGAAATGAGAATCATATGTTCAAATGATTCTGTCTTATAATTTATTTATATGTAACAATGCAATAGGCCACTTACTTTATATTGTAGATAATAAGTTGTGCGACAACATGCGAAAGATCATATTATAGTTTTTTTATAAAGTATAAATAGATGCTCACAATCGAGATAGACGGGGACTCTTTATCGGGATGGTTGTAGTGTGATTTGGTATTAGTTTTCTTGACTATAGAATCACATTAGTGCACTTCGTGTGTATTGAGCTGTACCGTTTAAGATCGTTCGACTTATACTGACTTATAGAATAACTTGATCTCAGTTATTATGGATATTCTTGCTCTTAATCCCTATACAATAACCTCGACACGTATGACAGTACGTATTTCTTTGATTATTCAATGGGTGAGATTTACATGTAATTAAATCAACAAACTCGGTGAGTTGGGAAATAGTGATGTCGCTATGGTGTGCTATTGATTGTAGAAGGAATCCGTGTCTGTTATAGGTTGATTACATCCCCTTGAGGAGCTCATAAGGATTATCATGTAAACCCTGCAGGTGGATTTATTCTGGCATAATAATGAGGTTGAGTGGTACTACTCTCGGATGAGTTATTAATTAATGGAGTTGTCAGTAACTTAATTAATTAATGGACATTGTATATCATAAACGTGGGGATACTGTCGGGCTCATAATGAGAAGGAGCCCTTAACGTAATTATGGGATTATAATGGTAGTATAGTAATAACATTTTAGTGGTATATATTATTATTATTGAACTTAAGTATAAGCTTTGGGCTAAGCTTGGATACTTAAGCTCAATAGAGGCCTAACTCTAATTTCTCCTACTGGTCCCAATTGTAGCCCATATATTAGTCATCTCACCTATTCAAACCCTAGATGAGACACGCCTAACATATGAAGAGGGTAGGCAGAACAGCAGATTGAGAAGATCTCGAGGATCGTCGCCCACACGACGTCAAGATTGGACTTAGGAATATAGCAGAAGACCGGAAGGTTGTTTGCTGCTGTTGTCCGTTAACTTGTACAATTTTTATAAAATCGTTCAGAATTCAGAATTCAATGTGTGATAAACTGACGGAAAGCCACGAAAGAAAGGATCATTTTGGTGCATATATCACTCAATTCAGAGATTAGACGAGGGAGTTATGCCAAAAATGGTGAGGCTGCGCAGGCTGCTGGCGAGAATTCTTCTCAAACATACCCTGGTGAAAGGTAATATGTTTCTTATTTTCATGCTTCCGCTGACTGTTAGAAACGTATGGAACCCTAACGGTTCACGTTAACTAAATGATCTAACGCCAACAATTGGTATCAGAGCATCAATTTTGTGGTGAATTGTGTCACATTAGGCTGGGGTTTATGTGTTCAATGTGATTAGGGTTTAGTATATTACCTATTATACTTGTATACCCTATATGTTGATGATTGTTCACGGCTGGATGGAATACCACATGGTTGTGCGATCGGTGGATGGCAGCGACGGCACGTGTTCGCATAGTGAAAGACACGGACAACCCGACGGCGGTGTTGGACCACCGTGGTAGCGTGAGCGATGGTAGGTTCGCTGACAGTATGGTGAACACCAATCTTGGTGGGACTTGGTGGCAGGGCTGGATGGCGGACAGGCGCTAGAAGTCATTGGGCAGTCACACTGGCGTGCGTGGTTGCTGACGCATCCGAACCTCCAACTGGTGGCAGCGCGTTCGGCGATTACACATGGTGGGGCAGGGCTCAAGTGAATTCGGAGAGTTATTTGCAATTTTTCCAGCAGACGACTATGATTGGATGACGGGACGCAAGGTTGGAGTGTGATGGTTGCAGTGATCGGCTAACATGGCATGCGTCTACGAGAAGGTGACAGTGATGTGTGAGACAAGTCACGGTGGTTCCAAGCAATTCATGCCACGATTCTGAACGAGTCAAGGCACGATTTGGGATGCGTCACCATGGATTCCGGGTGAGTCCATCTTCTTTCCGGGGTGAGTCCTCCACATTTTTGGTCAAGTCTATATTTTCCGGGCGAGCCAGAGTGGGTCTGCAAATGGTATGCTTTGCGACCAGCAGCAGTAGGCACAATTAGTGCCCACTGGTAGCAAGACCAGAAAAAGATATGTGGGGTGCTTCATCTGCTGCACGGCAATGAATCAAGCTTGAGACGTGGCAAACGATGGGAAACATGATGGGCGGCGCATCAGCTGGACTGGGTTCTGGGCGAGTCCGCCATCTATTCGGAGCTAGTTGGCATGGCCAATTGTGAACATTGGGTAGCAGGGAGAGATTCGATATGCGGCAGGCGACCGGAGTTAGCGAAATCTCGCTGGGTGCTATGTGGTGCTTGTTAGCATGGAAGAAGGCAGCAGACAGGTGATGTACCGGGCAATGAGCGAGCAACTGTTGGGCATGTGCTGCTTGTTGTCGTGCAGAGTTAGCTGGCGCCATGCTGAGTATCGGGCGGCCTGATGGGCAATGATACTTATTGGGAGCTGGAAGCATGCCATGCAAAGCTTGCACGTTGGCGAGGAGGCGCACACATAGGCGATGATGGCTGCTGGGCACACTGCTGGCCCGAGTGTGCGTTGTAGCAAGGCTGCCTCCAAGCAAGAGAGCATGGGTAGTGCATGTTTTCGGGCTTGGTGTGCACCCGTGTGGCTGCCAGGCAGGATGGCATATGGGGGCTACTCACCTCACGGCATGAGTCATGCGGACATTAGCCGTGCGTGGTTTTCTGGTGGCACGCTGATGGTTGAGTATGGTGTCAAATTCGTGACGAGCTGGTGGCAAGTGACACAACTCGGTTCAAGCTTAAGGGCGAGCAGGCAGAGCGAATGGGCATGAAAAGTGTCGAGAATGTTGTGGACTAAGCTGCGGGGTAAGTAATCTGGAGGAAAATTCATGAAGACCGGCTTCCAATTTTCAGATTAGGTCAAATCCCGCATAGTCGCAGCTGCTCGATTTCGTGCTACATGGCAAACAATCGAATTTACTGATATATAACTGTTTATAATTGATTTAATTATCAGATTATTGTTATATATGTATGCGTGTTCTCTGTGATTTATTGTCTTATGTGTCGTAATATGAGCATGCTAGGATGCGTATTTTATTAATAAATATTACATGCATGTAAAAACCCTCGATATTAAAAAACTAAGTATGAGAGAGGATTGGTAATTAATTCCCACGGCCTCCATTATTGGTTTGTAAGTGATATGAGTAAACTTAAGTGTTGGCATAGGCCTTCCGCCCCATCGGATGAGTTTATTCACGGATCACTTGTACAGACTTCATTAAATAATTACTGTTTGTAATGTGATGCACATGAACTTGCATGTTGGCATAGACCTCCTCCCCATCGGATGAGTTTATTTGCGGATCATTGTACGAACTTATAATTGATGACTGTAGGAAGTTATTCGAATGCGTGTGTACTTCTCCATCTGTAAGGCACATAAGCTTGGGCCACGGACTTAAGGTCAAATAATGGTGTACACTTAGATGTAAATAATAAGTATCCTCCCCGTCGGAGTCACTGCTTTTATTTGCATGGTTAAAGAGGAACCGACTATTAATTATTTTGTCATGAGGTTAGATTGACAATTGAAATTAAAGGGTAAAACCTTCTCTTGTAAATGCTCAAGTTTGTAAACGTCTACACTATCGTGGCTTGCAGACTCACGGTGCTTGAGATGTCAGTGAATTTTATTTTTATATTATTTTGAGGGAACCAATATAAAAGGATAAATTCAAAGATTTGATCGGTGTATTTATTTGTGATTTCTGTAATTTCAAATACTTTTATCTCGCTTATTATTTACTAAAAGAAAACATTTTTACTTGTACAAAATTAAATGATTAGAAAAGAATTTTGGATTTAATTTTTTCTGCAAGAAATTAAAATGTGTTCTCACTAATGATGTTCTATAATGTCTTAAAGACTCTAGTGGAAAGGTGAGAGGTTCATAAAAATATAATGGTCTCATGTAACTCTTCGGATACCTGAGTAAAGTTGATAGACGGAAGGTCATAGTTGAATTGATGAATGAATTGAAAATGCTTGGAATCGAAATTGAAAGGAAAACCTAGATCAATTTATTCTTCAAAATTTGCCTGAATATTTTGAGCAAGTTCTACTTGAAGTACGAGAGGCTGTATATGATGGGGAACTTCTGACAAAATATGTGGCGAAGGAAAGTCATTTTCATCATGATGTGAACAAGGTTAGTATCTCATTCACTAGTCGATGAAGAATGATTAGTGATGTCATTTACTGACACATTGTGTGTATACCGGAATCACTAAAAGCGTGTAACTAAGTGATGGTGAGTGTTTTATGGACATGGGTACAACTACGAAAGTAGTGATTTTTACAGTGGGAGTTGTTTATTTATCTTACGATATGAATAAACATTTGGTTTTGAGAAATTATCTTTACGTACGTTTTTTCATAGAAAGAATTTGATTTAAGTTTCTATGCATTTACAGATGGATACTCCATTTCATTTAAATGACATGGTCATAGTAATGAAGGATGAAGTTATAATCTGTTGTTGTATGTTTGTGACAATTTGAACACTCTTAAATCATGTTTATCTCACGGATGCAACAAATAGTAATTAATAAAGCGTCTTCTAATCCTAATAAGAGAGAGACTCTTATGGAAATGATTAGATAGATGATGAATTATTTGGAATTATTAGATTTATTTTATGGGTATACCCTAGAAAAAGCATGTCGAATAACGTTTGTCTGTTTGTGGGATATTCTAGAAAAATAAAGGGTGATGATTTATTTATTCCAAAAGATCGAAGGGTGATTGTTAACACAAACACTAAATTTTTGGAAAAGGACTATGTATTAAATCACATTCCCATGTATAAGTTGTTCTAAAGGAGTGAGAGGAAAACACAAAGTATAGTACCAATTGTATAAGAGGAGATACCACAAGATAAATTGCAACGCGTGTCACGTCTGATACACAATTACGTGTAGTGCCTTATCGTAGTGGGAGGGTTGTTCGACAATCTGTAAGATATATATTTTGGGAGAGTCGTGAGACTTGTTCCCTAGTAAACATGGAATGAACCCACGGATACGACGAAGCACTACAAGATGAAAATGCGAATCTAAGCAAAGTGCAATGATTTCTAAAATAGAATCGATGGATTCTAAATCAAGTCTGGGAGCTTGTAGGACCACTAAATGGTGTAAAAGCCATTGGAAGTAGTCATACGAAATAAAAGAGGATCATACGGTAAGGTGAAAACCTTGGAAGCAAAACTTGTTGCGAAAGGTATACTTAGAAAGAAAGGGTTAGATTATGAGGAAACATGTTTGCCGGTAGCTATGCCTATGTCGATCTGAATTCTTTTATCTGTTGTTGTTCATATTGAATATGAGGTACAACAAATAGATGTCAAGACAGCTTTCCTGATTGGAAGTCTTGAGTAAAACATCTATGTGAAGCAACCAGAATGATTTATTGCAAAGGGCTAAGAGCATTTTGTGTGTAAGCTTAAAAGTGTTCCTCGATGGACTAAAGCAAGCTTCAAGATTATGAAACATCCGTTTTGATGCATCATTATGAAGAAAATATGCATCATGATGAAGAAAATGAGCATCATGATGAAGAAAATATGCATCATGATGAAGAAAATGAGCATCATGACGCAGGAAATAAGCATAATGATGAAGAAAATATGCAACATGATGATGAAATTGAGCATAATGATGAAGAATATATGCATCATGATGAAGAAAATAAGCATCATGATAAAGAAAATATGCATCATGATGAAAGAAATGAGTATCATGATGAAGAAAATGAGCATCACGATAAAGAAAATTAGCATCACGATGAAAAATATGCATTATGATGAAGAAACTGCTCCAATAGTAAGTTCGTGAGGCTGGATGGAATGAAGGGGACGACGGATTGCAGGATTCTCCATCCACATTTGGAAAAGTTCTGTTAGATTCTTAGTAGCAATCGGCGACCTTTTCTTCTTTTACTTCACATAGCTTTTCGTGTCTTTGATAGCTAGAAGATCTCCGAAAGTATGAAAAGCTGGAGGACTTTGTACCATCCATTTCGATGTGGTTGGATTCTGTTCAACAGCCCAAGGACTTGGAGCACATCTTTTGTTCTTTCCACTGCTTGAAGTGATTTTACGACCACAAAGAAACGAAAAATCAAAAGGCCCCTAAAATCGATCAAATTTCGAATAACGACGTGCAAGTCGTTATAACAGAATGATTCTGTTATGGGGTCAAACAATGTTAAATTTTCTATTCTCTACAGAAATTAATCAAATAGTATACAATGATGGTAAAAGTGAGAAATTTTGACTGAGACGACCCCGGAATAACTCGAATTTTGAATAACGACATACGAGTAGGAATAACGGTATGATTCCGTTATTAACATAAACACGTATATTTTCGTACATGACAATTAAGTTGTGCGTTTAGACCTTATATTAGACACATGCCTTGATTTCATAATATTTTTACAAGCTCATTTAAAAATTTAAGTGGGATACTTCATATTTGTAATACTTCGCATTCAAATTGTATACTTTATATACTTTTGTTTATATACTTCATATGTGACTGAATATCAACATTTATTTATTAGTTTATTAGAATATTATGTTTTGATATTACATGTGGAGATCCAAGTGAATGGAAGGCCCCTAAAATCGATCGAATTTTGAATAACGGCGTGCAAGTCATTATAATGGAATGAATGAGGTAAATGATTTTGTTATGAAGCTAGATAATGATAAATTAACTATTCACTAGAAAAATAAATCGAATGGTGTATAATGAGGTAAATGTGATAAATCTTGACTAAAACAACCCCGGGATAGCTCGAATTTTGAATAACGACATACAAGTCGTTATAGCGAAATGGTTACCGTTATGGGCATAAATGCTAATTTTTCAAAAAATCCATAAAATATTACTCCATCCGTCCCACGTATTTTTATCCACTTTTCATTTTGGGGTGTCCCACGTATTTTTACCCATTCCATTTTTGGCAAAAATACATACTCCCTCCGTCCCACGTATTTTTACCCACTTTCCATTTTGGGGTGTCCCACGTATTTTTACCCATTCCATTTTTGGCAAAAATACATAATATTTTATTACCTACTTTTTAATATCCCAATAACTTTAATTACTTTTTTACACTTTATTCATCATTCCCAATAACTTTATTCACCTTTTCTTTTTAAATTACTAATTTATCCCTACTTTCTCTTACATTATATATTAAAAAAATAAAACGTCTTAATCTCCGTGCCCGTACAAACGGGTAAAAATACCCGGGACGGAGGAGTAATAATTTTGTAAAATTCTTCATTTTTTTATTTTACAAAAAAGTCCCAAACTTTTATTATTTTCTTAAAAGTCCCTAAAATATTAATAATTAAGTAAAAATCCTATTTTTTAAAGGGAGGCCATTTACACAAAATTTTATGACCTTTGGCCTTTTAAATAAGATTTAATGTTGACTAGACCTTTTAAATGAAGATCCCAATAATTAACTATTTTTTTGTGGGCCCAACTTGATAAAAAAGAAAACGTAAACCTTAACTTGTGACAAATCAAAATGAAAAATGTAAATATTAATGCGAGACGGAAGAAGTATTAATTATAATTCGACCCCCATTATATTAAAGTTCTAGACTGGTGTAATATTATGATGATATACATTTTTAGCCAACATGACATAATGATAGTATATATCACCTTATAATCTTTTATGAAATAATCAATTGTGTGTGTTACGTAGATCTTAAGTAAGTTATACATAGAGAAAGAAATAATAAATTTATTTCACTCATACGAGCTCCAGAAGAGCAATGAAATATTACACAGACTTTATTATGTAACAATCCACATGATTTATTCTTTATTTACTTACCCCCATTTTGTATGTTTGAAAGTTTTACTCGAAGTATTATATTATGTAGACTCATAAGACTGATGTCTTTTACGAAAATGATAAGTTTAAATAAATTTATAAATTTTAATCCTGAAGATCAGCAGTTATTTTTCAAAATATCGTTGCTTTCAGAGGGAGTGATAATTTTAAACGATCTAGAAGATTAGATTTTGAAAACCAATGATTGTACTTTTTTTCTTAACAAAGTTTTTTTCCTGCTGGGTATTTTTAGTTTTAAGGTTTTTAACGAGGCTAATAATGCAACACATCAAAATCATAAGACGAAGGTGTACTCTTTCTTTTTTCCTTAATTAAGTTTTTTTTCCCGCGAGATTTTCTTAGTTAAAGGTTTTTGATGAGATAGATTAGATTATTTTGTTCAGGAGGAGCGACAAAATCTAGCAATCCTAAAAATTGAATCCTGAAAATAAATGTTGTACACTTTTTCCTAAACTAAGTTTTGTTCCCACTAGGTTTTCTTAGCTAAAGGCTTTTAATAAGGCTGGCAAGATTATCGTGCTCAGAAAGAACGACAACTTCTAAACAATCCTGAAGATCAATATGTACTCTTTTTCCTTAACTAATTTTTTTTCCATGGGTTTTCTTAGTTTAAGGTTTTTAATGAAGCAGCAATTATAACACATGAAAATTATAAGACATGTACTCTTTACCTTAATTGATTTTTTCTCATAGAATTTTCTAGCGAGGTTTTTAACGAGGCATAATGTCCAAGGGGAAGTGCTGTAATAATATTAGAAAGAGATGTAGATATTACTTATCAGATAACTGCCCAGACTTTTAGATGTAGAGAATGGGAAGGTTAACGTGATGCACGAAAAACACAGTATATAAACAGTATATAGCTTGAATAAAAACTCTCGCTTTTAGACCTCTCTAAATCCATTGTTCTTTTTTTCTCATTATTTTTCAGTAAATTAAACCAGTGTCACGAATGCGTACCTTTTTTTAATTTAACATGATATAGAGAGTGTTCCTTTTTAACATGATATAGAGTGTTGAGATGCACGATGCAACTGAATAATTTTAATCATTAAATTAAGGAAAATTAGTTGTAATGGGTCAATCAACTTAAAAATTTACGTAAATTGCCTTTGACCAAAATTGTATTAAATTATTAATTTAAAAAAAAGAAAAAAATTATTATTTACAATTGAGTGTTAAAAATTTTCTTTAATTAGAATTTGGCCCAAATCTTTAAAAATCAAGAGAGTGGTGAACACCCCATACATTCATCGATCTCCAACTCTTTCAAAATCAAGAAAGCTGAAGACCCAAGAAAATTTTGTTGGTGAAGCCAAATCAAGAAGGCTGGTGAAGACTCAAAATATCAAATGCTCGTTAGTGAAGCCAAATATTTCAAATTCAAGACAAACCCATTCGAATTCGTTGGTGAAGCCATTCGTTGGTGAAGACAAACCCAAGATAGATTGAATCTTCTTCTCTTCTCAGGTAGTGTACTTGCATTTCCTTTACGCTCGAATCTTCTGTGATTCTTCTCCCTCTCCGATTCTCCTATTTTTTTCTATGCTATTGGGTTGCACATGTTATTGAATTTCTATTCGACATAATAGTGATGTTTTTCCAAAATCAAAGTTTATTGTTTATCATTGTGACATTTCAAGCATAACAGTGATAAAAAAGATGTTAAAAAATTAAGATTTGAGTTTTATGCTTAAAGGCATTCGATGAAATGCCTGAGTGAAAATTTTGGGTTAAATTAAGACATAATGTACGTAATTGTTTAGCTATGATTTCGAGTTTGCTACAATGCAATTTTCAGACAGTTTCAGAAATTATTATGGACTAAACGATTCGTTAGAGCACTTAATAAAGACTAATTGCCTGAAGAATTACTACATAACATTCAAAAAATAATGATAGCTTTCTCCATACTAGGCATGCCTAACAATTGCACGAACTTTCAGCACTTATGGTCAATTAGCTATTCAAAAGATATAAGTTAGATCTCTTTGGACATGAGGGTGCTTGACTATTTTATCTTTGCTTCTTGATTTGAACATAACTGTAAGTAAGCTTCATTGGCCTGCTTTTTGTGAATAAAACATTCTTCTATGTCTATTTTCATTAAGTTGATTGTTGTGATAAAGAAATTTGGGTGTTGGTTCTTCATTGCTTCAAATTCCTTTTGGTTCCTCTCTTATTCTACTACTATTTCTGTCATCTAGATGTCATGTAAATGAAGTTGTATCTCATTAATGATTCACAACCCAAATAAGGATCGCTGTTTCTCATGGAGTTACTTTTATAGGAGAATCCGACTTATTTTAACTGAATTCAATTTCTTTATATTTTCATTGCAGTAATTTAGTTATCTGATGATTGTATGCTCATATATTGATTAGATTATAACATTCCACTCTAGTGATAATAAGTATGTGTAAGTCATCATTCAAGTTGTAACAAAATATCTCAAGAAGGTTGCTTATCTCCTTGAAAACTTTATGTTATTATTCCTTCTGCCCCATCTTAATACAAACGTTTAAGTAAACAACTTAAATGGTTCAGTTTGACAAACAACTTTTACAAACATTTTTAGTTTTGAAAATTAGTTTTGTGTTAATATTTTATTGAAATATTATAATTGAATCTATTTGTTTTTAATATTTAGGGGAAAAGGTGATGGAGAAAAAGACTACAGGGTAGCTGTTTTGTTGGAGGAAGTGAATTTTGAATAACGGCGTGCAAGTCGTTATAACGAAAATGATTCCGTTACGGGCATAAGCGGACATATTTTCGTACATATCAATCAAGTAGTGATTTTGTAACACTTTCTTAAATTTTATTTCATCATATTGCTAGAAGCTCATTAGAAAATACAAGTGGATACTTATGATTTGTACTGGTTAACATTCAAACTTATCACATGCTACTTAGAACATTGATGGGATATTCCATGAGTGATTCGAAATCACCATTCTTTTGATAATATTAGGCTTTACAGATATGTATGGAGATTCGAGTAAGTATAAGGCCCATAAAATTACTCGAATTTGGAATAACGTCGTGCAAGTCGTTATAACAGAATAGTTCCGTTATGTGGAAAAACAATGTTAAATAGGCTATTCACTAGAGAAATAACTCAAATGGTGTAAAATGAAGTTAAAAGTGATAAATTTTGACTGAGAGAACACGGGGATAACTCGAATTTTGAATAACAGCGTGCAAGTCATTATAACGGAAATAATTCCGCTATGGGCATAAACACACATATTTTCGTACATACCAATCAAGTAGTAATTTTTTAACACTTTCTTAAACACCTACTTTGATTTCTCATATTTCTACAAGCTCATTAGAAAATACAAGTGGATACTTATGATTTGTAATGGTTAACATTCAAACTTATCACATGCTACTTATAACATTTATGAGATATTCCATGAGTGAGTCAATATCACCATTCTTTTGCTACCATATAACAATATTATGCTTTACAGCTATATATGGATATTGGAGTAAGTATAAGGCCCCTAAAATCACTCAAATTTGGAATAACGTCGTGCATGTCGTTATAACGGAATAGTTCCGTTATGTGGCAAAACAATGTTAAATAGGCTATTCACTAAAGAAATAACTCAAATAGTGTAAAATGAAGTTAAAAGTGAGAAATTTTGACTGAGAGAACATGGGGATAACTCGAATTTTGAATTACGACATACAAGTGGGCATAACAGAATGATTCTGTTATGGGGCATAAATGCATATATTTTCGTACATAACAATCAAGTAGTGATTTTGGACCTCATTTTAAACATCAACCTTGATTTCATCATATTACTACAAGCTCATTCGAAAATTCAAGTGGGATACTTCATATTTGTAATGTTTTGCATCCAAACATTTATAATTTATACATTTATTCATATGACAAGTATGAAATAATTCATATGTGACTCAATATCAATATCCGTTTGTTAGTTTATCCAAATATTATGTTTTGACATTGTATGTGGAGATCCAAGCAAATGAAAGGCCCCTAAAATCGATCGAATTCTGAATAACGGCGGGCAAGTCGTTACAACGGAATGATTCCGTTATGGGGTCAAACAATGCTAAATTTTCTATTCTCTATAGAAATCAATCAAATAACATACAATGATGGTAAAAGTGAGAAATTTTGACTGAGACGACCCTGGGATAACTCGAATTTTGAATAATGACATACAAATGGGTATAACGGAATGATTCCGTTATGAGCATAAACACAGATATTTTCGTAATGACAATTAAGTTGTGCGTTTGGACCTCATATTAAACACATGTCTTGATTTCATAATATTTTCTACAAGTCTATTCAAAAATTTAAGTAGGATACTTCATATTTGTAATACTTCGCATCCGAACTGTATACTTTATATACTTGTTTTATTTAACATGTACGAGATACTTCATATGTGACTGAATATCAATATCCATTTGTTAGTTTATTAGAATATTATGTTTTGACATTGTATGTGGAGATCCAAGCGAATGAAAGACCCTAAAATCGATTGAATTTCGAATAACGACGTGCAAGTCGTTATAATGGAATGATTCCGTTATGGGGTCAAACAATGCTAAATTTTCTATTCTCTATAGAAATCAATCAAATAGCATACAATGATGGTGAAAGTGAGAAGTTTTGACTGAGACAATCCTGGGATAACTCGAATTTTGAATAACGACATACAAGTGGGTATAACGGAATGATTCTGTTATGAGCATAAACACGGATATTTTTGTACATGACAATTAAGTTGTGCGTTTGGACCTCATATTAAACACATGTCTTGATTTCATAATATTTCTACAAGCCCATTCAAAAATTTAAGTGGTATACTTCATATTTGTAATACTTAACATTCGAACTGCATACTTTATATACTTGTTTTATTTAACATGTATGATATACTTCATGTGTGACTGAATATCAACATCCATTTGTTAGTTTATTAGAATATTATGTTTTAACATTATATGTGAAGATCCAAGCGAATGAGAGGCCCCTAAAATTGATCGAATTTCGAATAACGGCGTGCAAATCGTTATAACGGAATGATTCCATTATGGGGTCAAACAATGCTAAATTCCTATTCTTTATAGAAATCAATCAAATGGCATACAATGATGGTGAAAGTGAGAAATTTTGACTGAGACGACCTCGGGATAACTCGAATTTTGAATAACGATGTACAAGTGAGTATAACAGAATGATTCTGTTATGAGCATAAAAACGGATATTTTCGTACATGACAATTAAGTTGTGCGTTTGGACCTCATATTAAACACATGTCTTAATTTCATAATATTTCTACAAGCCCATTCAAAAATTTAAGTGAAATACTTCATATTTGTAATACTTCGCATTCGAACTGTATACTTTATATACTTGTTTTATTTAACATGTATAAGATACTTCATATATGACTGAATATTAACATCCATTTATTAGTTTATTAAAATATTATGTTTTGATATTATATGCGAAAATTCTAGCGAATGAAAGGCCCCTAAAATCGATCGAATTTCGAATAACGGCATGCAAGTCGTTATAACGGAATGATTCCGTTATGAGGTCAAACAATGCTAAATTTTCTATTCTCTATAGAAATCAATCAAATAGCATACAATGATGGTGAAAGTGAGAAATTTTGACTGAGACGACCCGGAATAACTCGAATTTTGAATAACGACATACAAGTGGGTATAACAGAATGATTATCGTTATGGGCATAAATGCTAATTTTTCAAAAATCTATAAAATTTTAATAATTTAGTAAAATTCCCCATTTTTTTATTTTACAAAAAAGTTCCAAACTTTTATATTTTCTTAAAAGTCCCTAAAGTATTAATAATTAAGTAAAAACCCTATTTTTTTAAAGAGAGGTCATTTACACAAAATTTTATAACATTAGGCCTTTTAAATAAGATTTAATGTTGACTAGACCTTTTAAATGAAGATCCCTTAAATTAATTTAATATTAATTATTAAATTAAATTAAATAATTAAAATTAAAAAAAAGTAAAGAACTCACTATGTACTCTCGCTTTCTCTGGAAAGAAATTCATATGTGCTATAGTTCAAAATTTTTAAAAATAACTTTTCAACTTAACTATACAACAATTTGGTTTTTCCATAATAATAAATAAATAGTAAAATGGTGCCTGGCTGATTTTGAAAATAAAATATAATATAAAGTTATTTGTTGATTGTAGTTTTCTCTCATTAATATATGAAGATGGTTTTGAAATAAATAAATAAATAAATAAGAAAGTACTGAATTTGTTCCTGAGGATGAGATACTTCTATTTCAGCCCAATCCAACTATTCAAATGGATCCCTAACATGATAAAAGTTCATGTCAAAGATATCCACTTGGGTTGCTATGTCCACCAAATATTGAGAAAAAAAAATGAGTTAAATTAAAATACATTTTCCAAAAATCCTAAATTCAACTAAAAACACTCTCATACAAGGGACAACAGCAAACAGGCAAATGTAGAACCTCAAACCTGGAATTGAAGAGATTTACCAGTAAATTATTCTGAATCAGTAGCTTCATCTTCATCTTCCTCTAAAATATATACCAGCGCACGCTTTCTTGCAGCGAAAACGCAAGCAACGCCTCTGGAAGCTGAAATAGGAATTTAGGCCATCATATCAGTTTGTTTTGGACTATTGTTACATAAAAACAAATACCATAGGGAAGATAATAGCGAAGGAAACTAACCACTAACTGCCAATGGAGCAACAACAGAGTGTGAAATTTCTCTATACTTTTCAGTCTCCAATTGCAGGTATGAAATAGAATCCTAAAACAAGTTACACAGAAGACTAAGTTTGTGGAACATTTAAAACGGAAGATCATCCAAGCAAAAATTGTTCTTTAATATATATACATATGCGCGCATGTGCACATGTACAAATGGTCGCAACATGTATGTGATGCCATTTGTACAAGTATTTACCCGCACAGACACAGATTCCTGAAGTTGGTGAAGATTCCACGAGGGGACAAAAGATCTTGATATGGGAATAAATGTAAGGTCACCTATTTGCGTGATCACCATGCATGAATTTCCTGATACCTCGGAATCCATGGACACATTATTTAATAGCAACACAATTTGTTCTTCCTGTTCCAGAGAAGGCGTGAGAATTTTTTGCGTAAAGATAAGAGCATGGTAATTCTTCTGATACTTACTTTATACAAAGACAAATCTACACAGCAATAACCTTCTGGTATGCATAACAGTGCAATCTCCGATGAATTATGGTCACCTTTTACATTGTCCAGATCATGTATAAGCCCTCTTATTATGCCAATGCAATTAGATATGTTTGGTAAAACATCATCAGGTACCATGAAAGAAGTATAATCAGTGAACCTCAGACCGGTGGCTCCATTAAAAGCCTCCTGGCAAAAATGAAAATCACATTAGAAGGAATACTTTGTCAGGTTCTCTTCTTATTCACAAAAATAAATAATCTATGCGCAGCAACAGTACCTGGTCTAAACATTGTAATTAAAGTTCACATCATAGTTTGTTCATTTTTCCCACTTGATATATATTTAATTTGCAATTGAATTTTACGGGTTACCATTATGTGCTGCTACAAAGGAACTTTCACACGGCTATGGTTTAGCAATTATTATTGCAAGATATTGATATATACCGTATTAGATGACCACTTAGGCAACACTTTGTCTTTATATTGTAAGAACAGACAGATGAACCATAAAGCACATCATTAAAAATTTATGTAAATAAATGTATTTGCAGAAGCAAAAAGGAGCAAAAACCACCTGATAGTATGACACTGATGCTGGAAAAGACTTCGAATATAATGTAGATGAAAAAGGGAAAAGCGGCAGCATATCTTTACATAGTATCCTTTTGGAAACTGTGGCTAATGGCATCTCCAAAGCCTGCTTCAAACTAAAATCACACGAATTGATATTTTACAACCAGGCCACCACAAACAACTTTAAAAATAGCAAGAAGGTAATTTTGTGCGCAGAAAATATCAGGACACCATGGGAGAAACAGCTGACACAATTAACCCCGTTGGCCTTCGTTCTATCTCCACAATTTCCCAAAATTGACGAATTTCATCTTTTTATTGAACAAAATTAAACAAATTTATAATGCATGTTATGCAATGAAATCAGAGTAAATCTTGTCACTACATAGGAATTTCTGAATTTGGCAAATCTACGACGCATTGACAGAAAAAATAAAATAAAAATCGCAATTAATGTAAAAACATATACTAAGCCCCATATCCTTGTGATGAAAATAAAACCCAATCTAGATTAAAGCTCCGATCCATATCAAGAATGGGCTTTGTATCCTTGTAAGGAATATAAAACATTATCCAGATTTAAGCTCCGATTCATATCAAGAATGGAGTCAACAATTATAATAACTCATATGCATTCTTTAAAATGTTTCCTGCTGGTAAAAATTACATTAACTAAGAGTCAACTTTTACTTCTTTCATCAAAAGCATAAGCTCACTACTCTAAAAGGTTAGAGGAACATTTCTTTAAAAGTGCTGCATTAGAACTGATCTTTAACTAACCATGTAAAAAAAAATCAAATACTTGCGTCAAATGCATCATGCAAATAAAATTTCAAGGAAAATAGCACACCAGGATTCTAGTTGTTGAAATTCTTTCGTCAATGTTCGTATCAAATATTCAGAATCTGAAAATCCTCCAAAATAAGCCAACTCTGCAACTCGTTCCATTGTTTCCCTTGCAATAATAAATAAGTTAACATTAAGTCCATAGTTCCATAATAATAAGATTTTTGGCCAACTCTAATGAGAGTTGGAACATGGATTCATATTTAGGGTGAACCTATGTTTTTAACTTTTTATATATCTTCTCTCATACCCATCGATATTTCTTTTAACTTATTTACATTATAATGAGAGTAAAATTAAAATATAAAAAAGAAAAAAACTATCACCCCATTTATCAAATATACACGTATTTGATTTGACATCTATAATATCCTCTCCCCTGGACCAAGAATTTTTTTTTAATATATTTTCCTTCTCAAAAAAGTTAATTATATTTTACACCACAAATTAAAAAACATTATTATTTTAACCTACCAATAATTGATTTACTCTTTTATCTGCAAAAATTATACATCCATAAAAAGAAAAACAGAGATTTATTTTTCAAAGTTGGGAATTAATAATGACTGCCAACCAGAACAATTTTAAGCAAGCCATAAATACATTCTGAAATTATTGAGCTAAAAAGGCCTGCATTTAAACAATAATACATTTAAAATTGCAAACGTATTAATTAGTTTATATCACAACCAGCCATGAAATGGAAGTTTCAAAGCTCAGTTTGGTATTAATAGGTAGAAATTACTTACAAGTCAACTTCAATGTTATTAAGCTCAGTATCTTGCAGCAGTGCACTAATAGGATCTTGATTGTATAGAAACTTCAGGAATATAATAACAAGCTCGCTGTTAACAAGAAACATCATCTCAGTTAAAAAGTTATGCAAATTTGCAAGAGTAAAAGAAAGCTGATTGCAAACCTACTGAAAGGCAGAAGTTGATCGCTTGGCTCAGACATTAGAACCCTCACACATTTCAGAAGCCAGTTGAAAAAGTTTGAGAACTGATCATAAGACAAGTATTAGACTTGCAAGGTGGATAAATAGTATAATAGAAATTTGTTGTTTATGCCTACATAGTCCATGAGGATGTGTCCTTGCATAATTTATTTCTTCATACAACTCGTTTCGATATAAAATCCAACTTGTGATACTGTAATGTCTACTGTTATGAGACCTTCCCAATACAAGGGTGGAGTTTTCAACGTCAGAAGAACTTGTAATTTATGACAATATTGAAGAAATGTATCACAAATATTAAGATATTGCTCATGCAGAGTGATGCAAGCAAAGTAAAAAAATAATATCCAACAAGTTTCCTATGTGCACTACGACATTAAGAGGACCTTCAAAAGCCATGCTTTCTATTTATTCTTTGTTTTGTAATTAAGTAAATGTCAAAGGTGTACCCACTTCCACAATAATAGAAAATTGAAGGTCTGATACAACAATGGGCAAGTGGCATTTTATTTCAGACAGTGTCTGAGTCTGTACGGTGCCAGGCTGCCAGCATTCATTAAATACGGATACAAACAGAAAACAGACTGTTAAAATTGCACAATTAAGCATTTCATTAAAGCAAAACAACAGTTCCATACTGTCTTAGACAACCAAGTGCAATACATACCTGCTGCATCACTGATGATAGAATCCTAATAAATCTTTCAATTTGTACAAGCAACATTCCAGCTTTTTCTGTTGCATTATCAATTAAGCTCTCTACCAATCCAATACCCAGATAACGTGCACGCCATTTGGAGAGCCCTCTAAGTTCTCCCATTCTAAATGCAATAATTTCAGCAGCAGGCTGCAAATAAAAAAGTTCAGCATTTCAAATTTCAGTTCATTATCATGTGCATAAAAAACAGCTGCTACTAGCTGAGCTATGTTACAAGCACGAGTCACAATATATAGACAAAATGAAAGAATATAAGGGGAAACTTTGAGATTCCACAAGAATCAAGGTGTTGAAAAATAATTATTAATAAGACAATAAATCATGATATTATGAAAATAGCACACTTCAGAGTACGCTTAGAACAGCTTAAGTACATCTGAGCAAGTCTTTTTTTTTTTTTAATTGTAGATATGATCCCAATGAATATAAAAATATGTGCTTGTTTTGAGAAATTGTAAGATGGAACTTTCCCGAGATGTAACAAGTCTATGGTGTTGTAAAAATTATCATGAAATGTTGGAATTGAGTAGAATTTTTAAATTTATTGACATAGCCTTGACTCTCGAAACCAAGATATAGTACTTCAGAATCCCAAAATTCCAAATCCAAGTAAGAAATAAGTGAACAGAATAATGTATTTGGTTTATGTTGATTGTATAGACGTGGATGAAACTTTTCGCAAAATCAACTGTAATATAATGATAATGTATTATTATATTCTGGTTGTTTCTATATTAATGATAATGACTGGGAGATTATTAGGTGACTAAAATATATATGTGGGTGCGAGTATGCATGATACTCCCTCCGTCTCGCACTAAGGTATACGTTTTTTTTTCACGTAGATTAATGAATATGATATTTTAATTGCTAGTGGGGAGGTTTTAGTTGTACTTTTACTTTTTTGCCCCTAACTTTAATTTGAATTGATGACATATTGTCTAATATTGTAGAACTTATAGGGGTATTGAGGTTTTTGTAGGGCCCTATTTGCCAAAAAGATAAATGTATACTATAAAGTGGGACAAACCAAAATAGCAAAATGTACCTTTGTGTAAGACTGAAGGAGTAAAAAGCATGTAACACATATACTCATTATATTAATATTATATGTATATTTATACGCACACTCACACACATATAAACATAATATATATTGTTTGTATTTATAATTATTTTAAGGAGTATAGTGAGGGTGAGAAGAAGGTTTGATTTTAGTGTGGAAAAAATGAGTTGTATTGAAATGTGTAATAAAAGAGTGCAAGATGGTTTTGAGTGGTTTAAAACGAAGCATAGGGAGTAAAATTGTATGAAGTCTATTACTAGGGAGTGCAGATTTAAGTAAGGATGGGAGTTTTTTTATTTTTTTTTGGATGAAGGTAATCCAAAAGCAGAATGCAACATGGATCGCAACATCCCACGTCCAGGCATGGACATCTGTAAACAAACACACCAGTGATTTGGGTACTTATGTTTTGTCATTTTGCCAATCACTCTTTTCATATATTAATATCCAATGCAAGAGTGACATACTTGTAGATGATCAAGCACAATTTTCTGAAGCTCTTTTCCAGCACCTGTAACAGCCTTAGCCACCCTTTTGATCCCCTGCAGGTAAATAGATCAAGTGAAATATAACTAATCAATAATCAAAAGAATAAATTATTAGTTGAACACTCTACAGGAAAGAACATACTGCTTCACCAAGTGAATTAACTAAAAATTGATGAACTGGTGGACTTGTCCTTGCACCACCCAACAGGCTTAGAAACTCTTCCTGGGGACTGGAGTCAAGTCCTGTACTTTTCTGGTATAAGGATTTGAACAGAAGTAACAAAAAAGACATAATTGCTTTACTGTTATTTTCTCAACAGTTACCATGGTCAACAATCAGGGTGGATAGAGCATTAAACTTTTCACAGTACCCGTGCATCGCTTCTGACCACTGCTTAGACATGATAACTATTGATTGCCGGATGACTTCAATCAGATGCTCCACGTTGGAAGCTTGCTGAGCAATCTGATGAAGCTCATTTTTCCTAAAATAAAAATGAAAAAAAACTGGTGAAGACAAGAAGGATGAAGGTCAAAACAGCAAGCAGATTTTTTTAACTGAAATAATAAAGAACCAGTGAATACTTGTTATAAAACATTAAGAAAACGATAAAAGAGGATTGTTAAACTGAGAGGAAGAAAATACCACCTGTACAAGACTACAAGGACTGAAACAAACGGAGTCAAATTGGGATTCAATGAAATTTACCAGTCATCTTAAGCCCGGTTTTACAGAAACAGCCGATTGTTTGACAGGACAAAGGCTCATAGACATAAAATAATAATTATCCACGTTGTCCATCTTTATACATATACTTTACTAAGACATTAAAAGATTAATACATGAATAATTATGATGAATTTTCTAGAGGTTATATCATAAGCAAACCATATGTAACTGATGGAAAAAAAAAAAAAAAGACAGAAAGTTCCCAGAATTTTTAATAAAATTCAGTATGTTATTTATAATTCAATCTAGATAATAGATATAAATTTCTGTTGCACTAAACAAGGAAAGTCAAATCTAATCCATTAACTTTAGGACAAATTATCAGCCTGATTTCTTCCACTAACTTTCCTGATATACAACCTATTATTACTCATTTAAGAGTTCCAAAAAAGGTTTACTCTTTCTTCTAGTCCAAGACAATCTGATTCAGATGGAAAACCCCCGAGTGTTCCCTAAATAATACAAGTTATGAACCTTTGAAAAAAAAAATCTCAACATATAGAGCTTGTTAATTCTTTGAACAAAAAATTAAAACCCCACAGTAACATGAATTAGAAGTGATACCAGGTGCAACTATCAACCACAACAAATGATAACGAATCTAAGCATGTTCAATACCAAACTTGAGGAAAATTTAGATTGAGCAAGAGGATACAGGCTTCCCAATCAATTATCAAACTGGAAGGCATGTCCCCTGGCCTTGCTAACCTGGCATTCCTCTCTTAATATAATGACATAAAATTGTACAATGCAATACGCGATTTGAAATACAAATCATCTGATAAGAAATAGATTATATAATCTTAACACAGATTTTACAAGTTATATTACCTTTTACGAAAAATTGTACTGCCGAGAACTAAAGAATGTGAACCTTGCATTTGAAATCCAGATGTCTCATTATCACTTGCTTCAGATCCAGTTTCAGTGAGTACACCAGTACACAAGACCATGACATGACAAATGTCACTGGACAATGCCATCTATGAAGAGAAAATAAAAACATTAAATTCTTTAAAAGAATCAGTTCAATCATGAAAGCATAGACTGTCAAAACTTTGAGTAAATTGTCTTTTGCACATACCAGAAAAAAAAAAATCTATCAAGGAAATCAGTAAATCAATTAACAAGTTTGATAACAAATTCTGCATTTTAGCAAACAATTTCAATTAGAGGACAAATTCATGAATAACAAGCTGTTTAACATTTAAATTATTCTTTGCTAAACTTAGAGTTAAGAGTTAATGAGGACAACAAACATATATTACGTGAAAATTCCTGTAATCAGCAATGGCCAGAAACTAGGAGCATCATTTTATTAGGACCGCAAATAGAGTATTGTGCCATTACAAGTTGTAGAACCCCTATTATTTCCTTACTTTTGTTTATAAAGTAAGTTCACTCAGTTGAGGAGCTTACCAAAATACATATTTATGATTGTCATGTCATTAGGTATTCTCTCAAGCTCATATGTATGTGTACTCAAATTTAGATCTATCTGCATATATATATAAAAAGCTACTAGGTATACCATGTTTATTTTGTGGGTAAGATGTAGATTCAGCATATTTTTACATTCTGGCAATTATATAAAATGTTGTGGGAAACACATCATAACAGAAGAATACCCCAAAAGGTTAACACAAACATAAGCTAGAAGATTGATCACCATTAACAGAGAGTGCTAAACAGAAGTGTCTACGATGCAGTTATACAATTGCATGACCAGATATAGTATATGTTCAGGGCATTATTTAATAATGATTCATTGAACCAAAAAGACACAGCGGTATACAAGTGGTAAAGCATTATTTTTACATATAAACCACACCCATACATATGCATCTAATGTTTAGGTATGACGCTATGGTGCATTTTTTTGTTAATGTAAATAGTTAAAAACAACATGCTTAAACTTGATGATTGTAACTACTGAAACATCAATGTGTACACAGTTAAGGAAAAAAAAAGCCTATTTACCTTGCAAATAGAAGCATCCTTGAGTTGGTAGGAAGCATGATTCCCCACTGCAGGACTGCGAAAAGCAATATCGTGTATGTTCTGGGAAACGATTTTATTAAGAAAAGACATGGAAACCTCATAGTATGTTGGACATGTGCTAGTAAAATGGTAGAGAGAATTTTAAATTTTAGATTAACTTACAACTTTTCCTATGGGGAATATGCCAAATATATTGAAGTATATATTTCCATCTCTATCCCCGCTGCATAGAATGTCAAACTTATGTGAAGAATCAAATAGTTCCCGAAATGAATCATCATTTTCATCCATGAAATTGCTACTATCTCCCGCAACAAGTCCAGAGGTCCGAGGAACTCTTGGAGGAGGAGGGAAAAAACGAGCAGTGCGATCTTCATATGATGAATTACAAGAGTCTCCATCCTAAACCCAATGGCCAAAAATTATATATTTTATATGGGTATAAATAATAAAGGTGCATTCTGCACTTCATATGATGAATTACAAGAGTCTCCATCCTAAACCCAATGGCCAAAAATTATACATTTTATATGGGTATGAATAATAAAGGTGCATTCTGAATACATTCCACAGCAATTTTTTAGGCATTCACCTTTCAAATGATAAATGGTGCACAAAATAATAGCACTTAGGTTGTGTTTGGATGGAAGGATTTGAGGAGGGATTTATATATTTTTCTCTCAAATCCCTCCATCATGCTTGGATAACACTTGAAATCAATGGATTTATAAATCCAAGATTTTAAATCAATGGATTTCAAATCATGGATTTGATTTTGAATTTTTTAGTTGTTTTTGAATGGATTTCAAATCCTCACTGAAACCGTGTCATTTGAAATCCTTCTGTTGTTGTGTAATTGATATATTTACATAAAAATAATATATAAAATTAATAAATTAATATATATATATATATATATATATATATTTTATGTTTTAAACTCTACCACCCACTTCTACCCCCTATCCACCCCCACCCAACCCCCCCACCCTCAGCCCCCTCCACCCCCCTCCCAAAAAAATTTTAGATTTTTAATATTTGAATAATAAAAATATTACCACCCAACCCTACCCCCTACCCACCCAACACCACCCCCCACCCAAAAAAATTTTTTTATAAAATTTTAGATTTTAATATTTAAATAATAAAAATATTACCACCCCCTACCCCTACCCACCCCCTACCACCCCCCTACCCCCCAAAATTTTTTTTAATGAAATTCTAGATTTTAACATTTAAAAAAGAAAAATATTACCACCCAACACAACACACCCCACACCACCACCACCACCGCCCACCCAACCCCACCCAAAAAAATTTTGAAATAAAATTTTAGATTTTATTTTTTAAATATTAAAATCTAAATTTTTTTTAAAAAAAATATGGTGGGTGGGGGGGTGGTGAATGGGGGTGGGGTGGGGTGGGTGGAATGGATAGGGTGGTAGGATTGGGTGGTAATATTTTTATTATTTAATTATTAAAATCTAAAATTTTATAAAAAAAAATTGGGGTGGGGGGGTGGTGTTGGGTGAGGGGGGTGGGTAGGGGTAGGGAGGGGTGGTAATATTTTTTTATTATTAAAATATTAAAAAACTAAAATTTTATTAAAAAAAATTGTGGGGGGTGGGTTTGGGGCCCCAAAAAAATTATTTTTAATAAAATTTTAGATTTTAATATTTAATATAATAAAATTTTATTATTTTTATTTATCATATAAAATTCTATTTTAAAAATAATTTTTGAATTATGGATTTGAAATCCTTTCAAAGATCCATAATTTATCCAAACAGTGGAATTCAAATGAATTGATTTAAAATCCAAGGAATTTAAAATCAACTCATTTAATTACATTGGATTTGAAATGACTCAATCCAAACACAACCTTAATTACTATGTCAACTGCACTTACTGTCACATAGTTATTAAAGGCGCGTCTCGGGCTCGCCCTACCAAGGCTATGGCTGATGCACCTTGAAATCATGGTGTCAAGGCAAGCGTCTTTCTACGCCTCAGGCGCGCCCTGAGAATTGCGCGATTTTCCAGCTTTTTGAGTAATTTTTTTTATGTTTTTATTATTAAAGAAATAGCAACTTGACATATATATGAAGAAATACAAACCTTATTATTTACCAAAATAATAAAATTAAGAAATTGGGGTATATAATAGTGCACTTCTAGGGTTTGACAGACACTCTCCACTCCTTAACAAACCACTGCCCTTTGTTGTTGTCGATGCTCTCCAACATCTGGTCAGCTGGCGACCACCTCGGCCACCATCCAACCACTAGCGGTCTCTCTATCCAATTGTCGACCACCGCCAGCCACCCTCTAACAGTCAGAACTTTTATGTTGATGAGAGGGTGATTGTAAAACTAGTTTGGTTGTTATTCTAAAATATTGGTGATCACCTTATGCTATTGAGTTGTTATTTTATTCAATTATGATTGACTGTTTTATATTGTGTCTTTAATTTTATTGTATGTCATATCTATGTCAACTGTTATATTATTTGTTTTCAAACTTCATATTATTAGGTAATCATGTTCTATATATGTTATGTTTTGTTGTAGGATATGTTTTTTATACTTATTTCATTCTTATTCTTACACCCAAGGCGCACCTCCGGCACAATATGCCTCGGTGCACCTTTAATAACTAAGTTTATAGCGCACCACGTGTCTAACTAAATAATCATACTTTCAATTCATATGATGGTGAAGTGCCGATATTCATATTGGAGAATGAGAATTACAATTAAATTAAGCAGAAACATCCAAGATTTATCCAAGACTAATTTCAAACAATTTTAAGCAAATAAACTAATGGTGCAAAACTCATACATGGGTAGGCATACATTACTTAAAGCACAAAAAAGGGAAAAAAAGGGGGTGTTAAGTACTATAGCCATCTTTATTCCGTCCAATTACATAACTGTAAAAACTCAATAGACAGAAATCTCTTAACATATAAAACAGATCTCAAGTAAGATGGTAAACGTTTATTATCAGCTAAATCTCTGATTTTATTCCAAATGAATTATATAGGCGTCGGAGTTTGCTAAAATGAAATTTTCTTTCATGCATAGACTTCACATATGACTTTTCACACAAATCAAATGAGTATATGCTCTCTAAGAGTCTCATTCAAGGAATATCAAGGAGCCATACCATTGCCTTCTTTCTATCCTCCTCCCAGTTGAGACAGACAACAGAAACATAATGGAACTTCATACTTCTTAGCAGCTTCCCATTCTGCTCTCAAGGAACACACAGAAACTGTTAACAGTCTTGAGACAAACTCAGGGGTTGTTTGACAAAATCAAGAGGAACGGTAATAGGAGTGGGAATGGGTTTCATTCCATCCATTTATGAGTGGAATGGGAAATTATTAGGGAATGATTCCCAATTTCTCATATATAGTATAACAAACATTCAATTAATCTTTAATACCCATTCCTTATCTTAAATTAGATTTGTATACCATTGTATTGAACAATGTTTTAACGATTTTATTTGAAATGAGAATCATATGATCAAACGTTTTTGCATATTATAAATTGTTTATTTATATGTTTGTGCAAAAGTTCATTTACTTTATACTGTAGATAATATGTTGTGCGACAACACGCGGAAGATCATATTATCGGTTTCCTTATAAAGTATAAACAGATGCTCACAACCGAGATAGACGGGGACTATTATCGGTATGGTTGTAGTGTGGTTTGGTATTAGTTTGTCTTGACCATAGAACCACATTAGTACACTGCTTTGTGTATTGACTAGGACCGCCTGAGATCGTTCGACTTGTACAGTCTATATAGAAGAACTTGATCTCTGTTATTATGGATGTTCGTGCTCTTAATCCCTACACAATAACCTCGACACGTAAGGCAGTATATATTTCTTTGATTCATCAATGGGTGAGATTTAAATGAATTAAATCAACAAACTCGGTGAGTTGGGAAATAGTATTGTCTCTATGGTGTGTTGTTGATTGTAGAAGGAATCATGTCCGTCATAGGTTGATGATGTCCCCTTGAGGAGCTCATAAGGTTTATCATGTAAATCTTGCAAGTGGATTAATTCCGGCATGATAAAAAGTTTGAGTGGTACTACTCTCGGATGAGATATTAATTAATTTGAGTTGTCAGTAGCTTAATTAATTAATGGGCATTGTATATCTTAAACATGGGGAGATTTTCGGGCTCATAATAAGGAGCCTAAAACATAATATTGAGATTGGATGGGTAGTGCAGTAATAATATTTTAGTGGACTATATTATTATTATTGAATTTAATTATAAGCTTTGGGCTAAGCTTGGTTAATTAAATCCAATTGAGGCCCAATCCAATTTCTCCTCCTGGTCCCTGCTGTAGCCCAATATAAAAGTCATCTCAACTTCTGGACATAGTTATTAAGGGCGCAAGGCGCACCGAGGCGCACCGAGGCATATCTGTGCCCGAGGCGCAAGGCGCACGCCTGAGGCGCGCCTCGAAATTAAATCTGTAATATAACACCATTATTTATTCTACACTAAATATAACCTATATACAACACATTTACCTAATAAAATAAGTCTAAAAGGCATATAATATAACATTTTATAAGAGTATGACATATAAACTAAGCCATTTAAGCCAAAGTTAAACATGCACACATGAAAATTCATAATATTTAAAATAAAATAAGTCAATCAAAGTGTCAGACAATCATAGAAACAAATATATTTTAATTATCATCTTCTTCATCATCAAACTCCAAGTCTTGATCATCAAATTGTTCTTCTTCCCTATTAAAATCTTCTTCTTCTTCAAACCCAACATTATCTTCCTCTTGTTCTTCATCCTCTTCATCTAATAATTTTAGATTAGTTCCCTTTTCCTTTATTACTTCTTTGCCTTTCTTTTTGGAACTAGTGGTAGTTGCCCCCAATGATTTCCCTCTAGTCTGATATCTTGGCTCGTCAACTTCACTAGCTTTAGCAACCATATCCCATGTCAAGTCATCCCCCTCAAACACCAATTCAATATCTTCAATTTCTTCATCCATCATACCAATCAACCATTCATTGCAATCATCAATACTTTTCAACGAGATGGGATCAATGTGCTCACGTAAATCATACCGACGCTTTAAAGCACGATTATATTTAACAAAAACCAAATCATTCATACGTTTTGTTTCAAGCCTATTCCTTCTTTTAGCATGGACCTGCAACAAGGTAGTAATTAAAGTAAAGTAGAAAGAAAATAAAACATTGTAATTGTAAATTAAAAAAATGAGTTAGGGGCTAATGCTACTTACATTCTCAAATATGCTCCAATTACGCTCACACCCGGATGAACTACAAGTTAGGCTTAGCACTTTAATGGCAAATTTTTGCAACTCTGGAACGCATGAGCCAAAAGTCTCCCACCATACTGTTGGAGTCATCAATTTTCTTTGCCTTTTTGCAACGTTAAATTCAAAATCAGCTTCAGATTTTTTGTACACATTAAGCTGGCTCACGATTTTATCTTGCTCTGCCTCAATTGGAATCAATTTTTCTAAGGCTTTAATAAAACCCCTTGTGATCAATGTATCCCCTTTATCAATATCATCAAAGAATTGAGGATTCAAATGATATGCCGCCGCATGCAAAGGTCGATGTAGTTGGCAAGTCCATCTCCTATCAATGATTTCAAAAGCTTCTTTATATTGTTTCTCATCTTTGAAGGACTTCTTGATGGTTTCTTTGGCTCGATCCATAGCCCCATATATGTATCCCATCGCAGGCCTCTTCTCTCCATCAACCAACCTCAATACACCGACCAAAGGTCCATATATCTTCAAGATATATTGAACACTTCTCCAAAATGTAGTAGCCAAGATTATTTTAACTACCTTCTTGCCATCAACTTCTTTAGCCCACTTACTTTCCACCCATTCATTTGAAATGAACATATTTCTCAAATTTTTCTTCAACTGAAACAATCTATGTAAAGTGAGAAAAGCTGTGGCAAATCTTGTGATCCCAGCCCTACATAATTCTTTGTTTCCAGTGAATTGCCTCAACATATTCACCACACCAGGTCTAACATAAATGTACGAAGTCACACTCATGGCTTTCTTTAAAGTTGACTTGAACTCAGATAACTTCCCAATATCTTCCAACATCAAATCAATGCAATGCGCAGCGCATGGTGTCCAAAATATCTTCGGCCTACTATCTTCCAATAATTTCCCTAACAAGTTGACGAAATTTAATAAAAAATAATAATAATTTTACTCAAAACATAATTGAATTATTGAATAACTTACCAGCCAGCACCATGTTACTAGCGTTATCTGTGACAACTTGGACGACGTTTTCCTCTCCCACACGATCCACAAATCCATTAATTAACTCGTACATCTTTTGTCCAGTTTTAGCATACTCCGAGGCATCCACAGACTCTAAGAAAACAGAACCTCTTGGCGAATTAACTAAAAAGTTTATCAATGTCCTTTGTCTCTTATCAGTCCAACCATCAATCATCAAACTACAACCATATTTTTCCCATTCTACGCGACAACTCTTGATATAATTTTCTTCAACATTAGAAACAACCTCTTTAAGAAGGGGAACTCTCACCTCATGAAAAGAAGGTGCTTTAAAACCAAGTCCATGCTGGAGAACAACATCAAACATCCTTTGAAAACTTGGATAAGTGACAGCGTTAAAGGGAATTGCAGCATCATATAACCATTCCGCAATTGCCAAACAACCTTTCCACCTCATGTCTTTCTTGAAGGCCTCATTTATGGTGGTTTGCCTCTCTTTTCCTTTTTTTTCAGCAACTTTTTGTACAAATTCCTCAATCGAATTTAGTCTTTTCCTCTTGTTTTGTGAGGGGAGAGAGGGCTTTGATGTTGATTGAGTATTTGGTGGTTCCATTCCTATGATGTTGACTTCATCTTCATCATAATCATACTCATCATCCTTCCAAATTCCCATTGCTTGTTTAGCAATATTTTCAATCTTTTCTTTCTTCTTCATGTTCATGAACTCCTTAATCTCATCCCTAACTTGTGGTGGGCAACTAATACATATTTTAGCATTGCGATGTCCTCCACTAAGATGTTGTTTTGCACGAAAAATACCAACTTTAAAAACTTGATTACAAAAAGTGCACTTCAAGTCATTATTGGATTTGGTATTTGGATTTACCCTCACAAAATATTTCCATCCCGGATCTTTTGCTTCATTTGTCGATCCCACACCACTACTACAACTTTGATTTTCATCCATAAGTCTCACTCTCACAACTCACAAAATTGCAAACCACTGATTATCTGAAGAATACAAAAGGATAAATAAATTTAATAAAAATCAAGAAATAATGTAACTAATCATATTTTAAGGTATAAAATATCAAAATTTAATATTATGCTTGTACTAGTAGCCTAGTAATTTAAAAAAAGATGCTGGAAAAAAAGTCAGATTATAGTATTATACATATTAAGGAAAAAAAATAAAAAATATTCACATTAAAATAAGAAAAAAGAAAGAAAAAAAGAAAAAAAAAACAAAACAGCAAAACTAACAAAAAAGAAAAAAAGAAAACCAAAACAAAGTAACAAACCTGCTGTGCTTGATGCTCGGCTGCTCCAGTAGCTGTAGGCTGACCGGTGGCGACGTGGCGGCCGCCGGAAACGCGGCGGACGACAACCAGACGGGACGGCGGCAGGTGGAAGTTGGAGTAGTTTGCAGTTTGCGTCGTGAATGCTTGGAGTGAAATGAATGGGATTGGGAACCCTAACTTCTTAAATCCTTTATTTAATATTTATTATATGTTTATTTATTTTATTTTATTTATTTGATAAGTTGCTAAAATAACAAAAAGTGTTATTTCACTTATAAAAGTGTTACTTCAACTATTAAAAATGTAAAACAACACAAAAACATGACAATACTCAAGGCGCGCCTTAGGCGCGCCCGAGGCGCACACGCCGAGGCGCACAAAGGCGCGCGCCTTGATACTGCGTGCCTTGAAAAACCTATACCGAGGCGCCAAGGGTATAGCCTCGGGTGAGGCGCGCCTTAGGCGCGCCCGAGGCGCGCCTTTAATAACTATGCTTCTGGATGTCCTATTATAATTCCTGCGCCGTTTCAACGTGAGAAATCAAGGGAGAGAAGCAGATTGAGAAATCCTGTAGATTGTTGCCCACACAATAGCAGGATTCGACTTGGGTCATACAGCAGAAGATCAAGAGGTGGTTCTCTACTGCAGATCATCCTCTACATCAACCCAGAAGAAAGGTAAACGTTTAGTTTGCTTCCGCTGTAACCGTTTACTTGAATTCCTAACGATCACGTTGAACCAAACGTCCAAAAGCCAACAAAAACCCATCAAACAAACACCCCCTCAGTGAGTTTCTATAATCAAAGGCCCTCAAATGGGGTGGAGATTCATTTATTAATATTAAGTAGCAATAACATCAAAAAGAAATAGATAAGACCCACTCACTTCCACATCATGCAGTGAAATAGTCCCATCTTCAAGACCCACTGCAATCGCTTTACCATCCGGACGCCAACATATGGATGTTATACATTTTCCTGGATAGAACACCGACATATAACTAGAAAATACATGATATTTAAGTATTTAACTGATGGGAGCAAAAATAAATAACAGATGTTATTTGATATTATGCTAAATTAACAGTAGAGTAACACGCTCACAACTCAAAAGGTTTTATAACTCTAACACTATTCTGCATCAATTAACCAAACTGAAGACAGTAACAGTAACAGTAACAATAATATTTAAAAAAAAATTGTCTCAGTACTATGAAATAAGAATTTTAATATATTAAAAAAAAATACATAAATGTAGATGTAAGAATGTGCAAGTGTCAAGAAAAAGAAAAGCAATAAAAGAGAAATCATTGCTTACCAGGGGAAGTCTTCCAAAAGAATTTGTAACATGCATGTGTAGAGAAAAAGAAAAGGTGTAAAAGAGAAATCATTGCTTACCAGGGGATGTTGTCCAAAGTCTCTGCCAATTGAAGCGATGGAGAAGAAGCTTTGAATCCTCAGTGACCATAGCCAGTAAGTCCTTTTCTGGATTCCATTCTGCAATCTTAACCTGCAGAAGTAAATTAATACCAATTACACCCAAAATATATATATGTATTGTATCTTTTAATGGCGTGTAGAAAGGGGGGGGGAGTGTATGACCTGGGATGCAATAGGTTTGTCAAATTGAAGCTGAAATGCAACCACTCTTTCAGAATCATCAACTTCCATAGACAACAAGAGGGAAAGAGCGAGATCTGGGTGGTAATAGAGTTCAGAGGGAGTTTTTAAATATATACTAGGAGGGGAGCACCTCAACAATTGAGGTGCTAGCCGGGATTGTGTGGAAGTGACTGTTAATTTGGGAAAGCAACTATTATTTCAAGAGAATATCAAAAGGAACCATGAAACACAACGGTTGGAATGGGCGAAAAAGCCCTAGTTTTTTTTTTTTTTTTGATTCAGTGAAATGTACTGATCAACAATAGAAATGAAGGTCGGATTAACACTGCTCTCACATAAAGTCTAGTCAAATATCAACCCATGACCCATACTTGTGGGTAGTCGATGAAGCAATCTAACAGGGTGTTAGAAAAAATTCTAAAATAAATTCAAGTAAGACAACACAATAGTAGGGATATTAATTTAGGATGCAATTAAATTCAATAACATGCAATCAACTAAAGATAAATAAAGATTAGGAGTAGCCTGGGTCGAAGCACGCCGTAGCGCTCTCTTTAGAGAAGAAACGCCCCCACTGCACTGGTTAAGATTGTTAAATAACACGTTCTCCTCCCAAGATTCGACGACCCGAGTCCTCTCGTGTGCAGCGATGAGAACCCCGAACCACGTGTTTTCTCAATGCTCAAGAAAAATGATATAATATAGTATATAAGAATATATATATATTTTTGGTAGCTGAAAGAAGTATATCTGAGTTGCAGTATGTAGAAAAATAAGTGTATGTGAAAATATATGTATCTGATCACAAACTATTTTTGTAATATATATATAGATATTGAACAACTATTATAACGTTGGAATGGAATAAATGCAAATTAATTTAGGGGTTATTACCATACTTAATATTTGGGGTTATAAGGGAGAGAAACGTTGGAAGTTAATCAGCCAAATAAATTCATGATCAATGCTACTGACCATGATTTAAAAGAAAACATGATAATTATATATATTAATTAATATTTTAAATCACTAAAATATCCAACACAGGGAACTCTGAACTCTCCTACCTGTAATATAATGAGGCAACACACAATTTAACAAATGAAAACAAATCCAATGGAAAGATACCGTGGAATGTTCTACACAAAAACAAAACACACAGAAGAGAAGAGAACTCACCTATTCCAATACAGCGAAGAAAACGTGCAGCAGCACCACGAAATCAGAGAAAAGTATGCCTAATTAGTGATGAGATTAGTGAAATAGGAAACAAAATATAGTTAGGGTTGTATAGGGAGTAGGGATGATGGCAGCAGTGGACGATCCTCGCGAGCAAGTGCCGAAGGCAGCGACAAGGATTCACATTTCGCTGCGGGACGAAACGAGCTTCTTGGTCGTCATGGAATAAATGTTACTACTACCACATTTTACATTTTCAATATATATACACATACTAGTCGAGGTAGCTTACTTCCGTAAGGTGTTTACCCATACTTACCTAACTTGAGATTTTTTTTTCCAATAACAATTTTGTATTTAATAAATTACAGTAATAGTGCCTTTTAGGTTTCTGGCATTGGTTATAATACATTATGCAATATATGTCAATCTCAAAACAATGCAAAGGATACAAGACTAAGTTACGTATGCCAATGAACTAAACTAACAACTTGAATTTGACGTCTCTTCTAGAACTGCCACCATAAGAAAAATGATGCCACTTTTACTACCATTCTCACAATCATTTTACATATTACTATTTTCAGACCAATGAGGCTGATTGTAGACGCACCTAAATACATTAATCAAGGCTTATTATTGAATCATGGAAAAGATAATCACACAAGTTACCCAGCAGCTTTAGAAACTCTAGCTATCTTAAAACAAGGGAATTTCAACACATTTTCAATAACTAAAGGATTGGCGTCACTTGATTTCACACATCCCAAAAAAATTGCAAATACATCTATTGAATTGGTAAGCAATGCCGATGGTTGGGGACCTCAGAGCTAAACCATCTACACTTGTTAAAAGACTTATCAATTGAGGTAAACATATAAAATAGGAAACTAATTTATCAAAACGTTTCATAGCATATAAATTGCCAACCTTTTAAGTTGACTCTCAAATTTATGAAAGGGGAAAGATAATAGAATATAAAAATTAGACATAGTACAAGAATTGCAGCTACATAAACATTATCCAATTATAAGTATTTATTTTAAGGAAAAGGTCAAAAGGTGATATATTGAAGCTAGAATAAGATGGCTAATTATGTATTAAAAGATAATAGAGAAGGGGCAAATCAAAGCAGTATGAGTAATTGTACTCGCAGCTTGATACGCCCACAATATGAAGCCTGCCCAAGGTAATACAACATAAAATCAAAATTGGCCTGATGAAATAGATGAAACTCCAAGTTCTCGCCACCAGGTGGAAATAAAGAGGGGATATTAGATATCAGGGCATGGAGCGGGGATTATTAGGAAAAAACTAAAAAAGGAGTGAATGAGTGCAATAGTTATCAGGGTGGGATTCTATAGCACAAAAGAATGCAGTAATTGGGGTTTCGAATGTGATGAGTAAGATAAGAGGAGCAACACCAAAGTGCAAATGGATCGATAATAGGTAGTAATTCTAAAGCTTCTTGGGCCATTACGTGGAGAAGCAGGAAATAGCAAAGAGTCCTAGGCACGAGGATCGAACGGCAAGTAGGTTGAACATTCTAAGAAACATTTCACCCCCCCCCCCCCCCCCTTAAGCACTGCCTGTAAGAAGACTAAAACTCTAGGGTGTGTTCCAGCCGTTCTTATCACTAAAACTGGAAGAAACACCTAAGAAAGTACGCCATGCATACCTCGTGGCCCCTAATGTGAGAAGTCACAGACGAACAAGTGGAGGGAGAGTGAAAGGCTTGCATCATAAGTTAACCCAAGTGGAAACAAAAGGATTTGTGTGTAACACATGGCTATTTTTTTATTTATTTTTTTAATTAACAAGGAATGTAGTACAAGCAGATCCCGGAATCAAAAAACACTGGTTTTCAAATATTTCAATCAAAGCAAAATCATAAGACAAGAATGTAAATGACTCCATGGTAGCAGCAGTGGCATTATGAACAAATTTAAGGAAAATTAGTGGCTTCTTCGAATAAACAACGCAAGCCAATAAAATCTTAAGCAAGTAAAACTGTAAAAGTGCTATTCATGTTGCGCTAAGCTTCTTACCTCACTAATTGATTCGAATCTACAGAAGCCTTACTATTGCAGTTTTAGGATTCAACAACATTCAGGTTGCGCTAAGCTTCTTACCTCGCTAATTGATTCGAATTTACAGAAGCCTTATTATTGCAGTTTTAGGATTCAACAACATTCAATCTCCAATATGGCCAAAAAAATTTCAAATTAGGTCTTTCTTTATCAACAGCAGAAGAATCATTCAAAAGGGGAATCACTACCAAGTAAAACATACGAAACACACACATGAAAAATTAGGGTTCTTGAGGTGTACAGTTCTTAGGAGTCAGAAATGTGTTCCATACAAACAAAGTTACAAAAACGGAGACCTCACCTATGCCAATAAGAAGAAGATCAGTCGCTGTGGGTGCCGCATAACCAGAGAAAAAGAAAACGGGATTAGGCTTCTTACCTGAAAAATGGGAAACACCTTCAGCGCATCAATCGCAGAACAACAAAAGGAGGGCAAAGAGAATTTCTTAGCTAAAATTTAGAGAAATTTAAACTAATTAAATGGAGATTCCAAAATTTTATTAGTTAAAATAAAAGGAAATTAAATCTAATTAAAAAACATCCCAAGAAATCGCTTACCAGTATTATGATGTTTGCGCAACGAAGAAGAAAACGGAGCGAATACAGATGGAAGTGGGGGCGGGTGAGGCTGAGGATGAAATTCGTATTCTGGTTCTTAGACGAACTCAACACAACGGCGATTACGGTGAAGGCAGGAAGAAGATGAGCGAGAAGGTGAAGGCAAAGCAATGCAGGTAGAAAAAGGAACGGAGCTATTTTTTAATGGCAAAAGCTCCTGTGCGCCCGGGGACACGGAAAGATGTTCCGTGTCCCCATGTGAACACAACCCTCCCCTCCAATCCTATTTAAACCTATGTATTGCTAGGGGTTTAAATTGTAAAGGGGCATAAAAATTGTAAAGACGCACGGAATGTGCTCCGTGCGCCCGGGTGCACAGGAGCCTCACTTTTTTTTAATAGTCACTTTTGACTAAGTACAATTTTAAGTAGCCACATCCGATAAGAATAATTTTTATTAGCCACTATTTAGTGGACTCCCCAAATTATCCTCAATAACTGTCGCCTAAAATACAAAAATTAAGGGGTCATATCATGTCAGTTTTGACTGCAGTAAATGGGGTGGGTGGACCACATTTAAAATTGTACTTAGTGGGTTGGTGGACCACATTTAAAGTTTTAAAACTTTTCAAATTAAATTTTTGGGTGTGGGTTGGTGGGGTATATATCATATCATTAACGTTATTTTCATTCCAAATACTCCATCTTTCTTCTCTCTCATCTTTGGTCCAACATCCTCTCTCTTCCTCTCTCCTTTTCGTCCAACATCCTCTCTCTTCCTCTCTCATTTTCGTCCAACATCCTCTCTCTTCCTCTCTCCCTTTCGTCCCAAAGCACAAAGAGCAGCACCACCCATTTATAGTACCCATTTCTCAGTATCTCCTTTCCATCTGCCGGAATAGGCGTTTCCGACGAGGTGAATTTGGTGAATTTTCGAAATGGCAAATTTCAGGTATGTATGAAAGTTGTTTTATTTGCATTTTTAAATTGTGAGTTATTTGTTTATAATGTGTCCTACATTGAGTTTGTGGTACTCGTTTTCGAGGATACGAAGTACATTTTGTGTGGTTTTGTTCATATGTGTAAAATGCGAATTCATTTTGTAATGTGATGAATGTGACTTAACTGTGTATACATCATGTTTAGAATTTTTTGTGTGGTGTTGTTTATTTTATTTTATTTTTGAATTTTTTGAAAATTTTTGTTGGCCGAATAAGGTTTTTTTGAAGACCGAATAGAACGAATGTGTAGGCCGAATAGAACAGGTGTAGGTCGAATAGAACAAATTCTAGGAGTGTTATTTTTTTGAATTTTTGAAAATGTTGGTTGGCCGAATAGAGCTTTTTTAGTAAGCCGAATAGAACAAATTTGTAGGCCGAATAGAACAAATTTGTAGGCCGAATAGAACAAGTGTAGGCCGAATAGAACAAAGTGTAGGAGTTTTTTTTTTAATTTTTTGGAAATATTGGTTGGCCGAATAGAACAAATCTTAAGCCGAATATAACAAAGTTGTAGGCTGAATAGAACAAGTGTAGGCCGAATAGAACAAATTGTAGGACTTGAATTTTTGGAATATTTGGAAATGTTGGTTGGCCGAATAGAGATTTTTTGTAGACCGAATAGAACAGTTTTGTAGGCCGAATAGAACAAAATGTAGTTTGAATAATGTCATAGCACTGACCTTGGCTGAATAGAGCAATATTCGTAGGTCGAATATAATAGTTTGTAGGCCGAATAGAAGAAAAAGTAGGCCGAATAGAACAAATGATTGAGTGTGCCAATATTTGTTCAGTTGCTGCAGTGAACTTATTGTTATTTGATATAATTATCAGTTATTGTCTTATTAAGTAAGCTGGTTGAATTGATGCAGAGTACATCTTTTTTATGTGTGTTACATATTATTTAACAAAAAGTTAAATTTGTGCAGGGTGAATGGAAGCGTCCAACCATGCAGGGGCAGAACTGCAGTATACATAATTACTGCAAACCTGGGGTTGTTATGACAATTATCCGTAAGCAGTTAACAATGGTTGGGGGTAATGCGGAGGAGATGTTCAGGCGATCTTGTTTTGGTCATTACTGGGGTCTTCACGACGATTGGATCGCGCATGCTAATCTCCACGGTCTCATGACACGGGAGATCATACGTAGCGGGGATGATGTAACCGCTAGATATTTTCAAGTTGGGAACGAATGTCTTAGCTTTAGTAGGGTAGAGTTCATGCGGATAATGGAGCTCTGCTTTCGGGACAGAGTGAGGTTTGATCCGAATTTGTCGTATCATATCCCGTCTGGTGGGGTGTACGATATGTATTATGGTCAGGGCGAAAGACCACTAATAAGTGAGATTGCCCGTGACTTTGAGGGTACAAAATTTAGTGGTGTTAGCCGCGAGAACGCGGTTAAAATTGCTAAGGTGTTGTTGTTGTACTATTTTCTCCTTAATTCGGATGTTACCAAGGTGAGTGTAGACAACTGGGTTTGGGTCCTAGTAGAGGACGAGCGTAGATGGGATTTATTCCCTTGGGGTCAGGTCAGTTATATGACTCTACTGCACTTTATGGACCACATTTTGACCGAACTTCCTAAAGGAGCAAACCCCAACAAGTATAGATACCATTTTTACGGGTGCACATTTGCGCTCCTGGTACGTGTTGTAGTAGATCACTTAAAGTTATAGTGTATTACTAGTTTCAGAAATAGTAATAATCTAACATATGTAGTTTACGTGTGACAGGTTTGGGCGTACGAGCGTCTACCTGCCCTTGCTGCACCGTATGGCCATGTCCCTACCGATAGGGAGGAAAATAGGCCACTTTGCTTGCGATGGGTTTTTCGTAAGGTGAAGAAGGTTGACAGGAATCTATTTTCTCGGGTATGAAATCTAAATTTTTATGAATCATTAATACATGTGGTACAGATAAATCAGTGATATTGTATCTAAATGTATTGGTTTTTTTTAATCAGGATCTTGTAGTGGTGAATTTTTCGTGGGTGCTCCCCCAGGAGCACAGAAAGGTTTATTGGATTGGAATAGATGATGATCCTTTGCAGGGGTTGATCATGAGGCTGTACACAAAGGCATTCTCTAATCCCAGACGAAAGGTCGTCCGGGGGCCTGATTTCACATATGTGGAGCAGCAGACCGCGTCGGAGGCATACAATCCTACTAATAATCCATAGGATCAGCAGTACTATTCTGGTGTGGCTGTTGAGGATCGGTGGACTGGCCAGCGCACGGATGATCCTTCAGCTTGGCTAACAAATTGGGATGAACATTCTTACCGCCCTCCCTATACTCCTAGTCCTGACCACAGTGGATATCATTCAGGGGAGACAGGTATGCTGAGCGCAGTTCGTATGATCTCACACATCATGTTCCTCCATCCTCCGCTCGTAGCTGGCATGCGCAAGCCGTTGCTTATCATGGGAGTGGGATGGGAGACGCCCACGGATATGATCAGCAAGATCACGGATTGATGATCAGGACGACCACGGGTATGGTCAGCAGGATCACGAATATGAGCAGGACCACTACGGATATGATCAGGATTTCAAAGATAGGGTCCTCCATAGGCTGGATCAACAGGATGAGTTGTTATCCCAGCTTGCATGTCAGATGGTGGCTGAGCATCAGACACAACATTTATTTCGACTTGCGCTTACACAGGAGTTCAGACGCCTTCGAGCTGATATTTTGCGGAGTCGGGATCTGAGTATGAGCCGTCTAGCTCGAGGTCAGGGATTAGATCTACCCCTCCTACAGTGGTGGATCCTGTGAGTCCGATGGCTCCCACACCTGGTGTCGCTCAAGATGGTTTGATGCGTGCTAAGCAGCCAAGAAACTCAAGTGCAGCGTTACAGTCACCATTCACAACGACTGACCGCAAGCGCCGCTGGCAACTGTACCTACAATTTAAGAGAAGCAACGATCTGTACGTGCTAATCTACTATTTTAGATGTTTTCATATGTTACTTTACATACTTGTGCTTGTTGTTAAAGAACTTTTGATTTCAGGATCGACGTCAGACTCGGCTATGGAGTCGACAGTGCTTTTTTCACTGAGATGGAGGACCCCAGTGCTTGGTTTGACCACCAGGTAATTGAGAGAGCCTTCATGTGTATATCAGGAAAAGTAAATATGTTCACTAACTCACAATATTCTGTAATAAATTTCTATATGTTTCAGCACCTAGATGCATACCTCCGGATATTATCAGAGCGACCGACGGCCATAGGCGTTCACGTCCATCAGGATGTTGGGAACTACTGCATTCTGGACATGCAACTCACTGTAAGTAACAACCACATTAGCAACCTATGTATAAATTTTCCATGTAATTTTGAGACCAATCGTATACAATGATTTTCCTCTAAGGTCCGAGTTCAATCTGTATGGAATGAGCACACGAGGCGGTACAGAGATGATAGAACAACATTTGCTAATATAAGTGATGACTTGTTGATAGATCTTCGTGCGTACGCAGCATGGAGGTTACCCGTGTGGAGGGGGTCCAGGCCATGGATAAAATGTGATGTGGTATTGTATCTTAACCCATGATGTGATCTTCTAATTATATCTCCTACTTTAACCCATTCCTCGTAACTTATTTTGACAGATTATATTCATAGTCCACACGGATGCGCACTACTACCCATGTGCACTGATTACGAAGGATATGACCTCCTACTGTTTTGACTCCTTCCGACATAGGTGGGATGACAAGCCCGACATGAGGGATCGTCGGATGACAGAGACTCTACCATTCAGACGTGTCATTCCAGCCTTGTTGTGCGAGATTGACCCCCAAGGGGATCCGTACACTTTCCCATTGACTCCAGCTCGGGCAGAGGTTTGTTACAGACAGGAGGACGGATCTAGTTGCGGCCCAGCGTGTCTCAAGACCTTTGACGGGTTATTAACGAGGGACTTTAACTGGAGCACTCCCGATCACATGTTGCGTTACCAGAGGCATATTGCTTTCCTAATCTTTCAGGCTGGTACCATTATTACCTCAGCATGATGTACTCTTGGCAACACTAATGATCACATGTTGATTACTGTTGGACACTTAGTTACGTTTTTATTTTATTTTTATAAGTTATATACTACTACTATAATTGATAAAAATTACAAGTTACACACTACTGCTATAATTGATAAAAATTACAAGTTATACATTACTAATATAATTGAGAAGGACAACATAGACGTGTGTGCCCAGTTTCACCACAAATGCCATATTTTTTTCTCTACATATACGGGGATTCGGGGCAGCCGTCGGAGGAGAAGGTGGACCGTTGTGTGATGATGAAGCTCCAATACAATTTACTCGATTGTGACCTGGCTCTCGGTAGCGTGAGCAAACATGCTCTTTGTGACATCTCCTGGATGACTCCACACCTGACCTTATCCGAGACATTCGAGGTCGGCCGGCCTGCCTGTGTGGTAATAGGGGGTTAACAGTCTGTGACTTGACACTGTCAGGTGTGTCCCATTGACTGTAATGTGGTACAGGTATCACTGGACCGGACCACATCCCTAACACACTGGTGCGATGGAAAAAGGTCGACACGAAGCTACTGGCTGGCAACCTGCAAGTACTGAAGAACGTATAATATAAGAATCACAAACTCTGATGTTCGACCCAACAAAATAGGAGGTATGATTATGTACTCAATTGCCTTCATCGCAATAAATACATGGAATAAGTTCTTTCTGGAATTTCTCATAGGTGCAGCTACTGTCGTTCAAATCCACTGTGAATAGCTGATCACCATCTCTGATTGCATACTTATTATCCAGGAGTCTCGATACTGGTAGCTTTTTGGCAGCAGAAGAAAGTTCCACGAGCTCGTCATTCACATGCTTGTAGAGAATGGTACACTCTTGCTCAGCTTGAGTTTGCCGTTCATAAAACCACCTCTCAGTGATTGTGTGTGCAATCTCTAACAGCGTGCATATTGGTAGCGTGCGCGCCCAGAGTATGGCATTGTTATACGACTCAGTTGATGTAGAGTTCATAAACTCGTACCGCTTTATGGGACAATGGACCCTTGACCATTTCTCATATCCCCACGACCCAAGTAATTCCATTAACCTCTGCGATGACCGGTGCCCACTCAATGAGTTCATGCAACTGAAAATAATAAATATGGAAAGGTAAACATTTGTAAAAATCTATTGAATGGATGAGATTCGTAAATGTGATATTACGACGAAGTGGATTTGGAAGACTAACCTGTCAAAGTCCCTCGATAGGTATGCATCCATCGCACTCTAAAATCTATACAATTCTTTCCATAACCTGCCAACTTATTCTTTAAATGATAACCACACAAACCATGATGTGCATCAGGATAGACAGTAGAAATAGCATGTGCGATACTGCGATGACCGTCTGACACTATCAAAAAATCTCGTGGACATCCATATGCCTCTCGAACCCTTTCTAAAAACCATGTCCACGACATGTTGCTCTCGACGTCGCCAACCCCTAAGGCGAGTGGAAATATCTGATAGTTTGGATCATTCGTAACTGCGATGAAGACAATGTCTTTGTGTTTTCCCTTCATATGAGTCCCGTCTATGACAATGACTGGACAACCAAACTCTAAAAATCCCCGTCTAGATGCTCCAAGAGCGTAAAATGAAAACTGAAAATAGTCCTCTTCATCAACAGAGATACAGGTGTGCATATCGGGATTTACCAACTCCAACTGATACATGTACGTAGGGAGCATATGAAATGAGCTGTCGTGATCCCTGTACGTATGTCCAATAGCCCGGTGTTTTGCCTTTAACGCCACGTTGTAGCTAATGTCGAACCCAAAATCCTTCAATATTTCCTGTCTCATCGCCTAGGGTCGAAGCCCAGTAATCTTATCAAATTGCCTAGCAGCAAAATATTGACCGATGACGTTGGATGACACCTGTGTAGGAGTGGGCATGTCTGGATCATTCAAACACTCGTGATGTTGAACGAATTTAACTACCCCCCATAGCCCAAGGCTCATTCGTGTGTGCATCGCAAATTGACAACCGGTTTTATCTTTGAGCTTACATTCCACGTTATATCTGGTCGAGCTAGATCTTTCAACAGTGGTCTCAACTCCGTTCCGCAAGTTGCACATTCCTACAGCAGTCTGCAACTTCTTTTTTGTATCAAATACACTTTTCTGGTGAAGAACGCCAGACGCATCAAAGTCAGAGACAGTCATCTGATCTTCTCTGTCAGCTACAACCGAAATGCCTATAACCGTATCAGGTGCATTAGTTCAAAGTACAAGTTTACTTTAGTTCTCCTCTAAATAAGCATAGTATACATGCCTGGAATCAACCATGGACGGGTGGTGGGCCGATACTTTGACAATCTTGTGGCTGCCTTTCAGGACGGGACAAGTCGCAACTAATCGGTTCAAGAAAGCTAGGGCCGCCTCTCTGACATATGTAATCACAGACTTCTTCATACAATTGGATTCTTCTCTCCTCAGCACCATCATCACTTTCGCTAGAAGACTGATTACAATCATGCTTAATGTCATCTTCGTTGTTTTCATGTTCTTCTTCGATAGTCCTATTCCCGGGCTCAACATCATCTTTATAAGCATGTACATCATCCTCACCCTCACCAGAGTTGTCATCATCTTCAGCATCTACAGATTCCCTAAAACCACACCGCTGCATCTCTGAGGACGGACTGTACGCCACATTCAAATCAAAATCAAGCCTAGCACTAGACTGTGCCCTCGAACATGGATCATTGCTCGGACCACCACTTCCATCATTATAACCGAACCCTAACTCTAAACTATGCACTGAACCTTGTGCAGGAGGTTCAACGAATGCATTACCAGCGACAGGAACGAGTGTCACGTACACCATTCCTACATCAACACAGTTGAAAACTTCTACCACACGAGCATCATTCTTTATCTTATATTTAGATATACGGCCACTGTACTCGACGAGAGAATGAACTTCATAACCCCAATTTTCCAAATCAGCTTGTATTATGTTATGAATTTCTAATAGCAAACTAGTATAGTACATATTATCATCCCGCAAGTATAACAAGTGAACCTGTCCACCTTTGTATAGTAACCCATCCCAATATCCACCCCAACACATCCCAGCTTGTTTATAACTCATCTGCATATTTTTTTAAGAAAATATAAATGACGACATCATAATTAGTTGCAAGTATTCTATTCGGCCAACGTATTATTTTATTCGGCCCTACACTGTTTCACTATTCGGCCTACCTTCAGATGCCTTTCAAATTCTATATGATTTTCTTCTATTCGGCCTACGTCTCTCTTATTCGGCCTTTAAGATTGTTCTATTCGGCCAACCAAAATTCTTCTATTCGGCCTACATATTTTTTTAAAAATGAAAATTAAATGTGAAAATTTAAGTTCTTCTATTCGGCCTGCGTTTCTTGTATTCGGTCCATAAGATTGTTCTATTCGGCCTACAACACTTGTTCTATATGGCCTACTTATTTTTTTATCGTATGATATATTTTTGGGCCTTTTTCGCCAACGTTTCTTCTATTCGTCCTTCATAGTTGTTCTATTCGGCCTACAAATCATGTTCTATTCGGCCTACGAGTTGCTAATTTAAAATAAATAAAATTTAATGTTGATACATTTTACACTTCACATACACTATTCGACATACTATTATTTCTATTATAAAACATTGAAATACATAAAATACACTCATGCGGCATGTAAAAATGATCAAATTAATGCATTCATAGCTGTTAAAACAAGTTTACAACATACCTTGTATACTGCTCCCCAAATTCTCACGCCTCTAAAAATCTAGTTAAAATAGTTGCTCCCCGAATGCTCAACACTAAAAAAAAACTAGAACAATGAAAATGAATATATGTGTATGATGCAGCACCATGGTTGGACCACTATTATATATATACCTCATTTTTAGTAAGCATATGAGGGAACACATGCCTACATAGTTGTACTTTGACATCTTTTTCAGAAATAGGAAGAATCAGATTCCCCTAGTGTACTTTTGGTCATAAAAGTGAGGAATCTTATTCCTCGAACATGAGGGATCACATGCCTACATAGTTGTACTTTGACATCTTTTTCAGAAATAGTAAGAATCGGATTCCCCTAGTATACTTTTCGTACTTTTGGTCATAAAAGTGAGGAATCTGATTCCTCAAACCGGTAAAAAAGTGGGGCCCCTCAAGGGTATTTTGGTCTATTCCATAAATAGTGGCTAGAATAAATTGTATATAACATCTGTGACCACTTAAAATTACTTTTAAGTAATAGTGGCTACTTTTTGCCATTATCACAAAAAAGGAACCTATGGAGAGAGAGCACTGTGCGGCTATCTCACTCTTCCTGAGGCACAACTGGCTACTGTAACTAAACTGGCCAAGATTACGTCGATTTCTCTTTATATATTCTACTAGATGGAGTTGGAGCTTGGCGGCGGTGATGTGGGAGCGGCGACGACGGTGGTGATTAACGTGGTAGACAATAGAGAGTCCGTGTCAGCAGACAACTATGTGATTTGGGTTTCGTTTTCTACAGTTGTCACTGTGCGTACTTTAAAGTTTACAGTACTAATTGGGTTCGCCCAATATAAATCCATCTAGCGATTTTAATTTAGCACAGGGACGGATTAATTTTGAAAAGGGCACCACTATTCATATTTCCGATTTTGCTAAATGCACTTCACAAAAATTAAAAAATAATATATAGATAAATCATAAATCATTAAATATACTTAATTTTAAACACTTTTACCCTTTTAATTAAACTGAAGATTGAAATCTCTCAAAGACAGAAAAGAAAAAAAATTGTCCCTATGTTTATTATAACTATACGTGAGCAAGCTATCCATTTTATTTTATTTAAGAGAAATAATTATTTTAATAGTTTTAATTTTTTAATTATTTTGTATATTAAATTTTTTAATAATAGTTTCACGATTATTATTTCATAGAGGTACTTTTTAATTTTTTATTATGTTTTCTATTTACTAGTGTTTAAGACGTGCGAAACATCGCATCCACGTCATACTTTGTAATGTACTATTTCTTTCGTCTCTTTTTAAATGACACACTTTATACTTTGAGTTGTCTCACAAAAATTTGTCTTCTTTCAGAAAAAAACAAAAAACAAAAAGTGAAAAACAATCGTCCTTCCTCATATACTTTATCTAACATACCTATCATATTTTATAATTTATTTATTACAAAAAAATTAACCATAATACCCCTAAAAGTTATTATTTTCTTAATTTTCGTGTCGGAATGAGAGGTGGGGTCTTTTGTGAAACAGAGAAAGTAATTTTTTGGGATTTCATAGTTTTTTTTTTCTTTTTTTAATCTTTAAAGAAAATCATAGCAACTTAAACCCAAACGACAAAGATTTTAGCAACAGGTAATCAGTCTTTTTATTTATTTATTTATTTATTTATTTATTTATTTATTTATTTATTTATTTATTATTATTATTATGAAACCTCAAAATTCCGAACCATAAATTTTAGTTTCAAATGGAGTTTGAGTTTTTTTTGCCAATACAAAACAAAATAATAGGTAATAATTCTTATTTATTTTATTTATTTAAGTTATATACTTTCTCATGTTCTTTTTCATTCCCAAAGCTGATGTAAAAATATTAATTAAGCCCACAATCTAAATTATTATAAAATTAACATCGTCTCAGTTTTTATTAATCACTTTTATAATTGTGAGAACAAACATTAAAAAATAAAAATAATATTGACCTAAAAGTTATTATGTTCGTTATTATTATGCGATATGTAATTTAATTCCACCCAAAAAAAAGTTAGATATCATTCAAAAGGCAAAACTTTGAACATATTTGTCTAATTAAAATATTTTTAAAATCATCAATACTATTTAATGTCATGTTAAAAAAAATTGCATTCTTTTAAAATAAAGTAATACAAAGAAAAAAAGAAAAAATAAATAAAAATACATCAATTAATACATAAATGCAACATGCAAAGCACGTTTAAAGAAATGGAGCTATTAATTTAAATAATTATTAATTATTTTTTTATTTAAATAACTTTTTATAATTTGTATTTAATTAATTATTATCAAGAACTTATAATTAAATGATTTTGTGATGAATATTTTTTATTAAATAGTTTCTTGATAATTAATTCATATAAATGAATGATCAACAAAAATAAATAGACATGAAATATATAAGAAATGTAGAGTTTATAATAATTTGACAAAAATATAATATATGAAATATTTATATGATTTGGTGTGCGAAGCCTGTTCTTTTAATCTAGCAAGCCAAATCTATTATCATCCATTCAATTTATCATGTATCCTGCTGGACGTCAAGTGCATTTCCTCTTATGAGGGCTAGTGCCATTATCTCAGCATGGCTTTGTGATTTTGCATGAACTTGATCCATACGAGCCATAATTGTCATCCGCATATTTGCTTCATAAGTTTCCCATATGTAAGTAATATAATGCACATTAATCAAGAAACTGGTTATAATAAAAAATTCTAAAAAGAAAAGATGTTTTTCAATTTTTCAGACATGAATAAAAATTAGTTGTTTAAATGGAAAAAAAATGAATTACAAATGTTCATATAATAACAAACTGTAACATTGATATCACACCATCCAGGCAAACCTTATTCTTCAAGCGTGTACTTGCACACTATATGAGTATAATGTCCACATTATTTCGCAGCAAGAACAATCAATGAATTCATCTTCTTAAACTTTTTTTATGGTGTAATTTAGATGGCTTGAAGGTTGCTCAACATTTTATAATATTCAATTTGCCTCTTCATATACTCATTAAATTTAAATGACATTATGAATTCATTAATTTAATGTTAAAAGACTATGTTCATTGTGTTGTAATTAAAAATAGTTTATAATAATATTTACAAACTTAAATAATGATAAAAGTAAACCTAAACTTCTATTTTTATTTTCAATTGTTTTCTCTTATTGTAACTTTGTTTGAAGTAATTGATGCTTTTTTTAGATGTTTTTGTTTGTGAATAGTGGATGGTCGTGTTGTTAAGGGTTTCTTGAGGCGGTTGCTGGAAATGCCATGTAATTTCCAACGATCGGTGAAGTTTTGTCATGCTCGCCGTCGACTTTGCCGACGTGACTACAAAGGAGGCTTTTAGAGCCAAAGATGCCGCCGCCTTCTACTATTGAAGAAATCAAAGCCAAACTTTGGGAGAATATCTTCGATGTCAAGTCTTTATTTAATTTTTTCCCTTATGTCTTATCTCAGCCTTGAGGATTTGGGAGGCTAATCTTCGACGTCAGGTCTTTATTTAATTTTCTTTCCTTCTGTCTTATCTCAGCCTTGAGGATTTTTTTTGAATTTCAAGAATTTGATTTTCTTGATTATCACATTTACATTTGTTTTTTATTTTGACCTGATTAATTTGTAGTGTCGAATGGAAAGTATTCTTCTATTTGAGAACCTTCTACTGGCATTCTTCTGAGAAATCCCTGCAAAAAGTTGCATTCCTAAATTAATCATAATCTCTTTGTAAAAATTTATTTGTTTTTTTTTCAGGTTTCTCTTGGAATTACTTGGGTTATGCAAGATGAACTCATGATTGTTGTCTTTCACATTTTTACCTATTGGTAAACTTAACTTTGCATCAATTATTGGTTGATGGGCTCTCTGGTTATGAGATTATGACTATGCATTTTATTATTTTTAACTTTTCCTTCACATCAAAGGAAGCGACAGTATCGGAGTAGAGACTTGCGAGAAAGGCTTGACAGGATGCGTTCTCTATTGTATAAGTCACTTTGAGACTCTGAAACAAGACATTCTTCTCATGGTAAGTTATATAAAATTTAGGCTAATAAGTGATATTATTAAAAAGTAAATGAAAACAAGAGGGGGAGGGGAAGAAAAATACAAGATGTTTAATAACCAAGTCATGCAAAAAAGTCAAACTATGACTATAAAAGGACCAAACAAGCAGTCCCGTAAATAAAATCAGTCTATATCATCTAATTCTTTTCTCCATTTCATGGAGACTGGGATATTCATAAGCTCTTGTTGATTCAGCTTTGGAGTGTTGAGCTTAGTTTAAAGACGAGTGTTAGGCTTGGTCGTAGGCTGATAGAAATCCTTTTTCCACCTTCCTCGTTTCTTAGCAACCCTAGTAAAAGTTGGATCCTCCCTAGCAAAGATTTCTATGTAGTCAGTAAGAGCAAGATCAATTTCAACATGGATAATGCCAGTATTTAAAATCTTAGGACCATCATCTACATCATCACCCTTAGCGGGATTAATCTTATAATTCAACTTATGTGGCACCGGAGTTGTTAAAATACCCATGACTGAATGTATTAGTTCTGGAGAAGCAACGAGACCAGTCAAAGCAGGGTTGGGTCCCATGCTTGTACATCTAGCATCTCTCGGAGAGGGGACAATTGAAGGCGGAGCTAATTTTGGAGACACGTCAATCAGAGCAGGAATATGAGTTCAAGAGCAAGGTAAAGAGGTTACCTTAGAGAGCTTCACGAGTAGAAGATTTAATGCGCTAACCACCATATCTTGTTGAGTCTGCTCCCTCACGGAAGGTTCAATCTCTTCCACATTCAACATGGCAAACCTGTTTGAGACCGGTACAGCTAGAGAGACATCGTCTTGATTCTGATGCAATGATGAAACAACAGCTTGAGAGGTTTCTTGTGAACTTGAAGTAGAGACTGATGTATGAGTCTGTATGGGAGAAAAAGCACGTAGTGTGTTGATGTGAAGTTTTGAGACTAGCGTCGTCACTGGAATCACACCGATCCTCCACCAATTATTATTTATCCACTAACATATTTGTGTAGTGTTGTGCTTGATGTTGCTTTCAGGGTTGTGGCAGTTGAATGAACAGCGTGCTTGATGAGAGTGAAAATAAGCTTGTTTTAGTGTCTAATTTAACATCTTTTTTATGAGAATTATTATCTTATATTTGCACAAGTGTCTTATATTCAATATATCTGAGAAAAAGGTGCATTTGAGGTTTTTTATTGTGTTTAGGTGGAAAATGATCAAAAGTACAAAGTTAGAGGAATGCTGAAAAAAATATGTCCAACTTGAGTAATTTTTATGTGTTTTTATGGAGCTTAAAACTAAGAGTGTGTTACAAGATTGGAAATCCCGGAAGATAGGATTGTTTTGGTGAAAGAATTACTCAAATCGGAGGTCGGACGAGGAAGTTATGCTCAAAATCGTGAGATCGTGCAGCTGCTGGCGAGAATTTCCGAAAATTACCTATTTCTTGGATCACAATTAATCTCCTTATCACATAATCCTCCATGATTCACCCATATCTTTTATTTTCTTATTTAATTCCCTTCTCACACCTATATATATTTTACATCACTATTCATGTGATACCACAGAACAATCATCCTACACCCCACAAGGGGGATTACCCCTCACACCATCATCCACATCCATCCCTTCATCCATCCATCACTGTGAAGATTTGTCTATGGAATCAAGAGGAGAACCAAGAGGAGGATTCAAAATGGAGGACGTGACGACTCCCGCATCTAGGGTTTTATTCATTTTCTAATTTATCTCGTATTTTCCAGACATATGGGTAAGATCTATCCATCCCCCATGATTATTTTTCACAACATCATGGGCTAGAACCGTTTTGGTAGATCTAGGGTTTGAAGATTTTATGAATTAATTAACTCTCTTATGTGTCCTCCATACAACACTACTTGTGCATTGATTTTATATATGATTGTACTTTTTTAAATCATATTCATGGTCGTTTTGTACATCTTCTGGTATATAGAGTCTGCATATATATCTTGGTTGTAGATTGAGTGCGTTCACTGCTGAACAGGATTCCATGTTATGATTTTAAGTGAGGAGACTCCGAAACTTCATTAGAACTGTCATATATGAATGTTTATTAATTGAATTGAATTTGGGTTAATAAGCAGGTTAAAGAGGGTAATTTTATAGTACCTATAAAGGGAGATTATATCAGGTTAGATTCCAGATGTGGAAAATAATTGATACTAATAGTATCTAGAAAGGAGGGTGAAATTATATCTCTTGCTCCGAGGTTATTCACACGTGTTACACGCATATTTACTTGTGTCTATAGAGTAGATTTACATGGTTTAGTGATGCGTCCATAGTCCACAAGGCAGAGTCGGCCTGCACTTTAGAGGGAAGTTAAGTAGTAAAACTGGATTACCCTAGAGCTACCTATTCTCCATTCTTGAGATACTTTCGTATTCTTTTAGTGATATTTTATTTTAATTGATATTTAATTTTTAGTATTTTAATTAATTAGATTAAAAATCTCAAATTTAATTGCCTTGTCTTAATTAATTTAGTTAATAATTAAATTGATAATACGTCGTCCTTTGGGTTTGATATTTAACTTAGTCGCTTGTTTAAGATGCAATTACTATCCTTAATACTTGGGGATCAATTTTGTGTATAAAAAAAATGCGCATCGAGTTTTTAGCGCCGTTACCGGGGACAGCTTTTATTATTAGTTTATTATTTCCAGTTTGATTAAGACTTTTATCTGTGATTATTTATTTCTATCTAACCTTAAATTTTTCTTAGGTACTTGTGCACTAGGAAAAGAAGAGGAAAGAAATAAGGAATAACACATTGAGCTAAACATGACTGAGCAAGGCAGAATCCAGATAATATTGCCATACGTGAAATTTTCACAAACTATGGGATTGGCAACATGGGGTTGATAGAAGCAAGGGGGGCTGATGATGATTTTGAGATACATCCTGCTCTTATTAACTTGGTAGAGAAGAATCAATTTTCTGGAGGTTGCTTTGAAGATCCATATCAGCATCTCCGAAGATTTCTTGGTTATGCAAACACTCAAAAGGGTTCTAGAGCTAATGATCATGCTAGATGGATAACCCTATTCAAGTTCTCTTTAATTGATAGAGCAGAAGATTGGTATAAGACTCTTGATGCCACAAATTGCACTACATGGGACCAACTGCAACAGAAGTTCTTAGAGAGATACATGTCACCCTCGAGTATTTTAAGAATGAATCAAGACATCACCCAATTTGTTATGAATCAGGGTGAGAAATTTCATGAGGCGTGGGATAGGTTTAAAGACACGCTCTGGCGGTGCCCACAACATAGGATGTCAAAGGCTCAACACATAAGTATCTTCTACCATGGATTGGATTGTGAGTCGCGAATTCTTATTGATGTATCATTAGGTAAAGCACTGTTATCTAAAACACCACTTGTAGCATAGATGATATTTGAAGACATCTCTATGAATTCACGTGACTGGCCTGTAGAGAGAGTAAAAGGATCTTATATATTGGGTAAGGTGGCTCAGGTTGAACATCAAGTGGTGAAGCCGAATAGGGATGATGAGATTGTCTCTAGACTAGCTTACATCAACAAGCTACTAGAGTCCCAGTAGAAGCAGATTACAAAGTTGACATAAAAGGGGCTTAATATGCAGCAACAAGAAGTGAAGAGTGTTGAAGATACCTTCAATCGATACATGGCAAAGAATGATGTAAGGGTTGATCGACTTGAGGCTACTATAAATTCTACCCATGAAAATTTATCCAAGCAGCTGAATGACCTTACTTTGATGATAGGGCAGATGGCCGGGAGCATGAATCAATTGACGCAAATGTTGGAGAAAGAAAAGTTCCTGTCTCAAGGTATAATGAACCCAAAAGAGTGTAAAGCCATTAGGTTGAGGTCGGAATGCAGTATAAAGGATCGACGATGCCAGAAATGGATTCTGGAGCTTCAGGAAGCCAGTTTGACCCTGGTTCGACCAAGACCCTTGGATGAACCACCTCTCACAAGTCGAACCAAGCACCTAGGAACATTCTGGAGATCGCCGATGGCCGGTTTGACCTCGGTTTGACCAAGGTCTTGATCGAACTAGCTCCTAAAGGGGTCAAATGGAAAGCTACGAAAGAGAGGATCATTTTCATGCTTGAATCACCTCAATCGGAGGTCGGATGTGAAAATTATACTCGAAACCATGAGACCGCAGTCACGCCCAGGAGGTCCATTAGATCAGCCGTTCGAGTCGAACCTTCAAGCAATGAAGATGCCCATGGAGACTCAATCATGCAAGAGCATAGATGTGATTTCTAACTTTTTTAATCTTAATTTTAATAGGACAGATGACTCTGAAATTGAGTGGAAAATTGACAAGGAGAAGTTTAGACAGCCATGAGAGGAAGAAAATTATGAGGATCATATACTTGTGACCAAGAAAGGTGAGGTGCTGAGTGTATACAAGAAGGGAAAAAGAAAGTATTTGAAGGTAAGAATGCGAGAAGACCATCATCCGATCCAGTAGTTCAAAAAGCGGTAACCATCGTGACTCTCTGACGCTAAACTTGAGCGCCTGTTGGGGGCTTGTCCTTTCCATTAATTTCTTTTGTGTGAGTGAGGAGTTATTATATTTGAAGTGCTCACGTTCGGTAATTACATCTCTTTTCAAACTTAGTTACAACTTACGTTTTTACTAAGTTTAGGGGGTGTGATGTACTTACCTCGTCTTATGAGCACCAAGGTTATAATTTTTCCTTTCATTGGTTGTTTGTTTGTTAGGAGGTTGATTTTTGCGGCATATTAACATTTTAACCGGTGTTGATTTATCGATTTTTTGTAACTTACCTAATGTTTAGTGTGTCGAGTTGGTGTTTCTAGTGTGTGGAGTCTTTTAGATAGTCAATTGAGACTTTCTTATAGTTCTCTTATTTTATTATTGTTGAATCTGTAATGATAATGATGGAAAAAGGTAACTAGGTGGCAAGACGAGTTCTACATTGAGGTTTTGACCTGATCAAGTTGAAAAACTGGAGGAGCTCGTGCATACATTGAAGAGAAATCAGGTGCCCGAGCTCGTGCATACGTTGAAGAGAAATCAGGTGCCCTCGTTTCCTTATTCTAATTTTTATATGTGCTTTTAATTTATGGAGTGGAAGGATTGAGTTTGGTTCTGGTGATCCATGTGAGCTTATATTTTTAAATTGTGCCTAAAATTCATATGCTCTTGAAATTGATGAAGGAAGTGTACTTAAATTATATTATGGTATGAAGTTCTATGTGTACATGTGAGATATTGCTTATCATGAAAAGTGCTCTGTTACTTGTTAAAAACTCATGTGAGATTTTGAGCCTTATTGATCATGTTACATAATCACATGATATTTCTTTTCTGGTGAGTATCATTCTTATGTGTGTATTCTAGAACTTGCCTCTTGTCTTACTTGAGACTACATGTGTGTTAGATGATGGGAGATGATCTTAGGTCATCCTTGAATTTATGAGTCACTTAGCCAAATAATTCCCTACCAAATGATGTTTATCCATAGTTAGCCCCGTTGAGCCTAAAAACCTCATTCTTTGGCAGCCTACAAGAAATAGCCACTTTGAGTTTCTAAATTTTTTGAGCCTTGATTCTATCATGACGAGAATTAATGGCTTTTCAAAGTGTGTTTATAAAATTTTATAACAGTTTGGGAAGGAATGAAATTGGTGTTAAAACAGTGATTGAGCTTGAAATTGCATCTAAGGAGAATCATGCAGTAGTGCTTAAATCTAGTACTCCAATGAATCAAACACTCTAGGGTAGTGCTTAAATCTAGTACCCAATGGAGGATGCGCGAGGTAGTACCCGAAACTGGTACCTCGAGAAAAAAAAGAGAGAGAAAAAAAAGAGAAAAGAAGGAAAAATGTTGTGCGTGAAAAGAAAAAAGTAAAAGAGTTGAGGAGGATGTTATGCTTATTTGAAGTGAGTAAGAAGAATGAAAGATCATGATGTAATGCGCACTTGACTGATCCGAAGTTTTGAGTCACTTATCCATATATTTCCTACCTTAACCAAAGAGTCAACATTACATCAAAAAAAAAAGTTCTTTTTGATCTCATTGTTTAATCATACTTTTAGTGGTGGAGAGTTTGAGATACCTGGCAAGCTTATGGTTATGCATGCACTTGAATTGAATTTGAGCGTAAACACCTTAACCCATAAGTGTACATCTTTTACACTTGAGTGCGAGTGATATATACTTCCTGTGAGAACATGTGAATGGAGCATTTGAATTGGTGATGATTGTCTTATCTTGTATGCTATGAATTGATTATTACATGTAATGAGAGTTGCATGACTTAAGATGAGGACAATTGTATTTTGAATAAGATATTTGTCATAGTCCTTGTTTCCTCACTAATTTTCTTTCCCTCTTTCTCTTTATTTTTATTTTGTTTCCTCGGGACGAGCAATGGGTAAGTTTAGAGGATTGATAAGAGTAAAAATAAACGTGTTTTAGTGTCCAATTTAACACATTTTTTATGAGTATTATTGTCTTATATTAGCAAAAGTGTCTTATATTCAATATATTTAAGAAAAATGTGCATTTTAGGTGTTTTATTGTTTTTTAGGTGGAAAAAGGATCAAAAGTACAAAGTTTGAGAAATATTGAAAAACGCACGTCCAAATTGTGTAATTTTTATGTATTTTTGTGGTGCTTAAAACTAAAATGTGAAACATGGTTGGAAAGCCACAGAAGATAGGATCGTTTTGGCGTAATAATTACTCAAATCGGAGGTCGGACGAGGAAGTTATGCTCAAAATCGTGAGGCCGCACAGCTGTTGGCGAGAATTTCCAAAAATTCTTGGAGCACAATTAATCTCCTTATCAAATAATCCTCCATGATTCACCCATATATTTTATTTCCTTATTTTATTCCTTTCTCACACCTATAAATCTTTTACATCATTATTCATGTGAGACCACAGAACAATAATCCTACACCCCACAGGGGGATTACCCCCCACACCATCATCCACATCCATCCATCACTGTGAAGATTCGTCTATGGAATCAAGAGGAGAACCAAGAGGAGGATTCAAGATAGAGAATGACGTAACGACTCCCGCATCTAGGGTTTTATTCGCTTTATAATTTATCTTGAATTTTCCAGACATATGGGTATGATCTATCCAACCCCCATGATTTTTCTTCACAACATCATGGTTAGAACCGTTTTGGTAGATCTAGAGTTTTGAAGGTTTTATGAATTAATTAACTCACTTGTGTGTCCTCCGTACAACACTACTTGTGAATTGATTTTATATATGATTGTGCTTTATTAATCCATATTCACGGTCATTTTGTGCATCTATAGAGTTTGAATATATATCTTGGTTGTAGATTGAGTGCGTTTACCGCTGAACAGGATTCCATATTATGATTCTAAGTGAGGAGACTCTGAAACTTCATTAGAACTGTCATATATGAATATTTATTAATTGAATTGAATTCGGGTTAATAAGCAGGATAAAGAGGGTAATGTTATAGTACCTATAAAGGAAGATCATATCGGGTTAAATTTCAGACATGGAAAATAATTGATACTGATAGTACCTAAAAAGGGGGTTAAATTATGTCTCTTTCTCCGAGATTATTCACACGTGTTACACACATATTTACTTGTGTCTATAAAGTAGATTTGCATGGTTTAGTGATGCTTCCATAGTTCACAAGGCCGAGTCGACCTGCACTTTAAAGGAAAGTTAAGTAGTAAAACTGGATTACCCTAGAGCTACATATTCTCTATTCTTGAGACATTTTTGTATTCTTCCAGTGATATTTTATTTTAATTGATATTTAATTTTTAGTATTTTAATTAATTAGATTATAAATCTCAAACTTAATTGCCTTGTCTTAATTAATTTAGTTAATAATTAAATTGATAATGCGTCATCCTTTGGGTTCGATATTTAACTTGGTCGCTTGCTTAAGCTGCAACTGATATTCTTAATACTTGAGAATTAATTTTGTATGTAAAGAAAACACGCATCAGTGCTGAATGGGACCCACAAGCCTGGAGAGCAGTCTGGAAATTTCTAGAAGTCCAGAAGGCTCTAGAAGTTGAAAATAACTACCCAACGTAGTGGGTTGGTTATTTGCTGTAATGGGTTATCATATCTCCCAGTGGACCACTTGTTTGAAGAAGGCCTGCAGCATGCTTTATGACTATAAATAGAAGCTGCCAAACTTCATTCCTTGGTGCGGAAAAACTTGAAGAGTTCCTACAAAGAGAGTCGCCGGACGTAGAGTTTATTCAACTATGTTCCTCTTGTAGTATTTTCACTGGTGTTGTAACATCTCATTCTACATCACGTGTATAATATTATCCCGTACGTTTTGTGTGTACTGTTCACAGGCAGTGGAAGTGCATACTTGAGTAGGGCATATTTCTAACAATCTAAGTCTTGCCATTTGGGAAACGTTTAGGATTTATATCCGTGTGTGTATTCGAAGAGTGGAAGGAATGTTTCCATCTCTTTGAATCTGATTTTTAATCACTTTTTCTAAGTTAGTGATATTTTTGCCATGAGGCTGCTACAACTTATTCATAAGTTTGTAGAAAGATTGAGTAATTCCGTGTGTTAAGATTTTTACTATTCAAACTTGCAATCTCGTATTCAAATTTCAATTCTGATAAGAGTCAGTGTTATACAAAGTGTTACCACACTTAGGACAACATCACTGTAAATACTTACATACCCGACGGACCGCAACGACAAGTGGCATCAGAGCAAACACTTGACGGTACTAAGTGTTGATTCCTGGTGTTAAGTATTGAAGTGTCATGGATTACTCTGCTGGATCGATCAACCGTCCTTCCATACTTGATGGAACCAATTAATCCTTATGGAAGAGTCGAATGAGAAGTCACATCAAGTCCATGGATGAACATGCTTGGAAGCCATTCTGGCAGGATGGACACCCCCCACAGTTCAAGACAGTGATGAAGATCTAATCATTAAGAATGAGCTTGAATGGACCGCTGAGGAGAACACTCAATCGATGCTGAACTACCAAGCACTCAATGTAATCAACTAATCGGTTGATACTTGATTAGAGTAAAAATAAGCGTGTTTTATTGTTCAATTTAACACATTTTTATGAGAATTATTGTCATATATTAGCACAAGTGTCTTATATTTAATATATAAGAGAAAAAGGTATGTTTGAGGTGTTTTATTGTATTTTAGTTAGAAAAGTGATCAAAAGTGTAAAGTTGGAGAAAAGGTGCAACTTGTGCAAGAATGCTGAAAAACGAATGTCCAACTTATTTAATTTTTCTGTATTTGTGTGCAGCTCAAAAATAGAAGTTTTATAGATGGTTGGAAATCCATAGAAGAGTGGGTCGTTTTGGCGTAAGAAACACCTCAATCAGAGTCCAAATGAGAAAGTTATGATCGAAATGGTGACGTCGCGCAAGCCGTTTCTACTCAGCACGACTGTTCCACTTTACATGACTTGTTACATCTTCAAATGTTGTACTTTTGGTGAGTTCTTTATATGGATAGAAAGCAAGGAAGAGATAATTGTGTGATCGTAAAAATCACTCAAATTGGAGTTTGGACAAGGAAGTTATGCTCAAAATCGTGAAGTCGCGCAGCTGGCAGCGAGAATTTCTGAGAATTTCCTATTTCTTGGAGCACAATTAATCTCCTTATCACATAATCCTCCATGATTTACCCATATCTTTTATTTCCTTATTTAATTCTCTTCTCATACCTATATATATTTTATATCATTATTCATGTGAGGGACGAACACAACCATCCTACACTACCCACAAGGGGGATCACCCTCCAACCATCATCCACATCCTTTCCTCCATCCATTACTATGAAGATTTGTATGTTGAATCAAGAGAAGAACCAAGAGGAGGATTCAAGATGGAGAAGGACGCGAAGACTCCCTCATCTAAGGTTTTATTCGTTTCCTAATTTATCTTGTATTTTCCAGATATATGGGTAAGATCTATTCGACCCCCATGATTGTTCTTCGCAACATCATGGGCTAGAACCGTTTTGGTAGATCTAGGATTTTGAAGGTTTTATGAATTAATAAAACTCTCTTAGGTGTCCTCCGTACAACACTACTTGTAGATTAATTTTATATATTCACGGTCATTTTGTGCATCTTCAATTGGTATATAGAGTCTAAATATATATATTTGATGTAGATTGAGTGCGTTTACCGCTGAACAGGATTTCATATTATGATCCTAAGCGAGGGGATTCCGAAGCTTCATTAGAACTATCATATATTAATGTTTGTTAATTGAATTGAATTTGGGTTAGAAGCAGGATAAAGAGGGTAATTTTATAATACCTATAAAGGGAGATCATGTCTGGTTAGATTCCAGACGTGGGAAATAATTGATATTGATAGTACCTAAAAAGGGGGGTGATGAGCGTTTTCTCAACACACAAAATAATCCTCAAGTATAAGGATATCAATTGTAGTCTCGAAAGGTGACCAAGTGAATATCGAACCCAAGGGACGGCGTATTATCAATTTAATTATTTACTAAATTAATTAAGACAAGTGTGGCAATATAGTTTGAGGTTTAGAATTATTAAACTAATAAACAAGTAATTAAAATAACAAATAAAATAAATATCACTTGAAGAATACGTAGGTGGATCAAGTAGGAGAATATGTAGCTCTAGGATAATCCAGTTTCACTACTTAACTTCTCTTCCATGTGTCAATGTCCGACTCTGCCTTGTGGAATATGGACGCATCACTAAACCATGCATATTGATTAGCCATAGAATAGTGGGCATGACCAATTAAAGAAATTATCGAACCACAGGGAGGAAGGTACTAGGGTCTAAGCGATCTCGTGTTTGTCATAGTATTATAGAGATGAACGAGAAGGGGAGATAATCAAGAAATGACAATAAAATAAAAGGATAGATGAATAGAAGATGGATGAATGAGCCAAGTAGATAGAGATGAGATTAACAATACTTAAAGCATGGAAAATCTAGGTATCATGTAATGAATTCATATGTGTCATGGGTAAGAGACTAAGGGCCAACACTAAGATCACATAAACTCCCTCTCGGAATGAATAGGATATGGAATGACATTCATTGGATTGGTTCTCACTCAAACAATTCCAACTAGGTACTAAGCTTGAAATGAGAGTCCCTTCACATAATCTATTGACTTCTCAATCTAATAAATGATATGTTCTATCAAAGGGTTCTAAACTATGAAGGACTTCTCAATCTCTTCACAATCTATAATGCACATGAAGTGTTTGATGAAATGATTCACTTAATTATCCTAAATATGCAATTGACTTCTCAATCTAATCACATGCTTAAACAATTAAACACACAAATCATCATAACCTCAAGATCTAAAGCATCAATGATAGAAAATCAATTAACCCAATCAACATAATCATTCAATTGCAAAATACCAAAAATTATCCAACACAATTCATATTGCTAATCTCACAAGGGAGATTAGCCTCTCATATCCATAAGAAAATTAACATAGACATTAAATTCCTTACAAAACATGATAAACAATAGGTTTCAATACAAAGTGTAGATGAAAACTCCCTTGGATGTCTCCAATGGTGATCTTCTTCTTCCCCTTGCAATTCACCTCTCTTCCTTGCTTCTCTAGCTACTTGGATGAAGGATTTGATGGTTGGATGAAGGTAGATCCAAAGGATGAAGAATGGATGAAGGTGAAGGTGAAGAATGGAGGAAATGGTGTGTGAGGTGTGTGTGGAAGGGGTGGAAATCGGATCTTTTTTTCACATATTGAAGTATTGGGTATTTATACCACTTGGGAGGCTTCTAGAAGGATTCTGATGTGTTTCTGATGCTGCAGCAACACGACTCGTGTGCTGCAACACGACCACAGGGTGGCCGTGTAGGCGTTTCTGATGTCAGAAAACGGCCAGGGCTTACAGGGCCGTGTTGCGTAACACGGGTCGTGTTGCGTAACACGGGCTGCGCAGTCTCACCGTTTCGCGCATAACTTCCACATCCGATCTCTGATTTGAGTAATTCTTACGCTCATGTGATCCTCTTTTCTTTGGCTTTCTATCCATATAAAGATCTGACAAAACTTCCAATATTTGAGGGTGTAACAAGTCATGCAAAGTAGCACAACCGTGCTGAGTAGGAACAGCTTGCGCGACGTCACCATTTTAATCATAACTTTCTCGTTTCGGCTCCAATTGAAGTGTTTCTCATACCAAAATAATCCTCTTTTCTATGGCTTTCCAACCATGTATTACACTTCTAGTTTTGAGCTCCACAAGAGTACAGAAAAATTACACAAGTTGGACGTGCATTTTTTTAGCATTTTGCTTGATTTGACTCATTCTCCCTCGTTTCAACTCCGAATTGAGATCCGCTTTTCCTACATCTTCCTTATCACGTCTAGGATCCATTTTTACCTAAAAATTATACGTTTAAGCTCATTCACATACATTTACATAAAAACACAAAACACAACCAAATAACACATAAAATACGGATAAAATCATACGAAAACACATATAAAAAGACACTAAAATCTAGGTGAAAATATCACTCATCACACCCCCAAACTTAAAGTATTGTGCGTCCCCACACAAAGAAAATGATAAACCAAGGAGAGTGATTTTCACCTAGGAAAAGACTAAACGAACATAAGTAATAACACATCATTAGCAACAAGAATTACAAATTATGCTAAAGCATCGTACAACATTAAACTCATAACATGAAAAATTAACAAATTCAATCTAAAGAGAATAAAAGTGTAATATAGTCCCTTTTAGTCCAAGCCTCACATAGGTTATAAATTTCACTCAACACTCTTTAAAGTAAGGTAAATCAACACTCATCAATCGATTTGCTCGACTTGCTATAAGCTTGCTCGTGGACTACATTCACAAACCACTAAAGTTTTCATTAGTGATCAAAAAGGTCTTTAATTCGGATGTAATGATAGGCTCTTTGGTGTGGTAGGGAAGATATGGATAATAGTGACTCAACAAGTGTAAGTAATCAAAGAGATGATCAACTTCCTCAACTTCTCCACTTTTCTTTCTTCCTTTCTCAACTTTGGTAATCACAAGCACTAATCATCAACTTTCCTTAGATTTTGAGCTTCTTTTAATGCATGCTTCCTTCTTTGAACTTTTAAGTACTTGAGCATATTGTTATTGCTTTGCTCATTTTCTTATTTTGAGGTTGCATGTCCATTCTTTCTTGTGCTCTTTTTCATCATTTTTCTTGCTTGTTTACCATTTCCTTTTTTCTTTTTCTTCCTTATCAAATCTTTCTAGTTACCATCTCCTCAATCACCCACACAAATGGTATATATGTAAGGCTTAAGTGGGTAATCATGGCTTGTAATGTGCTTATATCACAATAAATAGGCTTTAAGGCTCAAAGTGGTTGACTAGGGATGATGTTCATGGTAGGAAAATATATGGTAATAACTATAATAACAAGGATGGCCTTAGATCATGTCACTAATCTCCACTAATCGGGCTCGTTCCTATAGTCCTTGAGCAAGTTCTAACTTATCAAACACAACCAATCCACTCATGAAGAAAAACCATGTATGCACGGTTGAGGCTCAAATTCTCACAAGCTTGTGCTCGGACCTTAAGAAACTTATTACACCACATTCATCTCAAAATTGAACAAGTTAAATAAAACATGTCACAATTCGAAAGTGTAGAGATTCTTAATCATAACTTGTCATCACTTACTACCACAACATATCACCACTCATGTTCAAAAATGACTCACAACCTCCCTAAACAAACCACCAAACATACCAAGACAAATATAAAAATACACACAAAATACAAAATAAAGACTCAACAAACAAGAAACAAAACAAAAACACATAACATGCAAAAACAACAATCACCATCATTGAAAAATTAAGCACACATTCAAATCATCCATAACAATGTAAGCTCACAATCATCCCAACCTTGATTGAAAAGAAAATCCTAATTTACGAAAATAAACATCCCAAAAACATAACACATAAAGTAGCATGCTAATCACATCAATACACATCAAAATATGTCAAGCAACTAGAAGTGATAAGGTGTAGAGTACTCCCTCAATGGGCATTTGGTAAAGAAAACGTTAGCTCCAAGCTCCATTCGTGCTTCCAATACCTTTCATTCATGCTCAAACACTCAACAAACACCGTTAGCTCAACAATTGCATTAAAAATATGGACTCACATGCACTTCAACACCACCAATCATACCAAAATCAAACTAAACTCATGAGACCAAAAATACGAAAAATATATGCTTTCAAGACAAAGTATGTCACACCACGCCATATCCCCCCAAACTTAAATTGAAACAAGAGTTTCGAGGTAAGTTTGCAAAAAGTGGTGTGACTTACTTTCACACTTCAAATCAAGCACTTATCGTTTGTCCAATACGCATTCTCCTCACAAGCACAATCAACATACATACCAAAAATGCAAAACAAGCAAATCCACCATCCTTATTGAAAGCAATAAATAAAGCAATAAAGATAATGATGGGTTGCCTCCCATCTAGCGCTAAGTTTAACGTCTTCAAGCCGGACGGGATATGGAGAACTCATCGGAATGGCCACGGATATCTTTCGTCCTGGCCATCGAATTTTAACCGTTGTGCTTCTTCCTCTATTAGGCATTTGTCGCAAGTGACGACCTCTGTTACATCCTTCGAGCATGACTTTAAAAATTCGACTCTCTTGAGCTTACACTCCATTGTCCTCTCCATTCTTGAACACCACTTATTCCTCCTTACCAAATAGATCTCCAACATCTCTTCGAGTTCTCTTTTGTTTCTAAGAATATGGGAAAAATCAATGGGTAATACAAAGTCAATGTAAACAATATTATCAAGTTCAAGGCAACTTAAAGAGTTTAAAGGTTTAGAAATGCTCATTTCACTCTTCAAGTCATCATCATTTGCTTCTTGACTTTGTTTCTCTTCATCAACATCATTTGTCTCAATATGCTCTTCAAATACCTCATTTGATTCTTCATCTCCCAAAATCTTTTCTTCTTCCAACTCTTCTTCAACTTTGCTCTCCTCTTCCAATTCTTCAACTTGTTGAAAATTGTTCAAAGCACTTACAATTTGGCTTACTTGATGCTCCAAGGCTTCAAACCTCTTCTCATCTACTTCATTTCTTTTCTTCCATTCTTCAAAACTAGCTTCATCTCTTTTCTTGCGCTCCTCAAGGTTTGCTATCATCTTCTCAATCAAGATGTTTACAGACGATTTTTCTTCTTCGACTTGTTGAAAGTCTCCTCCCTCTTGGTTGTCACAATTCCATTCTTGAATTGGTGGATAATTCCCATGAAAACTTCCTTCATAGTTATGTTGAAAATTTCCTTGGAAATCATCCACTCCCATGAAAGAAACATCTCCTACTTGATGCGTAGGCATCCTCCACTCTTCTTACTCCATAGGACTAGGAATCGACACACCTTGCACATTTTGAGCACCCCCCAAACTTGAATTAGACAAGACTTGACCATAAGCACCTTGATTCATCATCCTTATTTGTCTTGTCACTTCTAAAGTAACTTGGGTAATTATCTTGGAGGAATTCATTTTGAAGAAAACTTGATTGAGAATCTTGACCTTCATCACTTCCTTGAGCACTTCTTCTATGTAATTTAAGTAAAGCGTAGTTTTGGAACAGAGGAGAAGTGTTGGTGTTGGGATTTTGTGGAGAATAAGTGTATGCTTGATACGGGTAGAATGTATTTCCATTGTAAGCTTGTTGCCATTCTCCATTTCTTCTTTGATTGTAGTATTGAGAGCTATCTTGATTCATTTGGAAGTTGTACCCATAGTTGCTCTCATTCATGTAGCCTCTTGATTGTGGAGGTGGAACCCTTGCAAATTGATCCCCAAAGACATTTGTGAATTGGTTCCAACCATCCATTTAAATACTCTTCTCAAGGCTTACTACAATTCTTCTCAAACTTGCTATTTTTGGCTTTGATCCCCCTTCCTCTTCTCTCAAGGTAGTGTCAAGTACCTATCAAAACGAACAAGTGAGATCAAAAATTTTCCAAAGCAAATAATAAAAAGCAATAAAAATATCTCTATTAATACCAATCGAAACACTCCTTCGTTAAACCACTAGCAACCATTGCCTCCCCGGCAACGGCGCCATTTGATTAGCCATAGAATAGTGGGCATGGCCAATTAAAGAAATTATCGAACCACAGGGAGGAAGGTACTAGGGTCTAAGCGATCTCGTGTTTGTCATAATATTATAGAGATGAACGAGAAGGGGAGATAATCAAGAAATGACAATAAAATAAAAGGATAGATGAATGGAAGATGGATGAATGAGCCAAGTAGATAGAGATGAGATTAACAATACTTAAAGCATGGAAAATCTAGGTATCATGCAATGAATTCATATGTGTCATGGGTAAGAGACTAAGGGCCAACACTAAGATCACCTAAACTCCCTCTCGGAATGAATAGGATATGGAATGACATTCATTGGATTGGTTCTCACTCAAACAATTCCAACTAGGTACTAAGCTTGAAATGAGAGTCCCTTCACATAATCTATTGACTTCTCAATCTAATAAATGATATGTTCTATCAAAGGGTTCTAAACTATGAAGGACTTCTCAATCTCTTCACAATCTATAATGCACATGAAGTGTTTGATGAAATGATTCACTTAATTATCCTAAATATGCAATTGACTTCTCAATCTAATCACATGCTTAAACAATTAAACACACAAATCATCATAAACCTCAAGATCTAAAGCATCAATGATAGAAAATCAATTAACCCAATCAACATAATCATTCAATTGCAAAATACCAAAAATTATCCAACACAATTCATATTGTTAATCTCACAAGGGAGATTAGCCTCTCATATCCATAAGAAAATTAACATAGACATTAAATTCCTTACAAAACATGATAAACAATAGGTTTCAATACAAAGTGTAGATGAAAACTCCCTTGGATGTCTCCAATGGTGATCTTCTTCTTCCCCTTGCAATTCACCTCTCTTCCTTGCTTCTCTAGCTACTTGGATGAAGGATTTGATGGTTGGATGAAGGTAGATCCAAAGGATGAAGAATGGATGAAGGTGAAGGTGAAGAATGGAGGAAATAGTGTGTGAGGTGTGTGTGGAAGGGGTGGAAATCGGATCTTTTTTTCACATATTGAAGTATTGGGTATTTATACCCCTTGGGAGGCTTCTAGAAGGATTCTGATGTGTTTCTGATGCTGCAGCAACACGACTCGTGTGCTGCAACACGACCACAGGGTGGCCGTGTAGGCGTTTCTGATGTCAGAAAACGGCCAGGGCTTACAGGGCCGTGTTGCGTAACACGGGTCGTGTTGCGTAACACGGGCTGCGCAGTCTCACCGTTTCGCGCATAACTTCCACATCCGATCTCTGATTTGAGTAATTATTGCGCTCATGTGATCCTCTTTTCTTTGGCTTTCTATCCATATAAAGATTTGACAAAACTTCCAATATTTGAGGGTGTAACAAGTCATGCAAAGTAGCACAACCGTGCTGAGTAGGAATAGCTTGCGCGACGTCACCATTTTAATCATAACTTTCTCGTTTCGGCTCCAATTGAAGTGTTTCTCATACCAAAATAATCCTCTTTTCTATTGATTTCCAACCATATATTACACTTCTAGTTTTGAGCTCCACAAGAGTACAGAAAAATTACACAAGTTGGATGTGCATTTTTTTAGCATTTTGCTTGATTTGACTCATTCTCCCTCGTTTCAACTCCGAATTGAGATCCGCTTTCCCTACATCTTCCTTATCACGTCTAGGATCCATTTTTACCTAAAAATTATACGTTTAAGCTCATTCACATACATTTACATAAAAACACAAAACACAACCAAATAACACATAAAATACGGATAAAATCATACGAAAACACATATAAAAAGACACTAAAATCTAGGTGAAAATATCACTCATCACACCCCCAAACTTAAAGTATTGTGCGTCCCCACACAATGAAAATGATAAACCAAGGAGAGTGATTTTCACCTAGGAAAAGACTAAACGAACATAAGTAACAACACATCATTAGCAACAAGAATTACAAATTATGCTAAAGCATCGTACAACATTAAACTCATTACATGAAAAATTAACAAATTCAATCTAAAGAGAATAAAAGTGTAATATAGTCCCTTTTAGTCCAAGCCTCACATAGGTTATAAATTTCACTCAACACTCTTTAAAGTAAGGTAAATCAACACTCATCAATCGATTGGCTCGACTTGCTATAAGCTTGCTCGTGGACTACATTCACAAACCACCAAAGTTTTCATTAGTGATCAAAAAGGTCTTTAATTCGGATGTAATGATAGGCTCTTTGGTGTGGTAGGGAAGATATGGATAATAGTGACTCAACAAGTGTAAGTAATCAAAGAGATGATCAACTTCCTCAACTTCTCCACTTTTCTTTCTTCCTTTCTCAACTTTGGTAATCACAAGCACTAATCATCAACTTTCCTTAGATTTTGAGCTTCTTTTAATGCATGCTTCCTTCTTTGAACTTTTAAGTACTTGAGCATATTGTTATTGCTTTGCTCATTTTCTTATTTTGAGGTTGCATGTCCATTCTTTCTTGTGCTCTTTTTCATCATTTTTCTTGCTTGTTTACCATTTCCTTTTTTCTTTTTCTTCCTTATCAAATCTTTCTAGTTACCATCTCCTCAATCACCCACACAAATGGTATATATGTAAGGCTTAAGTGGGTAATCATGGCTTGTAATGTGCTTATATCACAATAAATAGGCTTTAAGGCTCAAAGTGGTTGACTAGGGATGATGTTCATGGTAGGGAAATATATGGTAATAACTATAATAACAAGGATGGCCTTAGATCATGTCACTAATCTCCACTAATCGGGCTCGTTCCTATAGTCCTTGAGCAAGTTCTAACTTATCAAACACAACCAATCCACTCATGAAGAAAAACCATGTATGCACGGTTGAGGCTCAAATTCTCACAAGCTTGTGCTCGGACCTTAAGAAACTTATTACACCACATTCATCTCAAAATTGAACAAGTTAAATAAAACATGTCACAATTCGAAAGTGTAGAGATTCTTAATCATAACTTGTCATCACTTACTACCACAACATATCACCACTCATGTTCAAAAATGACTCACAACCTCCCTAAACAAACCACCAAACATACCAAGACAAATATAAAAATACACACAAAATACAAAATAAAGACTCAACAAACAAGAAACAAAACAAAAACACATAACATGCAAAAACAACAATCACCATCATTGAAAAATTAAGCACACATTCAAATCATCCATAACAATGTAAGCTCACAATCATCCCAACCTTGATTGAAAAGAAAATCCTAATTTACGAAAATAAACATCCCAAAAACATAACACATAAAGTAGCATGCTAATCACATCAATACACATCAAAATATGTCAAGCAACTAGAAGTGATAAGGTGTAGAGTACTCCCTCAATGGGCATTTGGTAAAGAAAACGTTAGCTCCAAGCTCCATTCGTGCTTTCAATACCTTTCATTCATGCTCAAACACTCAACAAACACCGTTAGCTCAACAATTGCATTAAAAATATGGACTCACATGCACTTCAACACCACCAATCATACCAAAATCAAACTAAACTCATGAGACCAAAAATACGAAAAATATATGCTTTCAAGACAAAGTATGTCACACCACGCCATATCCCCCCAAACTTAAATTGAAACAAGAGTTTCGAGGTAAGTTTGCAAAAAGTGGTGTGACTTACTTTCACACTTCAAATCAAGCACTTATCGTTCTCCTCACAAGCACAATCAACATACATACCAAAAATGCAAAACAAGCAAATCCACCATCCTTATTGAAAGCAATAAATAAAGCAATAAAGATAATGATGGGTTGCCTCCCATCTAGCGCTAAGTTTAACGTCTTCAAGCCGGACGGGATATGGAGAACTCATCGGAATGGCCACGGATATCTTTCGTCCTTGCCATCGAATTTTAACCGTTGTGCTTCTTCCTCTATTAGGCATTTGTCGCAAGTGACGACCTCCGTTACATCCTTCGAGCATGACTTTAAAAATTTGACTCTCTTGAGCTTACACTCCATTGCCCTCTCCATTCTTGAACACCACTTATTCCTCCTTACCAAATAGATCTCCAACATCTCTTCGAGTTCTCTTTTGTTTCTAAGAATATGGGAAAAATCAATGGGTAATACAAAGTCAATGTAAACAATATTATCAAGTTCAAGGCAACTTAAAGAGTTTAAAGGTTTAGAAATGCTCATTTCACTCTTCAAGTCATCATCATTTGCTTCTTGACTTTGTTTCTCTTCATCAACATCATTTGTCTCAATATGCTCTTCAAATACCTCATTTGATTCTTCATCTCCCAAATTCTTTTCTTCTTCCAACTCTTCTTCAACTTTGCTCTCCTCTTCCAATTCTTCAACTTGTTGAAAATTGTTCAATGCACTTACAATTTGGCTTACTTGATGCTCCAAGGCTTCAAACCTCTTCTCATCTGCTTCATTTCTTTTCTTCCATTCTTCAAAACTAGCTTCATCTCTTTTCGTGCGCTCCTCAAGGTTTGCTATCATCTTCTCAATCAAGACGTTTACAGACGATTTTTCTTCTTCGACTTGTTGAAAGTCTCCTTCCCCTTGGTTGTCACAATTCCATTCTTGAATTGGTGGATAATTCCCATGAAAACTTCCTTCATAGTTATGTTGAAAATTTCCTTGGAAATCATCACCTCCCATGAAAGAAACATCTCCTACTTGATGCGTAGGCATCCTCCACTCTTCTTGCTCCATAGGACTAGGAATCGACACACCTTGCACATTTTGAGCACCCCCCAAACTTGAATTAGACAAGACTTGACCATAAGCACCTTGATTCATCATCCTTATTTGTCTTGTCACTTCTAAAGTAACTTGGGTAATTATCTTGGAGGATTCATTTTGAAGAAAACTTGATTGAGAATCTTGACCTTCATCACTTCCTTGAGCACTTCTTCTATGTAATTCAAGTAAAGCGTAGTTTTGGAACGGAGGAGAAGTGTTGGTGTTGGGATTTTGTGGAGAATAAGTGTATGCTTGATACGGGTGGAATGTATTTCCATTGTAAGCTTGTTGCCATTCTCCATTTCTTCTTTGATTGTAGTATTGAGAGCTATCTTGATTCATTTGGAAGTTGTACCCATAGTTGCTCTCATTCATGTAGCCTCTTGATTGTGGAGGTGGAACCCTTGCAAATTGATCCCCAAAGACATTTGTGAATTGGTTCCAACCATCCATTTAAATACTCTTCTCAAGGCTTACTACAATTCTTCTCAAACTTGCTATTTTTGGCTTTGATCCCCCTTCCTCTTCTCTCAAGGTAGTGTCAAGTACCTATCAAAACGAACAAGTGAGATCAAAAATTTTCCAAAGCAAATAATAAAAAGCAATAAAAATATCTCTATTAATACCAATCGAAACACTCCTTCGTTAAACCACTAGCAACCGTTGCCTCCCTGACAACGGCGCCATTTGATTAGCCATAGAATAGTGGGCATGACTAATTAAAGAAATTATCGAACCACAGGGAGGAAGGTACTAGGGTCTAAGCGATCTCTTGTTTGTCATAGTATTATAGAGATGAACGAGAAGGGGAGATAATCAAGAAATGACAATAAAATAAAAGGATAGATGAATGGAAGATGGATGAAAGAACCAAGTAGATAGAGATGAGATTAACAATACTTAAAGCATGGAAAATCTAGGTATCATGCAATGAATTCATATGTGTCATGGGTAAGAGACTAAGGGCCAACACTAAGATCACCTAAACTCCCTCTCGGAATGAATAGGATATGGAATGACATTCATTGGATTGGTTCTCACTCAAACAATTCCAACTAGGTACTAAGCTTGAAATGAGAGTCCCTTCACATAATCTATTGACTTCTCAATCTAATAAATGATATGTTCTATCAAAGGGTTCTAAACTATGAAGGACTTCTCAATCTCTTCACAATCTATAATGCACATGAAGTGTTTGATGAAATGATTCACTTAATTATCCTAAATATGCAATTGACTTCTCAATCTAATCACATGCTTAAACAATTAAACACACAAATCATCATAAACCTCAAGATCTAAAGCATCAATGATAGAAAATCAATTAAGCCAATCAACATAATCATTCAATTGCAAAATACCAAAAATTATCCAACACAATTCATATTGCTAATCTCACAAGGGAGATTAGCCTCTCATATCCATAAGAAAATTAACATAGACATTAAATTCCTTACAAAACATGATAAACAATAGGTTTCAATACAAAGTGTAGATGAAAACTCCCTTGGATGTCTCCAATGGTGATCTTCTTCTTCCCCTTGCAATTCACCTCTCTTCCTTGCTTCTCTAGCTACTTGGATGAAGGATTTGATGGTTGGATGAAGGTAGATCCAAAGGATGAAGAATGGATGAAGGTGAAGGTGAAGAATGGAGGAAATGGTGTGTGAGGTGCGTGTGGAAGGGGTGGAAATCGGATATTTTTTTCACATATTGAAGTATTGGGTATTTATACCCCTTGGGAGGCTTCTAGAAGGATTCTGATGTGTTTCTGATGCTGCAGCAACATGACTCGTGTGCTGCAACACGACCACAGGGTGGCCGTGTAGGCGTTTCTGATGTCAGAAAACGGCCAGGGCTTACAGGGCCGTGTTGCGTAACACGGGTCGTGTTGCGTAACACGGGCTGCGCAGTCTCACCGTTTCGCGCATAACTTCCACATCCGATCTCTGATTTGAGTAATTCTTGCGCTCATGTGATCCTCTTTTCTTTGGCTTTCTATCCATATAAAGATCTGACAAAACTTCCAATATTTGAGGGTGTAACAAGTCATGCAAAGTAGCACAACCGTGCTGAGTAGGAACAGCTTGCGCGACGTCACCATTTTAATCATAACTTTCTCGTTTCGGCTCCAATTGAAGTGTTTCTCATACCAAAATAATCCTCTTTTCTATGGCTTTCCAACCATGTATTACACTTCTAGTTTTGAGCTCCACAAGA